>JAABNX020000130.1:31386227-31409141 GCA_015163995.2 Mormyrus lacerda
GCAGAGGGCGTTTTGTGGCAAGTATGGGGCAGAGGGCAGTTTGTGACAAGTATGGGGGAGGGAGCGCTTTGTGGCACTTACGGGGCAGAGGGTGGTTTGTGGCAAGTACGATGCAGAAAGCGGTTTGTGACAAGTACGGGGCAGAGGGTGGTTTGTGGCAAGTACGGAGGAGAGAGCGGTTTGTGGCACCTACGGGGCTGAGAGCAGTTTGTGGCAAGTATGGGGCAGAGGGCGTTGTGTGGCACATACGCAGCAGGGGTGGTTTGTGGCAAGTACGGGGCAGAGGGCGGTTTGTGGCAAGTATGGGGCAGAGGGCGGTTTGTGGCATGTACGAGGCAGAGGGTTGTTTGTGGTAAGTACGGTGCAGAGGGTGGTTTGTGGCTTGTACGAGGTAGAGGGCGGTTTGTGGCAAGTACGGGGCAGAGGGCGGTTTGTGACAAGTACGGGGCAGAGGGCACTTTGTGACACGTACGAGGCAGAGGGCGGTTTGTGGCAAGTACGGGGCAGAGGGCGGTTTGTGGCATGTATGAGGCAGAGGGCGGTTTGTGGCTAGTACGGTGCAGAGGGCGGTTCGTGGCATGTACGAGGCAGAGGGCGGTTTGTGGCACGTACAGGGCAGAGGGCGGTTTGTGACAAGTACAGGGGAGAGGATGGTTTGTGGCACGTATGAGGCAGAGGGCCGTTTGTGGCATGTATGAGGCAGAGGGCGGTTTGTTGCTAGTACGGTGCAGAGGGCGGTTTGTGGCATGTACGAGGCAGAGGGTGGTTTGTGGCAAGTACGGAGGAGAGAGCGTTTTGTGGCACTTACGGGGCTGAGAGCAGTTTGTGGCAAGTATGGGGCAGAGGGCGGTGTGTGGCACGTACGCAGCAGGGGGTGGTTTGTGGCATGTACGGGGCAGAGGGTGGTTTGTGGCAAGTATGGGGCAGAGGGCCGTTTGTGGCAAGTATGGGGCAGAGGGCGGTTTGTGGCATGTACGAGGCAGAGGGCTGTTTGTGGTAAGTACGGTGCAGAGGGTGGTTTGTGGCTTGTATGAGGCAGAGGGTGGTTTGTGGCAAGTACGGGGCAGAGGGCGGTTTGTGACAAGTACGGGGCAGAGGGCACTTTGTGACACGTACGCAGCAGAGGGCGTTTTGTGGCAAGTATGGGGCAGAGGGCGGTTTGTGGCATGTACGAGGCAGAGGGCTGTTTGTGGTAATACGGTGCAGAGGGTGGTTTGTGGCTTGTACGAGGCAGAGGGCGGTTTGTGGCAAGTACGGGGCAGAGGGCGGTTTGTGACAAGTACGGGGCAGAGGGCACTTTGTGACACGTACGCAGCAGGGGGTGGTTTTTGGCATGTACAGAACAATGGATGTTTTTAAGAATGTTTCTCTGTCCGTCTTTTCGTTTGTGACTGTTTGTCTGTGCACATGTGTGTTTTTGAGTGTCGTCTGTGCATGTGTCTGTTTTTCAGCATGCTTTTTACATGTCTAGGCTGCTTCTGCAGTTCCTACAGCCTGCCAGCTCTGCATGTTACTTCTCAGACTCTCTGGTCACTGGTTCCCCAGCACTGCCCAGCGCAGCTTCCAGCTCCTTGCTGTTTTTCCGGTGTCGCTCCTATGTGATGCTTTCTGTCCCCTGGAGACGGGCCTCATCCTCATTAATCGGCCAGTCAGTCTGGCTCCCTCCCCGCTCTCGAATCTCCCTCTTCCCCTCTTCCCCTCTCTACATCTCTCTCTGCATCCTTATGCGCTGCACAGTACTTTCTGCTCACTGAGCCTTTTCTGCCGATGGCTGTTTGTGTGAAAAACGGGTATGAATCTAACCCCAACAGTCGCAATAGCTGCTGTACCATGTGCTGTGTGCTCTGTGTCCAGTTTACACTGCGCGCTCTGTGCTCTGTGATGTATGCTGCATGTAGCGTAGTCTCTGTGTAACATGCATTGTGAGTAATGTACTTGGTGAGCTACTGTATATACACTGCGTATTGCCTGTTTGCCTGGTTGGACGACAGAGCTTGCTGCTTCTGAAGCCCAGATTTCTCAAGGGACCTTAAGGTACAGATGGGTTACCCTGTTTATGGGAGTTAAACTGTTTGTATCTATTGTGTAAAAATAAAGCAGGTTAAAACAGTACTGCCATGGTGCACAGTCATCCTGTGTTCATCACCATGCTCTGTTTCTATGTGAGTCTGTGTGAGTGTGTCTGTGTGTCTGAGGCATGTCTGAATGCGAAGGTCTGTGTTTGTATCTCACAAAACGTTTCCCTTACAGGGATCTATCTAACAGACTCATATCAGTGAAACCTTCCCTGAAATATATTTACATACATTAAATCCCCAATAATTGTGTCACATGACCTTTTATTGTAACTCCAGAGAAAAAGGGAAAGAAATAAAACAGAAAATATGGCTGGTTACCATGGTGAAAGTATGAATATCGCTCTCCACATTAAAGTCCAGGAATGTAGTCCACCCACCCCATTAAAAAAAAAAGAAAGAAAGAAATGTGCTTGACGCAATTCCCAGCACAAAAATACACATGGAGGATGAAGGTTTAATGGCTAACTGTGAAAAGCACAAATGATTAACGTAACCACCTCGCGTTCGCTGGCAAAAGCACAATAAAGCCATTCGTGGTGTGTAAATCACAGATATGGTATGCTTTAGCAGATAGTGCAGTTTAATATGCTTACCCATCCCAAGCAGGAGGCCGTAATGAGCCTGAAATGTGTATTTGTTTAAATCGCCGGCCTTATTATCAGGTCCGGATTTTCTGTATTATTGAATTGATGAGAACAGCAGACCTTGAAATGAAGCCCATTTAGCAAAACGTCCTGGTGGCATTTTGGCAAATAAAACACAGGATCGTTTTAATTAACAGTCATTAAACAGAGGCCTCTGGACTGTGACGAAACACACTGCGTTTGCCGTGCTGTGAGTGCAGAATGACGAGGACATTATTCTGGGGTCTGCCTGGAAAGGAACAAAAAACATGCGAATGCTGACTGTGGCCGATCGCTCAGATTGCCCATGGCTGCTGTTTGTAAGAGGTCATCTCCTGATGTTCCTGTCCTCTTCTTGTGGCTGGATCGCTCAGGTTCCTCGTGGCTGCTGTTTACAGGTGATCATCTCCTGATGTTCCTGTTCTCATCCTGTGGCTGGATCGCTCAGGTTCCTCGTGGCTGCTGTTTGCAGGTGATCATCTCCTGATGTTCCTGTCCTCTTCCTGTGGCTGGATCGCTCAGGTTCCTCGTGGCTGCTGTTTGTAGGTGATCATCTCCTGATGTTCCTGTCCTCATCCTGTGGCTGGATCACTCAGGTTCCTCATGGTGGCTATTTGAAGGTAATCACTTCCTGATGTTTCTGTCCTTTTCCTAGAAAGAAATCACCTCCTGATGTTACTGTACTGCTCATGTGCCTGAATCCTGCAGGTTCCTCGTGAATGCTCTTTGAAGGTGATTACTTCTTGGTGTCCCTGTCCTCTTCCTGTGGCTGGATTGCTCAGGTTCCTCATGGATGCTTTTTGAAGATGATCACTTCCTGATATTTCCGGCCTCTTTCTGTGGATGGATCGCACAGGTTTCTTATGGTTGTTCTTTGAAAGCGATCTTCTCTAGATGCTCCTGTCCTCTTTTTATGGATGGATTCCACAGGTTTCCCTTGGCCACTTTTTGTAAGAGATCATCACCTGATGTTCCTTCTGTCGTTGGATCGTGAAGGTTCCTTCAACTCCTCAGCTCCATTTTCCAATGGCTCTAGCACATCATAGCCCCCTACTTTATGGAATTACACACAGCCAGTAGATATTTTTTCAGCAGAGAGAGAACAGAGTTTCATGCTAACAAGGGTCAGCTAATTACTGCTGTAAATTCCACTGTTAAAATGAGTATCAAAGAACACTGTAATTCAGCTTTGTGAACTCTTGGGCCCCATGGCTTTCCATTATGATGAAGGCTCCTTTAATTAAGCTGTAGTTTTAGTAATGGTATCCCATCCAATCAAGGTTTGCCCTCAGGTCACATGGGCAATTGATAGACTGCTCTCTGTGGATGAACCTTCAGCACTGAGCTCTAATCTCCAGATGCTGTTATGTTCCTGTTCCTTGTTGCACATGGTTGATCTGGTTGTCCTGCAGGTCACTATCCTGTCCTGTTCTTCATGGGCCCTTGACAAGGATGCTCTATGAAGCCAACTGCGCAGACAGCTGACTGGGACGCTCTATAAAGCCAACTGCGCAGACGGCTGTCAGGAGCGCTCTGTCTATATCTGCAGGGTGATACCAGAAGCCAGAGTCGCAGCCTCCACCTTGCCTGCCATTGGTTAGAGAGCCTGATTGGGACCCAGACTCTGGGCCTTCACCTCGTCCCGCCCCTCATCTGCCTTTAGTCAGCAGGGCAGATTTATTCACCCTGTTGTAAGGGAAGATCCAGCAGGCATCTGTCATTTGTGAAAAATGCACAAAAAGGGGAAATGACTGAGAAAATAGTAGAGGGGCTATTCTGGGTTCCTCGCACTGTTGTGTAGAAGTTAAAGTCCAACAGCTGTAACTACCTGACACCCTTGAATGATTTACACGCATAATAAAATCAAGTGGTGAGTGAGTACTGGGCTAGGGAAATCACTAACAGGTCTAAATACTGAGTGAGTGAGTACTGGGCTGGGGAAATCAATAAAAGGTCTAAACACTGAGTGAGTGAGTACTGGCCTGGGAAAATCACTCACAGGTATAAACATTGAGTAAGTGAATACTGGGCTGGGTGAAATCACATTCAGGTTATATGACTGAGGGGAAATCACTATTTAGTGGACGGACTTAGTACATCAGTCCTGAAATGGGGAAATCATTAATGAGTTTAAGGACTGACTGAGTGAGTGAGTCTGGGGTTGGAAAATCCCTAACGGACTTAAGGACTGAGTGAGCGAGTGAGTACTGGCCTCAGTAAAGTGAAAATCCAAGCAAAGGAGGAACTGAGGGATTCTGATGATTCGGCAGCCTCATTGTGCTTAATTACTTCATTAATTATATAACAGGACAAAATGGGGACGTTTAACTTATAAGCTATTATTTATTCTGCATTTACAATGCAAGAATATGAAGGTCAGTACCATAAGTCACCAGAAACTCAACTTACAGGGTGATGGCGCTCTCCTACTGAGGACATGGAGGGAGGTACGGACAATTGAGGGCACCCCCCGGGCATCTGCATGTTATAGTAAGAGGAGAGCAGCTCAGCATGGCCGTGGGAATGGTGAGGAATAAGGGGAGGGGGGGTAGGTAGGTGATTAATGTTGCCTTTCATCTCACTACAGACCTCAGGCAATGAAGAAGACCACACCCCAAGTGTTAGTGCTGTACGCTAATGTGTTTCTGTCAGGCCTCACAGGAGAGAGGTGTGTGACAGCAGCATGTACAAGCCGTGTAAATGGAAGAGTGCAATAGGTTCCAGCTGTGTGTGAGTTTGTGATAGCAATGTGTACCAGCTATGTGTGAGTGTGTGACAGCAATGTGTACCAGCTGTGTATTGATGTATGAGAACGGTGTGCACAAGTGGTGTGTGTGTGTGTGTGTGTGTGTGTGTGTGTGACAGCAGTGGGTATGAGCTGTGTGCGAGTGTATGACAGCAGTGTCTACAAGCTGTGTGTGAGTGTGTGACAGCAGCGGGTAGAAGCTGTATGTGAGAATTAGTCTGGTTGAAGAGTCATTGAAGGCTGTCCTCCATCCATCAATCCTTTTTATAACGATGTGATTTTTTTACATGTCAAAGTTTGCTTGTCATTGAGTTTGAACAGAGCAGCCAGGGTGGGAATCCAAAGGCCACAGCAGAGTAATACCGATGACTGCTCTATGGACAGATGAGCTGGATTGTGCAGCCACTAGGGGGAGAGGGTGAGCTGGAGTGGGAGACCACTAGGGGACAAGGGTGGAAGTGGAATAGTATAAAAACAATTTCAGAAGACCAAGGACTGACACGATAACTCTGACATGAGCTGAGGTCCCCCAGAAGCATCAGCAGCTGGACCATGGCGGAGAAGTCTGAGAGCTACCCTGTAGTTACACTGAGGGGTAACTAAGCAGATGCATGTGAGCATGAGTGTAGGACTCGGGCTCCTCTCTCATGGAGGCCCTTGGGGTTGGAGTTACGGCTGTCTTCCCATATAGAGCAGACAGAGCAGCATAGGCACTGACATTTAGAAACGTTCTAAATATTTTATACGGAGGAGTAAAATACAATGCAGAATCACATGAGTTTTGTAATATTAGTCTGGCATATTAAATATCTATGAGTTGTATTTTCAATTTTCTCTGTTTTCTTGCCACGAGCAATCATCTGAATGAAACACAGAAAGACAAATAGGAAATTGTCTTCATTTATGAGCAATATCACAGGAATCGAAAAGAGAATGAAACTTTACAAGGGTACTGCCAGGGAGAAAGTGACATCCAGGAAACGGCATGTTCAAACCGTCCAAGCTGACTAATGCGTATGTCACTTATACCCTGATGAGGAATATCTAAAAGCCACTACTCAAGGAGGTATATACAGACAGGAGCCATCTACAGGCTTGCCACCCACTACTCAAGGAGGTATATACTATACAGGCCTGCCACCCATTTCTCAAGGAGGTATATATATAGGTACTGATCTCGTACTTGTTCATCTTTAATAAATCATGACAGTTCATGCATTCCATTCAGGAACTATATTGGTTAACAGTTAACTAATTAGTTATTAATTGTAAGAACACTTCAGGGAGCAAAGATTACTTAATCCATTTATTACTCAAGAACAAATCATGGACTAACATAGGTTTTCCAATGAAATAAATGAACTGTCACGATTGATTAATGATGAATGAGTGATTCACTGAAAATTAGCGGTTCAGAAGAACGATTCGCTCACAAATCGGACATCACTTTTGTTGACTTGGATAGCCGTTTTTGGTGCGAGTTGTTTCTCACTAAAATCATATCGCATTGTAATTCGCGTAGTGCTTCTCTCTCTGACTAAAAAATTGTGCTAATACAGATGAAATTCTGTGTGGTATTGGATTTGGATAATAATATATCAATCGAGTTAGAACAGACTGGTGTGGCTGATATCACGCGTGGTAGATAGCAGGGCTGACTTTGCAGATGGGTGGGCAGTCAGCCCCACCTCCTGACTCACTGATGTGTTCTTTATTCCTCTCACAAAGCTCTAAAACACATTTAGTTGCTACATAAATATTTGAAACGTAGACCGTTCAAGGTTTCTGATGACATTTTTGAAATGGTTTAGTGAGACAACAGGCAATGTGGTATTCAGGGTTAAATTACATCCTGAGCATATGAAACGATGTCTGTTGGCATTTTAAACATTAAATGTGCCAAATTTAAGTTTTGCTTTGAGTTTACACATGACAACTTATTGGTATAAAATAATATAAGTAGACAATCCATCTCTTCACTGCAGTACCACTGAAAGGCCACCATTTCTGTTAATTCTTTCTGAAACTCCAAGTCGTTCACTTGATTGGATGCTAGCATCCTGATTGAAAGATCTCAGAAAGTTGCCAGTCGAGATCAAAATTGTCCAGAGAGAAATTCATTGTCTATTCTCAATGGAAAAATTGCCCTGCGTATCATCACCTTCAGATTAAAACAATCAATGTCCCATTCTCCAACATTACAAGCATATGCAGTGGCAGATTCTTGAATATTTGAATTACCCACGGATTACTGCTTCAAAGATAATGCCTTAGACACAATGCCGCTGACATGTGTCCTGATAGCTGTTATAGCCTGTGCTACTTTTAGCACCAATTGCTGAACTTCCTCAAAAAACAAACTGTTCTGTTAACTGTATCAAATGTTATCAAAAGTAAGGGGTATATTATGAAGTGAGATTATCCATCACTCATATGCACACACACACACACACACACACACATGCAGGTTTGTAATTATATCTTTTTGGGGAGTCTCCATTCATTTCTATGGGGAAAAATCTAATCCCAACATGACAACCTTAATCCCGACCCAGCCCTAACCTTAACCATAAATAACCAAAAAAAATACCAGACTTTTGACATTTTCAGTTTCTTGATTGCAGGCACAGATTATTATAAATTGAGCTTCCCCTGTGGGAATCGTAAAAATGTTCCCACAATGTAATATATACATAACTCACAGACACAAGGGATTTCCCATTTAATATTTTTGGACTGCAGGTGACTGGCGGAAAGCAAAGCCACGGTTGGAAGGAGGAACCACGATGAATGTTTATGACCTCAAAAAAATTAAGACTGTATATTACTATTCAAGGCCTTAATTGGTTCAGTTCATTTTAAGACTTTATAATGTCCTATGGACACCCGGACTACCTACAGACCTCACCACATCTCAGCGTGACTGCCTCATTAACAAAATCCATCATCTTAATTCATGGTCATTTACAACCTATCCAATTAGGAAGCATTCTACACCTCCAGGTGTGTTTTCCTATATTCCTCATATTATACTGTACATCTTGTCCTATGTTTTTGTTCACACTATTCAGGCAGGTGCTGACTACGACTGGCTTCTAATTCACGACACTAGAGACTCTTTCCATTGTACCGGCCACTGTCCAGATGCTCCAGGGCCCTGTAACACTAAGTGAGATTTATTGGTTAGCTAGATAACCTGTCGGATTTAAGATTAAATAGATTTTATCATCATTTAATTACATGTAGCCAAGACTACCTTAAACTGCGCAAGTTATCTGGCTAAGCAAGAAATCCTGCTTTGTGATACAGGCCGCTGGTGACTGAGCAGGTATGTGTGTGGTCACCAGAGGACGGGGTTCAAGTGTTGTATTTGGTATGGTAGCTCACAAATGACAGGCCTCACTGCCTTGGCGTTGCCAAACTGTGCATGTTCTTGTTACATTTGTGTGCATCCACTGACCTGGTTAACTGCTGGCTGCGCAGACTTCAGACTGTAAGTGGGTGTGTGAGCGCCCTGACTCTGACAGAGTCTGTCTGACTAGTAACAAAGAGATTCATGAATCAGGACAATCAAAGATTTGCTGTTGTGTCCATGGCAGGTGCAACATGCCAGATTTTTTTTATATAATGCAAGCACAGTGATTTTGGCTAAAACAGCACAGTGACTCAGTGAGTAGCACTACTGCCTTATAACTCTAGGTTTGGGGGTTGAATCCCACCTTCACTATGTGTGTGTAGATTAGGATTATGTTACTTTGTGGGGACGATATGTCCTCCACAGTGTAATAAAAACTAATTTTTTATTTAGTAGGGAGCATTTTTCAGCTCCCCTGAAAGACCTGTGAATGCGATCAAAAAAGTAAAAATGTTTGGTTACTTATGGTTAAGGTTAGGGCTGGGTAGGTCGTCATGATGGGATCGGGGTCTTTGCATAGAAATGAGAGAGTCCCCGCAAAGATATAATTACAAACCTGTGTGTGTGTGAGTGTAAAGTTTGCATGTTCACGTGGGTTTCTATCATGCATGTTGCAGTCAGGCAGGTGTCTAATTTTCCGGTTCTGTATGCCCTTCAATGGACTGGGATCTTGTCCAGGTTGCACCCCCACATGGAATTAGCTTTAGCCCCCCCGTGAAAAGCAAAAGTGATGAAGGGGGTGGGGGGCTTTCTGATGCAACTGTATAACAACACTGCTTGAACAAAACACTGTTCAGGATATACTAATGATTTTCCATACTTGTGCGTTTATTTATTTTTGCCAGTGATGATTCCTTCCTCTTCTGTATAGTAATTATTTCAATAAAAGTATTAATAAATGATACAGTGTATGAGCTGCTGATATTCATTTCAGTGTTTTGTTCGGCTGGCAAAGACGTGACTAGTCCTAACAGGTTTCCATGGTAGCAGGTTATTTTGGATATCGCGAGCACATCCGGCGTCTCGGGGCTTTACAGGCCGTGCTCAATGACACCTTATCATGTCACATACCGCTGCCGCATGATTTGGCAGAATCAAATCACTTATGTCCTGCATGAAAGTGTCCTGTTTGATATAAAAATAACTCAGTAATGATGAAAAAAGCGTTTTTATCAAGCGGGTTTACAGCAGATACAGACAGATTATATAAATGCCCACCTGATTAATTACTCAAGTAAGGATCGTGGTATATTTCTCATTTCTTTGCTGTGGCTCTCGTCCACATGATGCTGGTCCTGAGACCCTTCAGTTGGGGCCGCTGCATTTCCATGGGGATGTGAGACACTGATCACCTAGCCAGTGTCCCCTTCTAACCCGAGCGCTTTCAAGTGAAATGCTTTGGAAGATCACTGCATTTCCCCCAGGCCTCATAAGTCTCTCATGGGGAGTCCTTCTGCCTGCATGCCTGCACAGGGACACACCCTGCGAGAATGCATTGACCTGCACGCATTTCACAGCAGCGTGGTCCTAGGCCATGCGGATAGGTCCTGCAGAACTGAAAGCCCCAATTTGGGGAGATTTCCTACATGCAAGGATGTGTAATGAAAGTGAGCCATAAAACCTGCCCTGCTTGTTGCTCTTTACCTTCAGAGAGCAGTACAGTCTCAAATAGCAGCTCAAGCCATTCCGTCCTGATTGGGGGGTCCTGCAAGTCCCCAAAAAGTTATGCTGTCTCCAGCCCCTCAGTGTCCTCAGTCCCTCAGTGTCCTCAGCCCCTCAGTGTCCCCAGTTCCTCACTGTCCCCAGTTCCTCAGTGTCCTTAGCCCTTCACCGTCCTCAGCCCCTCACTCTCCTCAGCCCCTCAGTGTCCTCAGTTCCTCGGTGTCCCCAGCCCCTCAATGGCCACAGTCACTCACTGTCCCCAGTCCCTCGCTGTCCTCAGCCCCTTACTGTCCCCAGTTCCTCACTGTCCTCCGCCCATCACTGTCCCCAATTCTTCACTGTCCTCAGCCCCTTACTGTCCC
This sequence comes from Mormyrus lacerda, assembly GCA_015163995.2. Lineage (NCBI taxonomy): Eukaryota > Metazoa > Chordata > Actinopteri > Osteoglossiformes > Mormyridae > Mormyrus > Mormyrus lacerda. Next base: position 31,397,114 of record JAABNX020000130.1, read on the forward strand.
CAGCCCCTCACTGTCCCCAGTTCCTCAATGGCCCCAGCCCCTCAGTTTCCCCAGCTCTGATCGGCCTGGACTATTATCCTTAACTCCCTGGTCTCCTCACCTCGGTCAGGAGCAGTAGGATGAACAGATGGTTTTGTGGTCTGAAGTTTCAAACCTAGGCTGGGGCAGAGGAGGGGTCTCACAGCCTGAGGGGACGGGGAGGTTGGGGGGTGGGGTGTCTCCGTAAAGTGTTGCCAATTTTACTTGATCGTCTGTAATTAAACGGCTGGGGGAGTCCCTGATAAAGTTTGCAGTCATCCTCCTGCTGTGATGGGCCCATGGCAGATGCCCCCCCACCCCATATTCTGCCCTGGAGCTATTTGTATCACTTTAACCTTATTCATTAACTGGCGACCAGCTACAATGCAGCGTAATGAGAATGGAGATAGTCTCTCTCTGAATAAAAGTAAAGAAAGCAGCGTCATGGTTTTGCATTAGCCTGCACAGCCTGTCCTCCTGTCTTCTATCACCCACAGTGCACTGATTGTGATGCAACACCATCACCTTCCTGAGCCAGATGTATCACTTGCAGTCCGCGAAGCCTTATTAGAGGGACACGCCGCCATGTGACAGTGTTATCCTCCACTAAAAAAACTCAAGGCCAGAAGGTGCACAGTTTTCATCTATCCACAGATACTCTTCCTATACCCTCATCATTATTCCATCATTTACATAATGCACGGATAGCAGGGGCGAAGTCACACGCTGCTGGCTGTGATGCCCTCTGCCCTAAACCTATAGAAAAGGCAAAAAGAATGTCTGGGGGGATAACCTGTCCACATCTCCCATGTCTAGGGGGATACGCTGTACACATCTCCCATGTCTAGGGGGATAAGCTGTCCACATCTCCCACGTCTATGGGGACAACCCGTCCACATCTCCCATGTCTATGGGATAAGCTGTCCACATCTCCCATGTCTAGGGGGATAAGCTGTCCACATCTCCCATGTCTAGGGGATAAGCTGTCTACATCTCCTGCCATCATGTGAGACCAATTTGCATTTAGGAAAAGCCTGTGCAGATCTCTGAAGTGGAAACATGGGTGGCTGGTCCACGTAGACACAAAGAGGAGCTCTCAGCAGGACTGTGGGAGAGCCTTGACCTGCCAAGGACATCACACTTAAACGATTGTTTGTGTTGGTGTACTAGTGCGTCAGCTGGCCATGGCGAAATCGCTCCTCAAATCACCATAGAATTTCATGTTACCATCCATAACGCCCCTGTATTTGTACATTCCAACAAGATTCTTGGACAGCAGAACAAAATTTTGTTCATTTCTTAACGTATTGCTGTTTAATTGTATACTGTATAGTCTAACATTAAACAGTATTTTTACTGAGCAAATGTACACTTAACACCCTTAAGAGCTTCTTCCAGAAATGGGTTTAGATATCTTTAAAGACTTTTGCACTGTACTGTAAGTAAGTAATTATTAACAGGAGGTCATACATTTAAAAAAATGAAAAAGCGCACATTAAGGAAAATGTTCAGGCTTTACCTCACTAACTCCATCTTTGGCACCAGAGGGCAGCACTGAGCCCTTCAAAGTTTTTCCTAGTGATGGACAAAATGACACTTCATGAACCATTTTCTCTATTTTTTAATCCCACTACATGGTTCTCTCTATTCAATGTCCCAAAGCAAACCAAGAGCACCATCTAGTGGGGTCAAAAAATACAGCAAATGGTTCATGAAGTGTCATTTTGACTATCACTAGCTTTTCCCTCTCCCCGTACAGGAAGAATCTGTGGCTTGGGGAGATCCAGGGTACTGACACAGTCACCTGCACCTACCACTGCCTCAATATTGGGTCAATAGCCAGTCATGCCGAAGGATCCCTAAAATGGATCCCCATGAAGGATCCTCACGTGATCTTCATGACTGAGCTCATTGTCTGTGAGCCACTGATCCATCGACCCTGATCTCGTCTGCCATGTCATCTTCATCTCGGAACCGTTATTTGAAAAGCTGGAGGATAATGTCCATGTATAGCATCGACATCCTTCTTATTTTTACTGAGCTGCTGGTGTGATGTTTGCCAAGCTGATTGCCTGGCATTGTCTACATGCCTCCTGATAGAGAAGAAGCCCCCAAGTGGGTGGAGAAACCAAAGCTGAACTGGAAACAGAATCTGTATTACGCAGCACACGTTAGCCACAGCAGTGGATTTTATACTGAATAATTTACAGAAGGAGCTAAAGCCATGTAATGTGCAAAGGAATGGTCTCTCCAGGGACTTTAAGAGGGACAGCTCATCTCTAGGCCAGGATCAGAGCCAGCATTCTGTGTGTATCATTTGTGTGAGCTTTGGGGGTCTGCAAATGCGTGCCTGACTCAGAATGAAAAGGATATTTTGCAACAGAACAGATTTGTTCAAACAGAGAACCAAAAAAAGAGGAAATTTACCAACAAATGTGGTTTAATGTCAGACGGGTGAGAAGGTGACCATGACATGTGAACCATGACCTTCAGCAATGTTTTGTTGGCACGTGGAAAGTTATCAAAAAGCTATTTTTTATGTGAGAAGTGCTGAATTTCTCATAGGACTACAAAGAACACAAATTATAACTGGGGATGCACCAATTCCACTTTTTCTGTCCTGATACCGATACTGAGCTTTGGGTCTCTGCTTATACTAAGTACTGATTCGATACCAGTGATTAATATATAAGCTGTAGGCTTTGCCTCACTATGTGGAAGAGACTGTGATCATTTTTTTGTGTGTAAAGGAACATCAGGCTTAACTTATACAAAGCTTATATATTGTTGCGACCGGGGAAGGCAGGCGAACAGAGAAGGACGTGGCAAGGCAGAATACGGGGTAAACAGGGTTTAATACGGCAGACAGGGTAGCAAACGGCGACAAACATCAATGACTGATCTGACGAACTAGGGGAAGACGTGGACTGATATACACAGGACAAGTGGAAACTAACAGGCAACAGGCGAGTACAATCAAGGTAATACATGTGGGAAATGAGGGGGCGTGGCACACACGAGGATCGGATGAGCCGGGCATGACAGAACCCCCCCCCGCAAAGGCGCACACTCCGGGCGCACCTCAGGGGAGGCGACAGAGGGGACGAGGCCAGGGAGAACAGGACCTGAAAAACATCACCGAGGCACAGGGAACAAAACGGAAGCACAAAACATACAGAGGGGCAAGACCCAGGACAACACCCGACACAGGACAGGAAACGCGGACAGACAAACCAGAAAGGGAGACAGAGGGGGAACAGAAAGCGGAGGAACAAAAGGACCAGGAGTGAACAAGGGAGACATCAAGGGACGAGGAGGAAAGACAGGAGGGACAAAGGGACCAGGAGGGAATAGAGGAGACACAGGAGGCAGAAAGGAAAAGGGAGAAGGGACAAGGGGAGCCCGAGGGGCCTGCGGGCGGAAGGCGGTAGCCGAAGGGGCCGCAGGCGACCGAGCGGCCAAAGACAAAGGGACCCCAGGAGACCGGGAGGCAGGAGCCGGAGGGGACAAAGACGGGGCAAAAGAGGGAGCCGGAGGGACCAACGGAGGGGCAGAGGAGGGAGCAGAAGGGGACACCAGGGAAGGCGAGGAGGGAGCAGAAGGGGACCCCGGCAAAGGCAGGGAGGGAGAGGAAGCCGCAGCAGGCGACGGCGAAGCCATAGCAGGCGGAGGCGCTGTCCACCGACCAGCCGAAGCGGAGGGACCCGCAGGCGAGTGACGACTCGAAGCGGGGGGACCTGCAAGCGAGCGACGAGGCATCGGAGGCGGGACTGTAGGGGAGCGACGAGGCACCGGTGAGGGACCTGCAGGCGACACCCGAGCAGGAGCCCGGGGAACCGCAGGCGAGCCCGGGGGCCGGGACCTGATCCCGGCACCTATGTCCTCTCCCCTTCCAGGACACCGACAGCCGGGGCCCAGGTCGGGCTCCACTTCGTTGGGGCGTAGGTGGAGTCGGGGCCAGAGGCATAGAAGTCTCGGGTGGTGCAGGAGCCTCGGCTACTTGGGCTGGAAGGAGTGCGGCCAGCTCTACAGCTGGGGCCGGGACAAGCAGGACAGGCAGTACAAGACGTGTGGCCTGCAGGGGGCGCCTCTGCAGGCACCTCGGGCGTGGGGGCATCAATGGCGGCTGGCGGGGCAGCCACGGGCAGAGCGGCGACGGCGGTGGCTGGAGATGCAGCCACGGGTGTGGCGGCGTCAGCGGCCACTGTCGGGGCTGCCACTAAGACCAGCACAGGCAGGTCCAGAACACGGGGCAGGTCCGGAACGCTGGTAATGGCTGCCCCAGCGCGCATCCTCAAAAAGGGCGTGGCCCCTTTAAGAGTCTGGGGAACACGAGGAATGGCATCCCTCACCAGGCGGATCCCACCCTGGCCCAGGCGTGCATGCTGGTAGGCATATGCCTCCAGGGGAGGCGGCTTCTTCGTCTGGCTGGTCGGGCAGGCAGCAGCGGCGTTCTCCCACAGGAGCGGGGTGCTATCTCGCTCCATGGCCGACTCCCCCGCGGGGAGCAGAGAGCAGGTTCCCAGGAGGAGCGTCGGGGCCCTTTCCTTCTCCTTTCCTCGGCGCCTTTTCTTTTTTCACCGAGCAGGACCGTTTGGGGGAGGCGGGGTTGCCTCCATGCAGGCGAGCGGCTGGAGCCGCTTCTCTTTTAAGCTGCAGATGAGCTGCTGCATAAGGGAGCACACTTCCGCCATTAAGCGTTCCTCAGTGCGTGGGGTAACCTCCTGCAGACGGTCCCAGCTTTGGTCGGCGAGGGCGAGCAAGCCAGGATCCGCTCGGACCTCCGGCAGCTCTCGCCAATAGCTCACCTAATGTAGCAGGACGAGCCACAAGTCTTCCTCCTGCCGCTGTGAGTCGTTCAGGAAATCAGTCATTCTGTTGCGACTGGGGAAGGCAGTCGAACAGAGAAGGACGTGGCAAGGCAGAGTACGGGGTAAACAGGGTTTAATACGGCAGACAGGGTGATGACATTTGTATATTTATTACATGACTCTAAGGTAATAAAACAGACAGCATAGCTATTTACTTAATTTTACTGGCGAAATACAATACAGTTATTTCAAATTACAGTACTGTACAAATAAATTTACTTAATTGTGTATAATTCAAATACGTTATAATACAGTATAATACATTAGCCTACTGTACAGAAAATATAGCGTGTCACTGATGCATCTCGGTACATAAGATTTGAGTCTATATTCGAGAAAATTACTTTCTTTTTCCTGTCATGTTTTCTGTGCACACAGCATTAGCCTCAGGTAACTAGCCAGAAGAAAAGCGAAGTAAGGTTATCAAAAAAAAGTAAAATAAAATAAATAAATAAATAACATAGTTTTAATTCTTTCCACAAGCTGTAATGTATAAAAATACCCAAAACGAACACTCAAAGCAGACTACTGGATTACTATAAGCAAATTATTTAAGCAGTATTTGTACAAGAATGATTCTGTCCCAAGCTTTTCGATCCATATAAGTGTTTGGTCGCTTTAACTGTCATCACTCTAAGCGTTTTCCACTGTGTGTATTTACCTTTGAAACGGTAAATTTTCAACTCCTTTCAACAGGATTCTCAATTCTCAGCTTGAAATGTCTTTCCAGAAGAACTAAATCTTGATTAAATAGGCTGATTTATACTTCTATGTCAAACTGACACCGTAAGTACGACGTAGCTGTGGACCCTATGCCATAGCCTGTGCACCTCCCCTCAAATGTATCTACAAGAACTGTGATTGGTCAGCATGGTAGCATTCGATTTTTTTATAGGAGTGAAGACAGCATATGCCTAGGTGTACTTATACTGGTGATTGGACCTGAAGTGTTAAATAACTAAAATTATTTTATGTTGTACATTAATAACGCTTCAGTTTCATTTTCTCTCCCTTCTCCACAATTAAGTTTGTTGCTGTGTTCCTTCTCTGCTAGCATTAGGAAACTCTGTGTACTCTGCACTATGGTGCATCATTTGAACAAATTGCTTGTGTTAAGTGGTGGCTGTCCCTTCCTCCTCTTGACAGAACAGACCTTAGAGTCTGAGAAAATGCAGCGGATTAGAGTTTTAACATAATGTTTCAGTTAAGCTTTATTGGTCCTTATGTGCATGAGTAAGAATATACGAGCTCAGTATCAGATTATAACCAGACATGTTGTTAAAACAGTGATTGGACAGGTTGCTGGGAACATCCTGTTTTTCTTGCGCTGGGATATCCGTTTTATTCAAACACAGCAGTCAGTCTGAATATCTCAGGTGTACTCATTACTCAGTGCTGGCCTTCGTATCACTCAGACTATTTGAAGTTGCTTTCGTGCCCTTTTCTTTCCCTTAAAATATCATTCTAAGACACATAATTTACTAGTGGTTCTAAGGACCCCTTTGAACAAAGTTACATTCTGCTCAACCTCCAGGCACAGACCATCCATCTTGGTTCAAACCTGCGATGCAGTGAAAACGTGTCTGCTGGCAACTGACTTCCCGGCACAGAGGCACAGACCATTCATCTTGGCTCAAACCAGCTAAGTACTGGGAACATGTGCATCCCAGTGACCTGACCTCTCTACAACAAGAGACTGACCATTCTTCTTGCCTCAAACGCATCATAGGGTGACCATAAGGTGTTGATATCAAACAATACATGCTCCGGCACCATCAAGACAGATCCTGGAGTCAGCAGGAGGGTATTTTTGAGCACACTTGCAGGGTATTTTTAAATAAATACATCCCCTCGTCCAGGTAAACATCCCATGTGTGAATCTCCCAAGAGCTCAGCTCTCTGAGCCCTCTGACAGCATCCACAGCAGTTTTTTATGATCATCGTTTTTTTTTTGTACAAAAGAGGAAGAACAATTTGTTGTTGGTTTTATTTTCCTCCTCAGTCTCATGTCACCCACCTCGCCCACTAAACAGCCCCCACAGGCCTGGCCAGGCAGATGAGGCCTTAGAGCATGGAGAGGGAGGTTTGCTTTATCATTCCCACGAAGATGAATCTCCTGTTTGTTCACACAGGCAGCAGGAAACCCACTTTATTACTGTTTTATATCGCGCATTATTTACACCTGAAGGAATAGCAAAACGAATAAAAAGCCAAACCCTTAGCATTCACTGCATCACCTCCCGGATGTTTAAGATCTGCTTCTTATCAGCATTTCACTTAAGACTCCTATTTTGGGAAAAAAATAAACCTGCAGAATGGATGGGATGTCGGTGTGAGAGGCAGCTGTGCGTTTGGAGGATGTGAACAGAGTCGCAGTAATGGGGCGAGGTCCGTCATTCCCGCTGGAGCAAGAAACCCCAGCAAGAGTCTCTGAGGAGGCCAACTGCCCCCCCACTCACCCAGAAACGGAGAGGCTGCTCTCCTCTTCTCTAATGTTTGCTTTGACAAGAATATCTTAATTAATTTTGGTCCCACTGGAAATATAAAAAGTAAGCACTTAGAAATAAGGCCAGATGGCCGCTGATGGACATGGGCGGCGATGCAGAGCAGGATCCCCCATGCGGCCGTTAACTCCTCCTGCCTGGCATGGTGCCCTTTCTCCAGAGCACAGGCTGTGGCGTGGTGCTCTGCCATCACTCCTCCATGGGAATCCAGCACCTCCCGTCGCCTCCGGCTGGTTTGGCTGGATCGGCTGGAGCTGGAAAGGAAGAGGCCTGGCTTCTCCCCCCGGCATTGACCCTGGGAGCGGTGTGGTCCCAGCAGGCGAGGGCAGCCCGCAGGCACTCCAGAGGAGGTCACATGGGGAACGGCTCGTGGGCCGTTATCAGGTGCCCATCTGGGACATGTCAGTGACAGCTTATGTAAGACGAGCGGAACGTCAGCTGCGCCCGATGCTAGAGGGGGGCTCAGCACAAACAGGGGCTTAGCGAACTTGAGGGGGCGCTGTCCCTCAGACACTCAGTTGTGTACTGAGACTACTCCATGGTGGGTCCATTGGTGCGGGGTGGAAACATGGCACAGCAATGTGGGCCTGTTTGGGGTTATTCCTGCTGTGTCTGGCCTCCTTCGTCTGGGGTATGACTGATGGCCATGGGGGGGGCGGCATCAGGGGTATGACATCAGAGGACCTGCTGGGACCACACCACTCCCATGGCCATCAGGGGTTTGACTAATGGCTGGTCATCCATGTGTACATGGTTCAGTCTTCAGTTTGTCAGATAGACCTTAGTGACCAGCGCTATCATAGGACGACCTGTTCTGATTTCAACATTTGCGTCCAACCCTAACCCTAACCCTAACCCTCCCTCCCCCCCAGGAGAAAACAAAAAGCATGGTTAGTGCTGTTAAAAAGGCCAGGGCTCATTTAGACACTTTAGAAAATGCCAGAAAGGTGAATACAGTGCAGAAAACAGTGTTTGTGTTAACATCTTTGCTCACGGGGTTTAGCATAAATAACCCTGCTGGTACGACCTAGCACTGAACAATAACAATAAAGTGTTATTGTACAAGCAAATTGGCCATTCACTCATCCTTCAGTATCCATCTCTTCATCACACCCTCCTGCCCTTAATTGAGTTGTTGTGAACATCTGCCCACTTGTCGTTGCTTTGATGATGCCGCTTACTAATTACTGCACTAATTGCAATGATTAGGAGGATGGTGACACACATGCAGCATGCTGTAAGTGAACTCCACACCTCACTGATGCTGAAGTCCTGGGGTCTGTGCCAGGTTAGGAAACAATGACCATACTGGTGCCACCTGCGTTCTCTTACACCAGCTTAAGTCGATACTAATGGATCGTCGGTAAACACATTGATAACAGCAGCGTCTGTTTCGGGACCTGAACCTGCAAACTCCAGGTGGTTTCACTGTCTGAGGGAGATGTGACAGATGAGAGGATGTGAGACAGTCACTCCGCAGGGTATGAGAACGACATCCCGAGTAATTATCACCTCATCAGTGTGGGGGGTGGGTGGGAGGAGGGAGTAGCACACAGACGGAGCGTCACACTCCGATAGCGGCTATCTCCGGAGTGTGTTGGGGGAAGCCTTCACGTGAACAGATTCACAATTAGAGGGAAACACACTGAATATCTGCTGCAAGTGCATCTGATGATATAATTCAAGGGTCATGTGATCTCAGAGACGGGGGAGGAAAGGTCAGGACACCAAATGCAAGGGTCACTCTCCATCAACCCACATCCCACAGAAACCCAAATCACACTTGTTCATCTTTGATTTTGTTTAAATCTTCTACGTCTTTGCTGTTGAATTTTGTTGGCATTCATCACTTTGGTCACCAGGGATGAAGATGAGAATGAGCAGATGGCCCTCGTCACTCAGGTCAACTGGAAGCTCAACCAAGAAAAAAAGGTTTTCTCCAAAGTTTCCTTTGAAGTGTGGCATTTTCTGTGTATCTCAGTCAGGTCACATGACGAGAAAGAAGCATAATTAAAAGTCGTCAGTATTTACGGCAAGACAGAGAAAGAGGTTCGGCTCCTTGACAGGGTGTGACGGAGGCATTCATGACATGATGTCAGTGCTGTGTCAAGAAGGACAGTCGTGCGGAGAGGAGAACAGTCGCTTTCACTGATCACACCAAGGCGGAGGCCACCAGGTGCCACCCAGCCCCCTGCTGCTGTAGCAGCGTCTCTAGGCTGAGACAGCGGACCCGGGGTGCTTGAGGTGCGGCACTGCCTCTGCTCGGGGAAAATCGGCCTTCGTTAGCGTGTGAAATTATAACCTTAAAAGCCTCCATTATGTCTGCATCGCCTACTAGCTTATTAGACATATTTGACGGGAACGTGTGAAAAATAAACAGCACTTCCTGTTACTGAAAAGCACAGCAAATGTATTTTCTGTAATGAATGAGTTGCTGCTTTAATGTCGGCTGCTTCATTATGCTGCAGCTGCTTGCACGACATCTCCGTGCCTCGCTCAAAATACTCAGGTCACCAGGGATGAAGATGAGAATGAGCGGATGGCACTTGTCACTCAGGTCACTAGCTGAGAATACTATTCCCTCAGGGTGTCCTGACACTCTGAACAGTTCCAGCTTGACACACAGCTCATGCTCAGCAGCTGGGGTGTATTTCTCAAAGGAGAGTGTCACCGAGCCATCGAGAGATCACCATCACAACCCCCAGAGCTGCTTCTGAGGGCTGGGAGGGCTGTGGGTCAGCAGTCTTGCTCCCCTAGGCTTAGACTTGTCACACCAAACACTGCCCGCAGGGAGGATCCGCAGCTAGGCTTCCAGGAATAAGGCTTGTGTGTCCCAGGAGATAAATGGACAGTGAAGAGGACGACAACAGAAACTGAACGGGTCAGGGGATAGAGCACTCCGCCAGCCCACAGTCACCCACAGAACATCTGTGGCTCATCACTACTGCAGAATGCTTATTCCTCCCATCCGCAGGGGCCACCGGGGAGGGATTGGGGCCACCGTGGCTGCAGGAGAAGGTCTTGGCCATGTCGACATTAATTTCCCATCGCGTCACGTCTGAAGGTGTCCGTGTGGATCGGCGGAGCTTGACACGGTCACAGGGGCAGTCTGGTGCTGCTGAGAGACTGAGGCAGGCCAGTGAGTGCAGACAGCTGCTTGGATTAAGAGTAGAGGCGGGTTCAAGAAGCCTGGGGCATGCAGCAGGAAGGCAGTGTAGGAGTCTAACGGCCTTGCGGAGGCAGATAGGCCACAGGGGGTGCCATCTGCAAAAAGGAATCGGATGGGCAGCTTCCAGCCAGATGCCGGGAACCCAGAACCGCGGTGTTCCCCCTGACTCCCATCTGGTCCACTTAATTTGCCGTCGGGCCATTCCTAAAGTCTGTGTGCATGCGCGTGTGGAGTATGTGTGTGTGTGTGTTTCAGGGTGTTTATGTGTCTCTGTCTGTGCCCTGTCTATCTCTGTCTCTACAGTATGTCTAAGTGCTGACCCAGACCCGTGTCTTCTTGATCGCCTGTTTTATTAACACAGACAGACACACTGACACTGCAGGTCCGTCGCTGTGAGTGTCATGGCGATGAGCAGACTCAGCTCCCTCTGACACATCCTTTCTGACAGATGTCCTGATTGTTTGCAGAGTCTCCTGTAGATCATTTAGCTTCAGCCCCATGCTTTCTGTCTAATCAGCACCTCCCCAGCCCTAACGGGAATAATTCATCGTCTTGATGGAGTTTGTAATCGGCACAGATTCATCTCCTCCAAGAAGTGCGGACTGGGGAGCAGGACCGGACAGCTGAGTCCCATTACTGATGGGCTCCTACTGGGCCAAGCCCACTTTGTCTCCGAACTTGACGGGATGCATATCCCGCAATGCAGAGCTCCCCCTGATCCCAGCATCATTACGATGCGGGCTGCGTGATCCAGATTGCAGCCTTATTCTCTGTGTGAGGAGCAGTTCTGGTCGACACCAGTCTGTTTGGGGCCTCAGCTCCCCAGACAGATCTTTGCAAATGGGGTTTCGTTCTGGATGGGAAGGGACTCCAGGTCTCAGGGACGTGATCAGTAAATAAGGTTATATGAGCCAGCGGCTCTGCGCAGCCGACACGCAGATATCGCCTTAAAAACGTTCCCATATCTCAGCCAGCAACCTACTCATATGTATTATTAGTCTATTTGTTCACCCTGAGTAAACATCTCAGTGGGACAAACTCCAAATATACACCTGCGTGCTTCAGCCACTCTGTTCCTGTCTTCCATAAAAATGAAATGGAGAACAGCTTCAAATGAAGCAGTTAAATCGGGTGTGAGGCCTTTAGCAGATCTCAGAGCTCGCGTCTGCAGGCATATGAGGCACTTAAAAGGGGGCTCAGATTAGTAGAGGCCGTCTCACTCCGTTACTGACCTGAGCAGCATCTGTGTCATTTATACACAAAATACATAAATGAAAGATTAAAGCAAAATCAAACAAGCAATTTGTACTCTCAGACCTGGGTGAGAGTTAAACCCAGACAAACACAGACAGCATGCAAGCCCTGTACTCACAGAGGTGGATGGGATTCAAACCCAGACAAACACAGACAGCATGCAAGCCCTGTACTCACAGAGGTGGATGGGATTCAAACCCAGACAAACACAG
>JAABNX020000130.1:31441053-31451906 GCA_015163995.2 Mormyrus lacerda
CCCTTTGTTTTGTTAGGCTTGTCTTGTGTTCCTTTTGTTCTATTTAATAAACCCCCATTTGTGTCCTGAGCTCCAAGGGGGTCGTCCACCTCTTTGTGCACTCTGCCCCGTTCCCGTGTCCGCCTCCGTGACAAAAAAGGATATTTTGTCTCCATAATAAAAACACATTGCTCGTATAATCCAACTCTTTTTTTATAACCTGTTACACACTGATGTGCTAAATTAAAAACACTTTTAACCCATTTACTTTCCTCATGAATACAGAGAAAGTACAAAATAAATTCATCATGTTGTGTCCATAAAGTAACACACAGATTGCCTACTAATAAATGAACAAGATAGGTGGAGACAAAGTTGTGCTGTTAGAACCAAACTTTTTAAATCATACAACAATCACACACTTCCCAGAGACTTCACCTGTTGAGAGGGCTCTCATGACGCTTTGAATCCTGAGAGTTGTAGTGAACACACACATACACAACACATGTCACTCCAAGGGTACTGTCCAAACACAAACAAGAAGTGTGGTCCTACCCTTTCTGTTTTCTGAAATGTCGTTGTGTTTTCTGTAACATCATTGTGTTTTTTGAAATATCGTTGTGTTTTCTGTAATGTCGTGTTTTCTGAAATGTTGTGTTTTGACCTTCAGGGCCACCATTCCTCACCCATGGACAGCTGTTCCCTGGAAACTCACTGAGAGCATGAAGAGAACTGAGCGCACGAAGGCCACTGAGAGTGCTAAGACCACTAAGAGCACGAAGACAACAGAGAGCACTTTTTGGCCAGTCTTCACAGAGTCTCTCACAGCAATGCCTGACACCCAACTATAGTCCAACTGGAGTCCCTCTGTACGGAGGGGTTTGTAAAGGTGACCTCAAGCTGTCTCACCCAACCAGTGCCCCACTGTATGGAAGGCTTTGGGAAGATGATCTCGAGCTGGTTAGAGGATTAACATTAATTAAGCAGCATCCCAAAAGGCCAGAAGAAATGACATAAGTGGTTCTGTTGGTCCAGGATCAGGTGTCAGACGCTAACATGGACCGATGAGCCTCCAAGCACCCTTTGGATTAAGGTATATTTTGACCTGGGGGGGGGGGGTTGCCTGGGATCCAGAAAGATATTGGCAAGACATTGCTGGTCCTTCCTCTCTACTGGGATTGCATGCCTGGCCTGCGGGGTGGAATTCTTGTACGGTCAAGCGCATTGTACTTTCTGTCTTATTTAGGCCATAGAGTATCCATCATACAGTGACATATGAAATGAAAATGAAGAGGAGGGCAGGAGAAAATCAAATAGCACTGAATGAGAGATTAACAGGATTTAAATAACGATCTATCTGAGCCTGCCAGCCCCACCGCTGCCGCTCCAGGGAATTTATTTACATGATTTATTTGTGAGGCGAACGCCGTTATCGGGTACATGCGCACGCTTTACAAAGGCTCATACCGTAACCATTCATCCAGCTGGATACTTACTGAAGCTGTATCAAAGAAGCCCTTTCCTCAAGGGGCTTGTGGCAGCTTGTTCGGCAGAATGTGAACCAGCAACCATCATGCGAATGAATGAGCAGGTATCATGAGACTGAGCATCTAACACGACTAAACCTGACTGCGTTTGAGTCACACGCACGTGTAGGAGTTGAGCTAATGGAGAAATCATGGAAGCAGAAGGCACACAAAGTACAAAGATGTGCTAAAATCAGAGCAGAACGAAGAGGAGTACATGAGATGAACAAAGAGGCTCATTATGAATGATGAAGGAAGAAATGAAAATGAAGACAGGGAGAGTGTGACCTGGCACAGCATGGTGTGCATGTATGAACTATGGTGATCACATAGCGTGCATGCAATCCTCCAGACTATCCCAGAGACACAGTTCCTGATGAATAAACTACACCACTCTGTGGTGCATTTCCTGAAAGTGATCGATCTTAGCGAATAACGAGCAAGATAACAAACAATGTAGGTAAAGAACGATTTGTGAGTGTTTTCCCAAAACCCTTCATTATCCCAGAATTAACAAATGACCTACTTTAAGTAGTACTTTGTTGACTTCTACCCAGCCTCCACATAAGACAAGCACAGACTGTCGATAACAGCAACACTGATTCTATGTATTTTAGTGGTGAAATGTGTTATATGTTTGTCACACCAAAGACGTGCAAATGCAAAAAAAAAAAAAAAAAAACTTATTAGAAAACACACAAAAGCAACCAAAATTAAGGCCAAAATAAATGCAACTATTTGTTGGATATATATAAATGGGCTCAAAATATTATGTGGCTGCCTTTTAAAAAAGAACAATGGCAAGCAACAATAAGAAAAGGAAGTAGCATTTCTCAAAAGAGGTGTTAAAGCAACTTATTTGGGAAGTGGCCAAAAATATATTTTAATAAAATAATTACTGCAATGTTGTGCAGCATCGTATAGTACACACAACTATAAAAGTACTGTATCGCAGCGTTCAGGGCGGAATCCTAGAGTCCAGGACTTGTACAGGCACTAGAATCACATCTTCCACATGGTGCGTCTGTTCCTTAGGGTGGGGTATTATACTTTTCCTCAGCCACAGTTTAGGGATTCAGCATTGGACTCAGCATATATTTGCAAAGAGGATACCTGCTGTCTCCCAATAAGCGGCCACCAGCAAACACTTTGCCATCTAACACACTTCAAAGCTGTTAGGGTCAGCGCCCATCCGTCCCTGCCCTTCGTGTCTCCTCCCTGTCCCCTCCTGGCCATCCTGTACTCCTCTCTCTCTCATCTTTCAGCCCTAGTGTGCTCTTCCCTTCCCCCAGGCTGCTGCATGGCTCAACAGGTTGTGCATGTGGCTCTGATGATATTAACCCCTTGGTCGTGGGTTTGAGGGAGGCCAGGAGAAGCCTCATCTGTTATTTAAATAATATCAGTTTTTACTGTGTTTGGTATTGTGTATCTTTGTCTTAGCTTTTAGTGCTCACTTTTGATTCACCCTGCTGTGCCTGGTTTTCTGTTTGTATGGCACTGGATGTTGGTTGCCAGGGAAAACATTAGCGCCCTCTCCCAAAAAAAATGAGTCCCAAAAACAAAATGCAGTTACTTTGTCATTTCGTCATTTACCAAGATTGTGGCGTGGTTAGTTTATTCCTGCTAGGTATAGCATGACCAGCAGATGGCGATCTGCGAAGTACACTACGCCATCAGTAGCTGACACCAGTGAATTAGAGGTCGTTAATACGTGGGTGTATGCGACCAAGAGGGTCCAGCTGCAGACGCCTGTAGAGTGGAGATCCACCGGAAATACGTCACCTCCATAAGAAACACGTGATCTTTAAGGGCGTATGGTTAGGGTTAGGATTGAGGTTAAGGTTAGTGTTTATTCGCTGTAACACAGAGTTGAGATCACGTGTTTCCTGTGGAGTGACGTATTTCCGGTGGAGCTCCACTCTACAGGCTTCTGCAGTTAGACCCTTTTCGTATGCGAGGGTAAGCGTGCTCTTGATGTAACTTGTATTTCCACAAACGAACAGGTAAGTCGACTACAAACAGCACCCAGGTAAACAATAATAATACCTTATAGTTAACATTAATTCTTAACGGCAAAAAACAGCGACTTCAAATTTGATCGGCGTGCGATACCACAAGATTTGGTATCAATCCGATACCAAGTAAATACAGGTAGGTATGTGATTAACGCTCCCGGTGAGCTGCCAAGTAATGGCACCTGCAGCCGAGTGCACTGGTCAATGGGGCGCGTCATTGTTTTGCGTTTAGGTAATGTTTTCCGGAGTTATTCGGGGAAACACCGATATCAATAACATAGTTCACATGTTCTTCTGCAGCCTCGTGATCGAATTTTTCCTGTCCGATTAGTAGAAGTCGAAAAATTTTGTTGTGAAAAACTGCACTAACTAGCATTCCATTACCCGAAGGTAGAAGCATATTTGAACATGCCAACACTGTTTTTAAGCGCCCCGAAAATTTTATGTCTAAATGAGAAGTTCTTAAATAGGGCTATGGCCGAATATCACCACTTCAGCAGCTCATCTGGTGACGATCACAACCATCATTGAGAAGTTTTATCGCAACCAAATGCTGCTATAAGATGCTTATTGATGATTCCTGATGTGATTTGTATAATAGTGTTGTTAATAAGCTGATGGCAAAAGATTTTGATGGATACCTCATGCGCTAAAAACAGCTGCTATGCCAATAAATGGGTCGCATGCCCAGGTTAAAGGATTGCGATTGGTTGCGGTCATTGTTTACAAACACAAATAGCCATGTGTGCTTTAGTAGTTGCAATGTTTAAACTTGAACTAATGCTTTTTAACTTATTATTTTTGGAAAGAATTGTATTGAAATTCAGGAAGAAATTTCAAGAAGATTGTCTGCTAAGAAGCAAAAGAAAGTTGAATTTGAAAGAAGTAAGCTTGAAGCTAAATTAAAAAACTGTGTAGATCTTGCTTCTGAATTCCCTGACATGGACGTGGAAACCAGAGACTATTTCTGAGATCTTGAGTGGAAAAATCATTGGCCGTAAAATATGCCATGTCTGGTATGATGACGACTCCCAAGAAAAAAAACAATATATTATGGGAAAATAGAGAAGGCATTAAAGAGAGGTGGGGGAGTGTATGTGATTGGATACTGGAGTGATGGAGAAACATGGAGGATGATGCTGTGGACTATGACATTATGGAGTTGGCTTTGGCAGGCATCCGTGGAGACCTTACATTACCCTAGACTGTGCAACATGTTATTCATTACATGAACTAGGTTGGGTTATGCCAATCCTAACTGTTTATATTACGCTATTAGAAAGAGTAAAATATGGTTTATTAAGGATTTTTGACTGTTTGTTGTTATTGACCACCTCTGCAATAGACCAGGATTACATCTACCCCCACTTCCTTGATTACAATTAACATAATAATCAATTAGGTCATACATTCGTCTTGTTGCTCTTTCTATAAGCATTCCTATGATACCAAGTTTATAAAAATCGGACAAGAATTGAGAAAGTTATGGCTTGAAAACTGTAAACGTCAGTGAAACCGGTCACAAGTTTTTCAATTAGTCTTATTGTTTTTCCATTGAAACAATTGACCGAAATTTGCTTTGGAAAACGAATTACAAAATTTCATAACTTTCTTGTTATTTGTCACAGAAAGATGATCCAGGTATCAAGCCCTTTCCAATGAGATATGTCATCTTCAGATCTGTCCACTTTGAAATATTTTGTCACATACCTAATACAGGACCAGTATCGCCGATTCCGATATCGATATCAATACTTTTTAATAATTAAGGTGGATGCATCATAAAATTGCTGAAGCCGAATTAGTTTTCATTACCTTAAAGTGTTTTTGCGATATTTTTTATTAATTAGTAAAACCCAGGTGTCACGATCGCTGATAGCACGGCATGAAGGAAGGCACGGAAGTCCAGGATACGGGGGAAAACTCGGGGTTTAATGAGGATATAGGATATAGGATACAATCCGGAGCTCAAACAGCCATCATTGACTAGAACACATTAATGACAAGACTTACACAAAATATTCGTCGTTGATATTTTATTGCCATTTTGTGAGTACCCTTTGAAACGCAAGCACCGTGACAGAAGCTAACAAGGTTTATAAAAGCATAATTCCTAAAATCATCTTAAAAGTTAAATTTATAACTTGCAAATGAATGGCAAGGAACCAGCAGATTTCCAGTAATAATGAAAACAAGTACAGCACTGTTACATTAACAGTACAGCGCTGAACAGAATAATGACTTAACTTACCATTACGTGACAAAATTATTAAATACACAATAATAAAGGATGAATTTTAAGCTAGCGGTTTAAACCTCTACTTACCCATGAATACACCAAAATATTTCATCCAAGCCTTTTCCTCTTTAGTTCTTGTATCCAGCCAGAAATGAAATTACAAGCCTGTTTCATTTGTCATTTGTTAATCTCTATGGTGTCAGTACAAGTGTCCCTGGATGTGTGGCTTTCATTTGGTTGAAAGCACTCTTGGTTGGTGTATCTGTTGCTTTTTGTGCTTCTCTTTTGATGCCTGTGATGCTGACAGACTGTCACTGCTGTGTCCCATGTTCAGTGTTGGTGCCAGTCAGTGTTGCCTTGGTCATGCAGAGCAGCTGGTTTGCCTAACATGAAAGAATAAGATTGGATTTTAAGTTGTGTTTCCACTTCATATTTTTAAAACCAAAGAATTTCATGTTACCAGCTCATAACGTATGTGCCGCAAAAGGCATAAAATTACTTGTATTCCCATTACATCAGTCGCCATAATCATGAACAGAATGGGGTTCATGAGATGCAGTAGCGCGCTAATAAAAAGAAAGATCGATAGTGCCCTTTACAGAAACAAACACATAGAAACAACAGCAAGTTTAGCGTTATTCTTACCACAGATCTCCACACTCTCTGACGGTGTTTGATTCTTCTCAGTGGTATCCGCTCTTGGGATGTTCTGCAACCATTGTAGTCAGTGCTAATTAGACAGAACTTCATGTCTCCGCTCAGGAATTCTTTGGAATTCTAAAGAATCCTTTTCCTTTGTCCTGAACACTGTTGTTGCAGCTGAAAACGGCCCAGCCGGGTATGATGAACACGGTCTAAGAGCAGTGACAGGACTGACTTAGAGGAGAAATGCACCAACATGGTGAACGATGTTCTTTGCTTCTTGTGGAACATAAATTGCAGCGCTCCGACCTTCTTAAAAAAACATTTGATACAGTACAAACAGCATATATGATCAATACTTGAATCTTATTTGAATCTTATTAATCTTGTAGGAATCCAATAAACGCCCAGTCCTACTGTTTAGGATGTCCATTTCTGCCAAAACTACACTAAACAACATCTGGGCTCTTAGCCGTTTGGCTGCACAATAGCACAGGGCAACGCACAAACTCTAGTTGATTATATTTGAAATTAACATGTCAAAATAATAAGTATAAATTACTGCCATGAAGCTGTCACTCAAAAACTCATTAGCCAATGGGGACGTACCCCTGAAAAAAACACCCACAGGAGAGGTTTGTGTCAACTACAAGCAGAAAATCAGGCGGCACAAGTGAGAAAACTGGCAACTTAATCACAAAACCAACAGCGCAAATGAGAAAGCTGGAACTGTAAACAGAACATTATCAAAAAATTAAAAGACCAATAATTTGTTTTCAAACTGTACCTTTTATTCAGTAAGTTTTATTTTCTCTTAAATTCCTCTCTGTGGTTAACATTTAAAATGTTTTGCTTTATATTTCCACAAATGATTCCATATTAAAACGTGACTAATGCATTTCTGAAATACGGCATTTTCTAAAATGCACGTATCCGATGTGAAAGATATGGTCAGGGGAATACAACTCCAACACTTACTTAATTTTGTTTGGCATAAGTTACTAATAAAAGCAGTAATACAGTACCAGTGGCCAATAATGTGATTTTATGCATTTTACATGAGAAATAATAATAATAATAATATGTTATAACATAAACATCTTGTATTGGTCATATGTGTCTCACGAGAATCCGCTTTAACCAGAAGTGCCAAAGTTGCTAGCTTGTCATTTTTCAAGTCCGGAGGACCTCAGTTACCATGCGGCTGGTCATGAGCGCAACACAAATGTAACGCATCACAGTATGTGGAGCCTCTTATTTCTAGGTCTTTCTTTAATTTGCAGCCAGAGATCCGGCTGAACTTGAGACACCTGCTCCCTTTAGCTGGACTAAAAACACTGGCTTACAGTACAAGGTGTTTGTTTCCTTTGTAAGTTTTAGTGTGATTTTGTGATGCTGATCACAGAAATAACTTCTAAATTGTCACATCACATAAGCTGTTTGAAAAAATGTTGCTATGCTAATCATAAAATGTTTGCAATAGGGTAATTCGCATAACACTGGTCAACAAAGATGTTTTTCATAGAACAATTAATGGGTGGCTTTCATGTCGTTTCTCCGAATTTTTCTGTCACCCATAGTTTCTCCGTGGTGTCATGTTTAGGCTATATATATATAAATTAGGAAAAAATATTTTATTTCTGACTCTGAACGTTTTTAGAACTTCGCTGAAGGATGCGAAGGACTGTAATTATGTTTTGCCAGAGCTTACAGGGTGTAACACATTTGAACACGAGTCCTGTTCTCTTTCTTATATGGAAAAACAATATCCGTGCATGTGGTGTCCCAGTATTGTGGCTGGCTTCTGCTGGTTTAATTATGTGCCACTCAAAATCCTTGTGTGAATTCTGATTAGATTTGAATTCAGTACGGGCAGTACTGTAA
Organism: Mormyrus lacerda; assembly: GCA_015163995.2. NCBI lineage: Eukaryota > Metazoa > Chordata > Actinopteri > Osteoglossiformes > Mormyridae > Mormyrus > Mormyrus lacerda. The sequence goes on from JAABNX020000130.1 coordinate 31,449,339, forward strand.
GATTTGCCTGTTTTGATTTGTGTAACAAAAAGTAAAATTTAGTTGACCAGTGTAATCACAGCCTTGTCTATTTCATGCACACAATGCAGCTGCTTTGTCACTGTCGCTGGTCTGACTGCATCCGCGATATTTGCTTCGAAACTGACCTGAACCCACCCGAACCGTAGGTCGACTCGCACTTCACTCCTGCTCGGGTAATTGCAAATGTGGATTTTTTTCAGCAAGGGCCCTACTAGAACATAAAAATATATTTATGGTTGCCCTCATTTATAATATCTCATTGAAATGTCATTCCTTTTGTATCCCTTAGGTTTTTACTGTATAGTTATTGTGTGGATGTTGCAGGTTCTGCTCCAGTACTACTAACACTTTTACCTGGGCATTTATGGGAAGCTCAGCCTATGGACTTAAGCCTAATACACTCCTTGACGACTGTATGTTTGTAATATGCTATTTGCCTTGCTTATATGTCACTTTGGACAAATGTGACTGCTAAATACGCAAAGGCGCTCACACGACCAACACTGACACCCGATTTGAATGTAAAAATGTTCATTTACAGAGTAGGGCCATTGTGTGTGGCCCTGCCAAACAGTGTGTCCCGCGCCTCCGGAAAATCCCCAGGTTCCATCTTATCGCACACTGTGCCAGCTCACAAAAGCCTCTCTGAAAGTGTTGAGGTGATAGCCTCGGCCCACTGGGCGCTCAGACCGGAAATGGGCCCAGTTCTCCATGGGCCCAAACCCACTTCGGCCCCATCGATCAATCCATCACGCAAATTTTAGCTTAGCGGATCGTGGCGAAAGCATTTTGAAGCAGACTTTGCAGAGAGAATAAAACAGAAGTGAGGCCGATTTAGCCAGTGAACAGGAAAATGAAGATTATTTCCTGTCATCAGTAATGACAAACCACAGAAAGATGATGTATAGGAATGCCTTTAATAGTACAACAGGCACATTCCAGAGGGCGACGGCAGCAGGTAATGACCGGTTAGAATCATTGGTAACACTTTACTTGAAGCTGTCATATATAATGCATTATAGATATCTTCATAATGCATTAAAATGGTCAATGTAAGAATGAATAAAACATCATGGTATCTTCTATAGTGTTACATAGTTAATTAAGCTATAGTTATTAAGCTCTTATCTAATGCGTACTATAGATAGCATCATAAACATGGCTATAAATATAAAGTTGTCTTAACACATTATAATATGCTATGAATGTGTTCATAGATTGCTATAGACATGGCATTCAAAAAAAGTGTTACCAAAGCGTCTAATTACAGATGGGGTAATGGGCCCACCTGCAGGGGTTACTATAGGTTGTCTGTGAGCAGATGGGGTAGCGGGTCCAGATGCTGGGGTTACTGTAGGTCATCTGTGAGCTTGGGTCCCGATGGAATCAGGCAAGTCATCATATGGGAGAAGCACATGGCATCTTTTCCATAGGTACTCTGAAGGGAGACAGAGAAAATGGGGGAGAGGAAATGAGGTCCTGTGATGGCCGCCATACTGTGTAATCCCTCAGTAAAACCAATACAGTACCTACTGTCTGGGGTATACTCAACATGGCCACCAGAGGGCATCAGATTTACGGTCACATTGTGGGGACCTGTTATTTTGACTATAGGGGGATATTTTTTTGGTCCACACAAGAGGAAAATAGAAAAAAATGTTTAAAAAACTGCTGTATTTTGTATTTTGTTTGGTTACTAATGGTTAAGGTTAGGGCTGGGTAGAGGTTCAGATTGTCATTGTTGGGATTAGGGTTTTGCCAAGAAAAATGGATGGATGGTCCCCAGAAAAATAACAAATATGTGTCTGAATCTGTAATTATTATATTGTGGTGACCAGATTGAGACTGTGTTCTGCCTATGGACTTTTACATGGGTCACTCATCTCACCTTTACCTCAGCTCCTGCTTTATGAGTCAGGCAGCAGTTTGAGCTCCAAGCCCTGTAAGCACAGGCATCTGCATTCTCTGTTAGCATCTCCGTTGCTGTACAGCTGTCTTATATGTTATATTGCAGTTTAAATGCCTCTGTACTCTGAGCTCTGAACTGTGTATTTTACTCAAAGGAAGTCATACTTCCATATCTCACACTAGCAGCAATAACTGTGGATTTGCTGCATTTGGCTAACAGCATAAAACCACAATATGTTTTTAAGCATTAATATTCTAAGCCAGCTTAACAACATGGGAAGGTCACTCGTAATGGAGGGTCAGCTCCAGCTGTATTTGGTAATTCATCACCTTGGTTAAATTAGAAACTCTTTTCAGCGCAGTCCAATACAGAGATGGAGGTGAGGGAGAAGGACGATTTCAGGAGTGAGAGGGAGATCAGGGGGAGGGAGGCTGTTCAGGGAGGGAGAGAAGGAGAGTGGGGGAGGGAGGTCGGTCAGGGAGTGGCAGAAGGAGATCAGGCGGAGATGGGCTGATCAGGGAGGGAGGCCATTCAGGGAGAGCTAAAAGGAAATTAGGGTGAGATGAGCCAGTCAGGGAGGGGGAGAAGAAGATCAGGGGGTGGGAGGCTGATCAGGGAGGGGGGGGGGTGGTGAAGGA
>JAABNX020000130.1:31464933-31482956 GCA_015163995.2 Mormyrus lacerda
AGGAACTCAAAGTCGTTTTTTGAAACCCTACAGTATGAACATTTATTATTATTATTATTATTATTATTATTATTATTATTATTATTATTGTGTCTGGCATTCACGACTTATGATGACCCTTTTACATTAACCTGTCTGAAGGTGAGAGAGTCATCGCATACAAACACAGAGGGGCAGGGTAAATATCTAGGTGAGAGAGTCATATACAAACACAGAGGGGCAGGGTAAATATCAAGGTGAGAGAGTCATATACAAACACAGAGGGGCAGGGTAAATATCAAGGTGAGAGAGTCATATACAAACAGAGGGGCAGGGTAAATATCAAGGTGAGAGAGTCATTTCATACAAACACAGAGGGGCAGGGTAAATATCAAATTGAAGAACCAGGTAAATATTAAGGAAGATAGTTATATCACACAGACACAGATATTAGGTGAAATTGTGGAGCCAAACCCTTGACGAAACAGCCTAGGATTCCAGCTAGTGACCCCCCGACCCCCAGGCCAACACATGGTCCAGTCCTTCCCTCCAAAAATGTGCTGCGACCAGATGTTATGTGGGAGTTGCCTGGGCCTGATCCAGCCTCTCAGGTCCTCAGCAATAAAGATCTTGCGAGCGGGATCGCATTTGGGGAATCGCGCCACATAGTGGCATAACTGACACTCCCTCACAATGCAGGTAATGTGTCTCATTTGGGACTCCCTGAGCAATCACCGTTCAACACAGAGGGGCAGGGTAAATATCAAGGTGAGAGAGTCATATCATACAAACACAGAGATTACTGTCTCGCACCCACACAGCAAAACAAGGAGCATCAACATTCTATAGACTTGCATCTTCATCCTCTTACAAAGATATCGGGAGCACCAAACACCTTTTCCCAGCAACTTCATGACCTCCATGCTCTCCCAATCTGTCTACTGACTTCATTGTCACCAGAGACAGGAATATTACTTACTGCCAAGGTCAGTGAAACTCTTGAAGAGGTCAACATTCTCTCCTCAGACAGACACACTGCTGACCAAGGTGCCCATGAGGTCATTAAAAGGCCTGGATCTTTGTTTTAATCCAGGACACTTGCAAACCCAGACACTCGCACTCCTTGCTCAGTCTCTCAAGAGCTACGTGATTCCACAAGGATTGTTGGCAAAGCCAAGATTGGTAAATCTTTCTCACCAACAGGTGCACAAAAGCTGCTGGACCCCAAGACGCAGCTCAACACCCAGTCCATGCAAGCAATGAACAAAGTAGGAGCAAAGCAAAAACACACCCCTAACTAATCCACTGGGACGAAGGCAGCGGTTTGGCCTCCACTAAAGCTAAAGTTCTCAGAACTCAGTCTGCACGGTACTCACAGTACCAGTGTACAGGTCGGCCATGATATCCAGCAACTTTGGGAGGATCCTGCAAAGTCTCAGTCCCACAGGGCAGGATGATCAACTGAGTCGAAATGTTTTACGAAAATCAACAAAGGCTGCAAAGAAATCCTGCAAATTTTTGCATCCGCATGGACCCCTCAGTGTAAGGGTGTGGTTGATGGCACATGTAAAACCAGACTGCTACAGTAGGTGAGCAAGTGATGACGGATCCTGTTGAGGATAAGCCTAGCAAGGACCTTACCTGGCACTGAAAGCAGTATTATCCCTCTGTAGTTGCTACAATTCGGGTGACCACCTTTCCCTTTCCAGATAAGGATTGAAAAGTCCCATTGTCTAGTCAGTTGAGATGGTGCCCATCTCCCAAACTAAAGCAAGGATTGCTTGCAACTGCAGAAAGACTTTACTACTGACATGGAGAAGGCTGCACCCACAATGTCACAGTTTGTAAGCCACTTCCACAACATTGCACTTCCATGGGACTGAAGCAACACTCCAGCTCAGATAGTGCCCACCCTGGGTAGTGAGCATGGGTGGTTATAACATGCATAGACACATTGATGGGCAAGCATAGTAGACTAAAAGGGCACGTATAGCACCACTAGCAGCCATAGTATTATAGTGTGCTATGGGTCATGGTGCAGATAAACCACTAAAGTAATAGAGGCTTTGCTGCCAGCTCTTACTGTATATACATAGAAAGACGAGGAAGCCTGCATTCTGTGATCTGAGTGTAGGATGCAGCTTTTAAACATGAATCAGTTCTGTGAGGTAGGTAGATGCTGGACCTTTTGTTGCCTTATATGTAAGTAAGACAACTTATACAAGTCAGTCCTGAACCTAACAGGAAGCCGGTGCTAAGTGCAGGGATTTGTACTTCCTGCTCCTGGTGACAGTTCAGTAGTTGCTGGCCTGTTTAGTCCTCTGGTCTTGCTGTGAATAATTTTATCCCAGTATCTGCACATGTTCAGCTATCTGACATTTAAGCATTGTTGCTGTTACCCCACACTAAGGTAAACAGCCATCAAATTTGCTCTTCTTTAGCTGCCCATTAGGAAATTCAGCTTCATATAAACTGCCATCGCTGACAAAACAATTGATTCATTTATTACAATAAAAACCTCAATACCGCAATAAACATCTCATATGGAAATTCAGAGGTGATGCGCTGCTATTCTCTATGTGCTTTGGAATCTCATAGCAAACCAAGAATGAAGCATAATGAACTGGGTAACACCGGACATATGAGAGTCCAGCTGCTCCGGGTTTGACAACTGGGAGATTTTGGCAGCTCCTCATTGGTTATACTGTGGTCACCCATTTCTAGATGCTTTGGTGCTATTAAATATAAATAATATAAATAACTGCCCCTGATTGACTGTCATTGCAAAGCTCCTAATTGGCTATTACCTGGTATAACACACAGGTGAATTTGCTCTTTTGTGCTATTACCTCACTCTTAAAGAACTTCACTTACTGTAGTTGACTTTGACATCCTGCCCTCTGCTCCCACCCCGCCTGCCCCCATACAGGAATCTTTGTCTTAGGTGACCTCCTGGTTAATACAGGGGACTCTCATTTGCAAACGATAAGTGGCTTTAGATAAATGCTAATGATGCTGATAAAGCTGCTTTTCTCCACCAGAGGTCACTGTGCTGCTGTGAAACAAAAACCGCCACCTGCTACAGTTCTTCCTCCATTCTCTCGCTCTCTCTGCCTGTATCCTTCCTCTTCTCTTTGTCTCTTTCCTCCTCTCTCTCACGCTCTGCCTGTGTCTTTAATCTTTTGTCCCTTTCATCCTTCTTTTCTGCCTTATTCCTCTATGTCCCTCTCTTCCTCTACTGTTACTCTTTCGTCTGACAGTTTTCCTACATCCTTACATATGTCACTATCTCACTATATGTCTCCTTTCTCATCTGTCTGTGTCCATCCACGATTTTCATTCAACCTCTGTCTGACTCTGTGTCTCTTTCCTCTTTAGCCCCTTGGCTATCTCCTTCCTCTTTAGCCCCTTGGCTATCTCCTTCTTCTTTGGCCCCTTGGCTATCTCCATCCTCTTTGGCCTATTGTTTGTCTCTTTCCTCTTTGGCCCCTTGGGTATCTCCATCCTCTTTGGCCCCTTGGCTATCTCTATCCTCTTTGGCCCCTTGGCTATCTCCATCCTCTTTGGCCCCTTGGCTATCTCTATCCTCTTTGGCCCATTGGCTATCTCCATGCTCTTTGGCCTATTGGCTCTCTCCTTCCTCTTTGGATAATCGACTGTCTGTTTCCTCTTTGGCCATTCAGCTTTTTCCTTCCCCTTCTCTCAGGTTGTGTATCTGTGTTTTCTTCTCCTCCTCCAATTCTCTGACCTTTTAATCTCTTGCTCAGACCTCAGTGTCTTACCTAAGGGGGATGCAAGGCCGGTGAGGGTCTTTCTCATGTCTAATTAGTGTTCATATTCCAGCAATACAAGTGACACACTCACACTTGATCCCTGAATTTCTTCACCACTGTAGCAGGAGAAAGCACTGCAGCTCCATCTGTACTTGTGATCAAAAACAAGGAGCGAGGGGGCGGCAAGCTCCCTGTCTCTGAAGGAAACATCCGGAAGCAAGCTGTACCAGATTTTCCAAGGCCTCCTGTCTGTTTACCCAGCAAGGGCAGCAAGGTGCCACACATATTCATGCCAGCTGGATGGTTCCATGGGAGCCCCTTTGGTCACTGACACCTAAGGGACAGCTCATTATGAGGGGAAATGTATCATTCAGAGCCCAATAATGTTCCTGAAATGGAACAGGATGGACGCACGGGATTAGTCCATATTTAATAGCAATAAATATTAACATTATAATATCATCATATTTTGTTTGTTTATGTATTCAGAATATATTGAGTTTTATTCCATTTTTGAATAGTGCTGAGTTTTACAGCTGTCGCGGCCCTGAGAAGAATGGAAGCAAAAGGTCTTCCAGCATGAATCCCACTCCACCACGTAAGGTCTGCTCAGATTGGTGAAGACGCATAGAATCTTAAAAAATTGATGGGCACATGTGCTATGACTCAAATTCAGAGCTTACAGGTAAAAGACATCTGTTAGCCTTCATAGAGCTGATCTGACACAAAGCACCTCGGCCATCCATCCATCATATCAGGCATTCTGCCGACTGGCCCCTGAGACCTAAATACTGTTCACTGTAGGAAACAGGAAACCGGTGGGACTTGAGCCACTGACTGTATGGACAGCTCCAGAATGAGTTGCACAGGAAGGTAGACACAGAATACTGGAAAGCCAGGAAAAATACCTAGGAAACCTGAATAAGGGCAGAATAACAAATGAGGACACTCACAGAAAAACCCCAAAACAAGATTCCAAATTCTCAGTTATGTAACTCTAGTGAATAAGGATCAGGAATGCCGGAACAGGACACCAGTTAACCAGGACTAGAAACTCAAGACAAGCTGACACATGAAATCTCCGGGATGAGTCAGGATGGCACATGGAATCTCATAGATAGGCCAAGAGGGCACCTGGAATATCAGGGATTGGTCAAGAGAGCATATGGAATCTTATAGTTGAGAGGGTTGGTCTTAGCGTAACATGGTGTGTATGAAAAGCTTAGATAGTATTTGAGGAGGACTCTAAAAATGGTTGGCATAATAAAATTCATTTATAGCGTATAGTATTAGGGTGTCTGGATGTTCCAAGAGGAAGTTAGTCTATATTATATTTTAATAAACATGAGTATAAGCCACAAGTCACATTACATCATTTTTAAGTTCTTCTCTCCTTTTAATATTTTCCATTTTTGGGGAGGTATAGCCATTGCAGTTTAGGAGAAGAATAAGTTTCTATGTTTGAAGATGTTCTTGATACAGATTTTTTATGGGGTTCACTGCAGATATATCAACCAGTTTCATTGGAAAAAAGATCAATTTGTCATCAAGATCTTAGCGTAAGTGAAATTAGGGTTATAACTTCAAGGGCTGCATTAAATGTGTGTATAGAGAGAGAGAGAGCCTGGAGCCAAAAATGTGCTTTAGACTGGGCAGAAGAATCATCGTTCATTAGTACAAATTGATATCTGTCAAATGGGCAAAGATTTAGCTGTGAGAGGGCACATTTATAACCCACATCATCAACGTTTTTTGAGTGGATTCATGAATAATTGATAATCGATTATTTTGGAGGCAGTACTCAGGCTGATGAGAATGAGTATACGAATGAATATGTGGTCGTAGGACAGATGCTCTGCGTGTCTTCATACGCCCACCTGTCTGAAGACCACAACAACAGCTTGTTTGTGTCAATGGACATGCTAAAGTAAGCTAAAAACATATAAAAGCAGACTAAGAAATTACTGAAGCAGGCTAAGAGTAGGTAAAAGATAGCTAACAGATCACTAAATCAAGCTAACAACATGCAAAAGCAGGCTAACAAGTTACTAAAGCAGGCTAACTACATATAAAATGGCTAACAAGTTACTAAAGCAAGCTAACAACATGCTAAAGCTGGCTAACAACATGTTAAAGCAGACTAACAATATGTTAAAAACAGATTAGAAATGTGGAATATAAATGTTTCCATTCTGTTACGTTCAGTGCGGCAGGCGAACAGGAAAGCAGGTGAGCGGAGTCGTGGAATACCAAAACAAGGCTTTTAATAAGCACAGGCAGGGCACACGAGACAGGACCGGGTACGGTACATAACGACATCAATGACAGATCTCACATACTGGGGAAAGACGGGGACTAAATACACAGGCTGGTCAGGGATTAACAAGACACAGGTGATCACAATCGGGGCAGGAACACGAGGTAACGAGGTGGGTGTGGCACACGGGAGGATCGTACGGAGCGGATCATGACATATTCTTTCTTGATATATTTTTGTGCTAAATTTTGACAAAAAGTCTGGTAACATTTTCGTTGTTCTGTTTTGCAGTAAATTTTGGAATGACTGTATGCTCCCGGGATCCAATAATTCATTTTTGTCCTTTATAGAGGACATTACGTTTTTGCTCATATCTGTCATACACGCCACTCGAGTAAGTTCTGTTCTTCTTTAAATTGATTTAAGATGGCAGCCAACAGATCGCTTGATGTTTCATAACTTTTTCATTCTCATGAAGTTAATGATTTTTTTTATTTTGCAGCCTCTTAGCCTTGTGTACCTCTCTTAGCTCATGCGGGGCAATGACCGTGGCCGGGTTTCAGGACTTAGCTTTCATCAAAAGCAAAGAGGTGTCTTGTGTGGCCTTCATCTTGGCCCCTGCGAGGATTGGCTTTGGTTAATACCAAAGCTACAAATGCTTTCAATTCCATGCAATAGTACAGTTAGCACACGTTTAACACCTAAATCTCCAATCTCATTTTGTGTGTGCTATGGTCCACAGTCACCCCTAATGAGGAAGAGTCTCCATGTTTGTGATGGAAGGCAGATCAGGGTACCTCTTCAGCAGGAATCAGAGGGTGTGTGTATGTGCTGCTGGCTCTGCAATTTGTTAATGCTTTGACTCAGAGCAACTGCTATGCATGGGCATGATAAAGGACAGGTGATCTATGTTTTGGATCACAAAATGATGAAACTTTAGTAAAACTTGAAAAGAACAGATGAAATAAACAGACCATAGCAGGTCAAAAACAAAGTAGGTAAATGGACAATACTAAGGTGGGGAGCACAGGAACATCAATAGCAACCGGGCAACAAAAGCTAGAGACACACATATATACAAAGATAACGAGGGTAAAACAAGGGACAGGTGTAGGCTAATAAGAAGCAATAGGCTTTGTAACCACAAAACACCGATCAGGGTCATAATTACAAAGGACTCCAAGACTAGGAAAAGGGGTGACCAGCAACACCTGCTGGCCAGGCAGGGACTGATCTTGACAGTACCCCCCTCATAATGCACACACTCTGAGTGCAAGAGTTACTGGCAGGACCAGCACAGAGCACACAGGACTGGGTGGGACAACCGTGAACCAGCAAAAAAAACGCAGGTAACATGAAAGACTACACTGGGCCGAGACACAGCAAGAGAACCAAAATAGGTAGAACAGAGGGAGCTGGATCAGGGTTAAGTGAGACGGGAATACCACAGGGCACTGGACCGGGAGACATGGGACACCCAGACTAGAACAAAAATTAGCACATGAGGAGCTGGATGGACAGGACCTGTGAAGTGATGAATGGAATGGAAAAGTGGCCCCAAAGTTGAGGCCTGTTGAGGCACCCGCAAATACTGGACAGACTCTGGCAGCATGAGTTTGGAGGCAAAGACAGACTCTGGAGGCACGGCAGAGGAAAAGATGGGCTGGGCTGGGCACTGAGGGCTGGGGCTGGGTGGCCCCCTCTGGGCTTGGTTCTGAAGGCTGGGGCTGGGTGGCCCCCTCTGGGCTGGGCTCTGGAGGCTCAGACTTCTCTGGGCCGGGAGCTGGAGACAGAAGTGAAGTGGGTGCAGCCTGCTTCTTCTGTTTCTTCTTCCTGGCCCAGGAACCTGATGGGGTGTTCACCAGAAAAGAGGGAGGTAAGCTAGCCTCCCCTGGGCAGGACTCTGGAGGATTGGGCTCAGCAGCCTTCCCTGGGCTCTGTAGGAAAATTCAGCCAAACTCACCAAGTCCTGAGAACACAGGAGGACCCTCCAAAGCATTTCCCCATCCCAGACAGTCAATGCGGGAGAAAGCTGTAGGATTTATCTTCCTGCGTTCCCTAGGTGATTCGAAATAAAATGAGACAGTTGAGTGACTGGGTAATGAATTAAGCTTTTCCACATGGTTTGGACAGCACAGAGGTCGCTCACCCGAACACCAAGAATAGGTCCCTCTGCAGGACCGTGAACTGGAGACATGGGCTCCTCTGCTGGATTGGGAACTGATCAGGGGGTAAGGGACATAGATCTCAGCATGACCCATGAGATCGCTAGGTTGAGTTAGTCATTTTATTACAGACGGGCGTGATGCAGGATGGATGATTCATGTTGTCGCTCACAAAATACGACTTTATTAAAACACAAAAAGAAGAGAAGAAACACACAGACTATGAGAAGTCAAAAACAAAGCCAGTAAAGCAGGGAGCAACACAAGCACAACCACAGCAAACATCGGGCAACAACGGCTATAGACACAATAGAGAATTGACGAAATAGGGCAAGGGCATGCGCATATATACACATATAAGATAAGGGTTAGGTGTTGGCCAATTACAATCAATGAAACACTAGAGCTGGAAACAGGAAGACACAGGTTAATGTCATAGTCATGAACGACTCAAACACTAGGAAAAGAGGTGACCAGTGACACCTGCTGGTCAGACAGAGACTGATCCTGATAGACTCTTTAGCCCCAAAGTCTAAACCCTAAACCCAAACCTTATCGCTAACGCAAAGCCCAGACTCTAAAGCCTAACCTTAATGTTAACCCCAAACCAAGCCTAAACCCTAAAGCCTATCCTTAATGCTAACCCAAGGCCTAAAACCTAACCTTAATTCTAACCCTAAATCCTAAACCCTAAAGCCTAACCCTAATGATAATCCCAAATCCTAAACTCTAAAGCTAAACCATAATGCTAACCCCAAACCCCAGCCCTTAGGATAGCTGCCACGACATTACAGCAGAGCAGCCCTGACAATCCTTGAATGGTCCCTGCTTTAACGTAATCATTGCCACCCCCCCTGCTGTGACCTCCGTGAACATAAAGGGAAATCTCATGTTTAAATAACAGGAAAATAAGAGCCTTTTCCTAAGACTTTTCAGTTTCCCCAAAAAACCTCAGCTGGACTGTGTCCAAGATGTATTTTGCATGTTTAATATCTGTCACAATAAACCTTCACAGCGCTGCTGTCACACCGCATAATTTCGCAGAACATGAATAGCATTATACGTTTCTGAGTCATAAGTCTGCTTCTAATGTTAATTTATCTCTGTATCCAAACCCAGCAATGCAGTGCAGACGAGTGCCTACCTGTATGAGTCCTGCTGTTGTTTTTTTGGTATAGCTATGGATCTGAGCATGTGCTCCACCCTAGTCAGGCAGGCCCCAGTCAATTTCTATCATGTTCTTGGTCATTCAACGTTCACACCCTTAGTCACCAAGCCTCATGGACCCACCATCAGCCCTACATTGCTGCCGTCAGCCTTGGCTAGAGGACTAGCAGCAACCATAACCCTTACAACCTAAAAATGCCTCATTAGCTGGCTTTTCTCTCCATTGGAAGAGTGAGGTCCTAACATCTATCACATCTGCGTGTGTGGATTATGTTAATATTATACATTGTTAGGACCATATGTGCCCAAATCGTGATATAAACTTGTAATTTTGATGTTGTGGGGACCTTTTTTTTAATAACTGATACATCATTTATCTCTGTGGGGAAATTCTCTTCACACCTCCTCCAACTTTCTCTCTGTTGGTGAGAGTAAGCTGGCCCTAAGGGCAGCCAGGGAGCTGGGGGCTTAAGGGCCTTGCTGAAGAGCCTGCAGACATGTTGAGGGCAGGTCTGAAACAGCAACCTTATGATCGCAGACATAGAGGCTTAGCACATTGAGCTACAGGCTACTCCTTAGATCCACTCAAAGATCTGTGACTGCAGTCAAAAAACACAAAAATTTTGTATTTTGTTTGGTTGCTTATGGTTAAGGTTAGGGCTGGGTATGGTTAAGGTGTTGGGATTAGAGTTTTCCCCATAGAAATGAATGGAGAGACCCCACAAAGATATAATTACAAACCTGTGTGTGTGAAGGTTGTGGCGTGTTTCCTCAGAAGACAGACAGATGACACTCATACTGTAGGATTAGAAAAGAAATGTACAGTCATACCCCGGTATACGCGGTATCCAAAACCCCCCATGGATCATGGAAAGCACAGATAAATGCAAACACCGTATATAATTGTAATATATGCCTTTTAAGGCCATTGGTATTGTCGATTTGTATCATTTTCCATTGTTTTATGTAGTTTAAATACTTAAAAACAGCAAGAAAGTAAAAATGAGGAATGATAGGGGAGAGAGAAGGCATGCTTCTAAATTGCTAGGAACTCAGCATCTCAGCCTAATCTGCGTGCTGTACAGCACAGTACACATCTCAGCCGAATCTGCATGCAGTACTGTACACTTACTGATTGCATTTGAGATGTGATGGGGGAGAGAGAGGAGAATGTGTGTGTGTGTGTGTGTGTGTGTGTGGTACCTGTAAATGTACAGTACAGCAATTAAATTACCCTGTAAAAGAAAAAAATATTTTAGCGTGGGTAGAGTGGCACGATCAAAGATTTAGGCAGGCCTGCGAGCATTGCTTGATGCCTTGTGATCAAGTTAAAACTGGCGTGCAGTTTAAAAGTCATTTGTGATTTTTTTTTCCATTTTCCCCGCAGTCAACCGCAGTTAAGTGGATCAGCGGATAGTGAATCAGCAAATAATGGGGTACAACTGTAACTATTGATGAGTGTTTTGGTAAAGAGTTAAAGCCTTAAGCCTTAAAATATCCATCCATCTGTCGTATGCATTGGACGAGACATGATCCAGATGCAGCAGCTTTGAGAAACACACAAACAAAAAAGACATGGGACATCAATGAGGGCAGGAACACGGGACAGGACTGGCAAACAAAAGACAGGTGTAAAAGGGCAAGACGTGAGGGCTGGGAACAATGTGGTTATGGGATGACCAGTGACCTCTACTGGCCAGACGGAGACACGATGGAGGCTGATCAAGACACCATCCATCCATCTTATAACCAGTGATCCTGGTCAGCATTGCGGTGGATCTGGAGCCTCTACCAGGCAGCATGGGGAACAGCCTGAGCAGGTGGCCCGTAGCATTAAAATAACAAAGCATTAAATAACATTCCCGTCGTGTTCGGCTGAGCAAAACACACGTGACCCCATTGCTTTGGTGGAATTTGCTGATGAGAAGAGGCTGAAAAGCTCCCTCTGCGGGCACTGTGACGATCACACGAAGAGGTGGCCTTATTAAATAACTCTCCATAATGGCTGCCCTTCAGCCGGAAGCTGTGCTGCGATTTTTCTGCTGTCAGCCGAAGATATTTGCTTGAGTTTGCAGAGCGGACGTGTGACAGTGCCACATTTATGTCTGATTTTAATAGACATTGTGAGGATTCATAACCAAGATTTTAATTAGTACAGCACACATGGATTACTGTCATTTTAGCCTTTTGTTTTTGAGTAAGCGCATCTCAGAAATGTCTGCTGCTCTCGTTCTGAGGTTATGGCTGCCTGCCTTCTCTGCGCCTGGGAAAACAATTGGATTGAAAGTTTTAATAGAAATGGACTTTTAGAATATTCCAAAATGGAAAAGAGCATTTGCACATGTCACCAAATTCACAATTAGTCACACACACCGTGCTTAGCCATGACCAGGGACATCGTTAGGTCTATTTTAGTGGGGCTTTAGCCCCCCCGATAAATGCGTATTTATTGGCTTAAGTCATGAATAGTTTGCCATTAGCCCCTCTAGTAAAGACTCGGCCCCCCCTATCCATTCATCTCTAACTTTTTTGTTTTGTGTGTTGCATCCAGTTAAGCCTGAGTATTCTCATCAACGTAAATTTCCAGCAAACACCGCACCTCTGCCATAGACTAAAGTGATCCTTTTCTGACAATGTTTGCTAAATGTTTGTCACTACTCATTATGAACAGCTTACCAGATACATTCCTTCCAGATCCCATTCATGTATAGTGTATATGTGTACATGTGTGTCAGTCTCATCACTGACGTCATCATTGGGGTTCGTGTTGACATCTGTCTTCCGTGCTCACACTAGACACGTACCATGCCTGACTCCAACAAACCACACCCAGGTCCACCTCTTTAAAGGTACAGTGTAGAGCAATCACACTAATCAAGTGCTTCTGTTCATGGCTCTTCCTCTGCCAGAATGTTTTTATTCCGCTTGTCTGGGGTTCGGGTCGCGGGGGTAGCAGCTTCAGGAGAGATACCCAGACCTCCCTCTCCCCAGTTAACTCTACCAGCTCCTCGGGGGGGGACACCGAGGCGTTCCCAGACCAGCCAAGAGATATAATCCCTCCAGCGAGTCCTGGGTCTGCCCCGGGGCCTCCTCCCTGTAGGACATGCACGGAAAACCTCTCCGGCTAACTGACCAAGAGACATCCGCACCAGATGTCCAAACCACCTCAACTGGCTCCTTTCGACGTGAAGAAGCAGCGGTTCTACTCTGAGGCCTTCTCGGATATGCAAACTTCTCACCCGATCCCTAAGGGAGAGCCCAGACACCCTGAGGAGAAACCTCATTTTGGCCACCTATATTCATGATCTCATTCTTTCGGTCATTACCCATAGCTCATGACCATAGGTGAGATTAGGAAATAAGATGGACCAATAGATTGAGAGCTTTGCTTTTCGGCTCAGTTCTTTCTTAGCCACAACGAACCGGTTAAGCGCCTGCAAAACTGTAGACGCCGCTCCAATTCATCTATTCAGCTTCCGATCTCACCTACCCTTACTTGTGAACAAGACCCCGAGATACTTGAACTCTTCCACTTGAGGCAATCCACCCATTTCCAGCTGAGAACCATAGTCTCAGACTTGGAGGTGCTAATTCTCATACCCGCCGCTTCGCACTCGGCTGCGAACTGCCCCAGAGCACACTGGAGATCCCCAGCAGATGAAGCTAACAGGACGATATCGTGTGCAAAAAGCAGCAAGGCAATCCTGAGGCCACCAAACTGGATACCCTCAACACCCTGGCTGCGCCTAGAAATCCTGTCCATAAATATTATAAACAGGACCGATGACAAAGGTATCCATGATCCAAAATCCATGACTGGAAACACGTCCGACTTGATACCGGCAATGTGGACCAAGCTTCTGCTCCGTTCATACAGGTACCGAATCACCCAAAACAGTGGGCCCAGGACCCCATACTCCCAAAGCACCCCCCACAGAGCACCGGTCCAGGGAACCCGGTCGTAAGCCTTTTCCAAATCCACTAAACACATGTAGACTGGATAGGCAAATTCCCAGGCCCCCTCCAGCACCCTCATGAGGGTATAAAGCTAGTCCAATGTTCCACGGCCAGGATGAAAACCACATTGTTCCTTCTGAATCCCAGATTCGACTATCGATCTCACCCTCCTCTCCAGTAACCTGGAATAGACTTTCCCAGGTAGACTGAGAAGTGTGATCCCCTGTAGTTAGAACACACCCTCCGGTCCCCCTTCTTAAATAAGGGGACCATCACCCCGGTCTGCCAATCCAGTGGCACGGTCCCTAACCTCCACGCACTGTTGAGAAAGCGTGTCAGCCACAACAGCCCCACAGCATCCAGAACCTTCAGGTACTCCGGGTGGATCTCGTCCACCCCCGGAGCCTGGCCACTGCGCAGCTCATGAACTACCCTGGCCCTATGCCCTCAGATGTCTCAAGGCAGTGTGCATAGATGTATCTGCGGAAGGGTTGAGGAGGTCCTCAAAGTATTCCTTCCACCTCCGGGTGATGTCCCCAGGTGAGGTCAACAACGCCCCCTCCCCACTATAAACAGTAAGAACTAGGTTCTGCTTCCCCCTCCTGATATTCTGACTGGTTTGCCAGAACCTTTTTTAAGCCGATTGAAAGTCACTTTCCATGGCCTCACCGAACTCCGCCCACACCCGGGTTTTTGCTTCTGCAACCGCCTGAGCCGCGTTCCACTAAGCCTGCCGGTACCCGTCAGCTGCTTCCGGAGTCCCCCGAGCTATTAATTCCCGGTAAGCCTCCTTCTTCAGCTTGACTGCCCCCCTCACCTCTGGTGTCCACCATCGGGCACGGGGATTACCGCCACAACTGGCACCGAGCACCCTGCTGCCACAGCTCCGTACGGCCCCTTCCACAATGGACGTCCGGAACACTGTCCATTCAGACTCAATGTGCCAAACCTCCCCCAGTATGTAGTTGGAATTCTGTCGGAGGTGCAATTTAAAGCTCCGGCAAACAGGAGCCTCTGCCAGACGTTCCCAGCAGACCCTCACTATGCGCTTGGGCCTACCAGGTCTGACTAGCCTCCTCCCCTGCCACCTGAGCCAACTCACCACCAGGTGGTGATCAGTTGACAGATCTGCCCCTCTTTACCCGAGTATCCAAGACAGAAGGCCGCAGATCAGATGATACGATTATGTTCATACCATGTCCACTTATGGACACCCTTATGCTCAAACCATGCATTGCACAGAAGTCTAATAACAAAACATCAACCGGGTTCAGGTCAGGGAGGCCGTTCCTCCCAATCACCCCCTTCCAGGTCACACTATCATTGCCCACGTAAGCATTGAAGTTCCCCAGCAGAACGACGGAATCCCCTCGTGGCACGCCAACCAGCATACCATTAAGGCAATCATAGAAGGCTGGGTACTCTGAACCGACATTCGGTGCATACAGTAAGCACAGATGACAGTCAGAGACCTATCCCAACCCTCTCGTTCACCGGGGTAAACTCAGATGTTAATGCACTGAGCTGTGGGGCCACCAGTAGCCTAACCCTAGCCCGGTGTCGCTCACCCGCCGCAACTCCAGAAGAAAAGAATGTCCAGCCCCTCTCCAGGAGATTGGTTCCAGAACCCAAGCTATGCGTTGAGGTGAGCTCGACTTTATCTAGTCGGTATCTCTCAACCAAACGCACAAGGTCAGGCTCCTTCCCCACCAGAGGGGTGACATTCCTTGTCCCGAAAGTTAGTTTTGTCAGCTGGGCATTGGACCGCCAGAGCCTCCCTTGGCCGCCACCCGATCCACAGGCTTATATGGTCCTTAATAGGCTAATAATGAATGTGGCAAGTAGAAAGCAGCATGCATTTCAATGAAAACATTCTGGCAGGGAGGAGTGTGCCAGGAACAGGATTGAGAACTACTGCACTAGTCAAACAAACTGGATTTGGGGGACAAACGTGCTTGGGCATAGTGTGAGTGTGCCCTTATTCTCTAAGCATTCTGCTCATTGCTTAACAGAAGATGCCCTGGTTAAGTCCATGTACACAAAAGTGTTACCAACTGGAGTTGAGTAACTAACACCATGAATGACTAATCATCTTTAGGAAGCCTCTGTTTTTGGGTCTATTTGGACAGAAACATGGCCAGCAGCATTGGAAGCCAATTGAGACTTAAAACTCGCTTTTATCTGTATAACAACACAGAGGTAAACATTTCAGTCTGATCTGCTCTGTCTAGACCCACAATGAGCCAATGGCTGTCCTCCTCCACTCCCACATGGTGTATCAGGTGACATCAGTTACGATGTCCAAAGGTGCCCTTTATCTTGATGCTGTCTGCAAACGCAGCCAAGGAGAAGTATATTTCACGCAGGCCCGATGCTGACAAATGGATCCAACTCATTCAAAAACCTAAGGGTATGAATATGGAGCAGGTCCCTCCTTTGTAACAATGGGTGTGGCTTAATTAGTCAATTGTTCTTATTAATATAGGTGTTTACATCATTTTGACCATATAGTAAACTTTATGACACACAGTCTCATACATATTCACATAAAGTGAAGTAAAACTTATCACCAAAAATCAGTGTTTTTTCTCGTTATTTAATTTTTGAGTTTTATATTTCAGAGTTGCTGCACAGGTCCTGTTCAGTGAAAGGGATATTTTCATATTTTCATCATACAGCGCCATCATGTATCGGCTTAACTAACTCATTATAAACAACGGTCCAGATTTTAAGATAGTATTTTGTTAGGAATGAAGCACGTCTATAAAGGGACCTTTCAGAACCTTCCATCTGTTCAAATATGTGTCAGGCTCAGTGCAGGAGACCAAGCGGGCTTTTGTCAGTGAGCATGTCCCAGCAGATGGCAGGCGGAAGTTAAGGAAAGAAGCTGCCTCACAGGGATGGAGTCAAGATGGGAAAAAAACACATACTTGTTTTAAAACATCTTTTTCTTCACATTGACATACGGAGTCGGCTATTCTGCTTAATGAAGAAATTAAACTCAATGAAAGCTGAGCAGAAGATAACAGCAGAAAGCAGCAGATGTTAGACACATTCAGCATTGCTCTATCTTTCCCAGGCAGTCCAAAGTAGCAAGTCAAGGCTATGAACAAAAATGTTAAACAAGAGCAATATCCATCCATCTATCCATCCAATCATCCATCCATTCATCAGTCCCTTCATGCACCCACCCATCCATTCATCAGTCTATTCATCCATAACTCTATCCATCCCATTGCATAACCATCCCTATGCTTGTTTCATACTGGAGGAAACAGAAGGGTAAGTATAAGAGAATAAGAACAACAGAATCACGGAGACACAATGCACTCTTTTGAAATGCCCCAGATAAACAGGATCCTGCAGCTTCCTTAAAAATCCAAGTCATGAGCTGGTGTGCATGAAGCCCCTCAGATAAAGGTTTCTCAGAAGAGCACAGAGCTCTGATTCTCCTGCTCTGCCTTAGACATTATTGAAATCATCCAGAAGGACAGAGACTCTACAAAGGTGCCTCACACCACCTCTGCTGAGTCTGAGGGAAAGATCAGGCCCCCGTGGCCGTGTGGAGCAGAGCAAGTCTCTGTGGAACTTCTGCCCAACATGGCACGTCAACTCACAAATGAGTCTTTCTGTTATGTGAAGTGTAGCAGGGGCTTTTATTTCTGAGACAACCAAGTCTGTACGGGCTGAGTAGTATCACGCGGATATGGAAATGCTCACAGACACAGAATATAGTGGCGAAGCCCTGCTTTACAAAGCCGGATGGTTTGTTACTCTAATTATTTCCTTTATTTTTTCTATACCATTTGTCAACAATCGACTAGAACCAATTGTCAATAAGTTTGTTCAAAGACTCCCTAGCTAGCAGCAGTGGATTGCATTTCAGATCAAGTTCCTCCATCAGAAAGGATGCTTCTGGAAACAGCGAGATTGCGGCATGTGCTGCCTGTATTTCCGCTGCTGCTTCACTTCCTCACGCACCGCCGCTGTATACAAAAATATCTGTATTCATCAGCTCCCATCTGAAAGGCATGGTCGTCTTGGTCTTCTCATTTTTTTTCACTGTCTCAGCTATTTCTGGGGCACAGGACACGGAACCCTGGGATTTTTAATGAGCCTCAGACTCACCAGGAAGCGAAGAGTACCAGAACACTCTGGGAAGGTAGCGGAAAGAAGTATATCAAAATAGAAGTCCTCTTAAATAACATTGTGATGTAGCGGCAGCCCCCTGTCAGAGGGGCAGGACCACAGCCAGTTCGCCGCTCCAAACATTCCCTTGACAGCATGGCCGGGAGCAGGACCCCCCAAGGACACCTCTGGCTTTCTAAGAAGAACATATGAGGGCCATCTTGGACGGAATACAGAGATACGTTCATCGTTGAGCTCCATGGCATTTCATTGCACACTGATGCTACAGGGGGCAGTAAAGCATGCTTCAGGTTGTTCACTGATGGCATGGCTTCAGTTCACACAACCCAAATTCAGCCGCATTTAGGTCGTATGGTTCCTAGTGCAAGGTGCCACCGCTATTACTGATATGTACTGAAGCTATTAGTGTTTGTTCAGGGCTACCACAGTGGGCATTCAGATGAGCACATTCTGGCTACCAGTCCACTTCCTGTTTCTTGTTTGTCTAGGCCTGAACTTTTCCATTTTTATAAGTGTCACGATCGCTGGGCAGGCGAGCAGGCAAAGAGGCGAGCACAGCCGGACGGACAGGGAAAC
>JAABNX020000130.1:31532318-31545941 GCA_015163995.2 Mormyrus lacerda
ATATAAGTTTCCTGATTCGTGTAGTAATACAGTACTCTTCCGATTACTGTTAATGATGTGTGACCACTGAGCAGATCCCAATAAGCGGTTGTGATACTTTGTAATATATATATCGGGGGTGTATAAATTATTTAATCACGGTCTCTCTCTGTTCCGGGACGTGTCACCATTTCCACCAGAGCGCGTCTAACACAAGTGCATCAGCACCCTGGTTACGTCTCGCCGTTTAACCACTTGCTGACTAGCTGCTGCCTGTCACTGTCCGTCCGGCCGGCCGTGGAGTGCAGGGGGTCCCGCTCCTTACCACGGAGCCGTCGTACACGCATCCCGGCTGCACCATGACGCCCGGCTCCCCCACACCGGAGCGGCGCACACAAACTGCCAGGATTCATCTACTGACCCTGCCTGCCTTCTCAACTCCTTGATCGCTCAGTTTGCTCCTCTTTCTGCATACGGATCGTTTAAATCAGAAGCGACTCCGGATTCCTTCCCACACCGAAGCGCTCCGAGATTTACCTGCCAAGCTGTGTATTTCCTTACGGCAGTTTTAAGAGGCACGAATGGGAGAAGCCTGAGCCCAGCTTGCGCGGGAGCGCCTCGCAGCCTGCGTGTCCCCCTGGACACCGGCTAGGACAGGTGGCTCCGTCCACGTTTCTCACCAAGCCGCGCACTTTGGGAGACCGCAACCGCAAGGCGACCGCAAAGCACACGGACCTAAGAGGCGGACATGGGTGAGTGATCGGAACCCGGCGCGCTTGGCTCAAAACCAGCGACTTATCACTCATGCGGGGCATGAGCAGCGCAACTGGTTTCACGTCGTAGAGACCAGCTGTCCGTTGCTTACGCGCAAATGTCCAAAAAGAGACGATCAAAGTTGCCTTTTATTATCGGAATTGAGTGTGCGTAGTATTTTTTACTCAGATGCTGAGGATGAATGGATGCACCGAAACACTCCAGAACCTCATTACGGTTACTGATCTGCAAGTGCCTCTGTTTCAGGGACTTACAGTGGATATTGCATTAGTTATGTTAATATGTATTCGCGGCAGTGGAAGTGAAATATTCTGGCTTTTTCCTGTTAGTTCGTCTGCGTAATTCATATTTTGAGGCATGTGGAAAGATTGCTGCAATGGTTAAAATTCAACTTTGAAGTTTGCAACTGCCTGATTTATTCTAAAGAAGGTGGTTATTCTGGTTTATATTGAGATAAACAAATTAACATTCAACTCATTCCCAATAAGACAGAGCCGTAGGCAGCATTGGGAGGATTAGTAAATCTTATGCAATCCCATTCTTTTTGCACCCCCAACATAGGCGGACATTGCCGTCTCTGTCAAGATTGAACAAAAGCGATGACAGATTGCAGTGCTCCTGTTTACCGGTTTGTAACTTGGCCGGCTCCGGCTCGGGCTCGGGCTCCGGCTCGCAGCCAAGCCCATTATTCACAGCCCGTTTCCACTGACAACTTACAGTAGTTATATAAGACCTGAGCTGTTTGAGGAGCCCGATCAAGCCCCCGAAACGGATCGTTAGTGATGGACGGCATAATAACGTGATTGATCGGTGATGTTAATTCACGGCCAGCGTGAAATTATTAACGCATCCATGCTTTATCCTGGCTCGGCGTGTCACGCTGCTTGAAGGACGCTACTGAAAATAACCTTGTATTTCCTGGAGGATCAACTAAACCACCTGCTTAATTATTCAGAGGTACATCAATGGAGGTCAATATGGTATACATATTGATCAAAATAAGCAAGTGAATGAACACGAAAACCACGCTGATATAAAATCATATTAATTCAAAGGGGGAAAGTTTTAATAGAACTGTTATCACAGTGTTCCCCAGCTCCCAGAAGCATCGTAATATCCTCCTGTTCCCCGATAAGGGTGCATCTGGACATTCATTAACGCCTCAAATTAGAGTAAATGCGGTGGGTTCGTTTTCGGGGCTAGAAAACGGTCATGGGGACTAATTAAAATAACTTTACTTTAAATGTTTGTTTCACTTCTAAAAGTTTGATTTCTGAAAGGAGAAACTTGCACTACTTGAAAATATGCGTTGTGTACTGTGTGATGGTTTTATATGGCAATGCCCCAGAAATGGCGAAATGATACACACACTGCGGTACTTCGTGTTCACTGTGTTGGATGACGGTGAATGCTCCAACATGAATGTAGGCACGGCAAGCTGGCGGATTGGTAACAGAGTGGATGCATTTCGAGCGCTGCTTGGAAATGGATTTTACATCACCATGCCAAGGATCTGAGTTAAGCGCTCAGCTGAGCGGTAAAGCGTGAAGCAAAATGGACTAGCGGGAATATTCAGTGGGGCTTATGTTTGACCCTTGAAACCCATATAGCGCAAAATTCATGTAGCAAACGGTGTATTTCTGACATATGTGGACTAAAGCCTGGCAGCAGGCACTGCCCGTAGCCCTTGGCAGACACTGGTCGTTCTCCTCAGCCAAACGGCTGACGACTGAAGCTTCAGAAATCCATTTGTGATTCCGTGGTTTCTCTGGGTAGGTCCTCTGCAGCTCTCTGACGCCTAGTAAACGTGCTCCTCCGCCGTTCCGGCACTTTCCCACATAGGTACCAGTTTGTATTCTCACATATGCGTTTATTTTTTTCGCCCTCTGTTCACTCAGAATATCACATGACGCAGTTGTCTGGCAAGTAGCCTATCCACGTATAGCAGAGAAATGCCTCTTCACGGAAACCATACATAGCATCATTCATGCAAACCAGAATAACTGCAAACCTGGCTCTTCCGTCAAGCACACAACATCCCACCTCTTTCAGACTGTAAATCAGTACTCTGAACTACAGTACAACCCCTGGTATTCTGTGTCAAATGAGAGGTAAATAAAAAGATAAATTTATAATAACCTAACCAGATGACATAATTTTAATTGGATATTTTGTTTTGCGAATAATCTATTTGTGCATAAACAGCCTGGTGTCTGCATTTAAGTCATCATTATTATCAGCCTGATGATGACCAAGAGCTGCCAATATTCTATGTATGTACAGTATTTTTTACGGTTGTACATTTCTGCCAGCAGATTCTTGCTGACAGGAGATTTAGTCGACATAACCTACAGGATTCATGATTCAGGCAGAGGAAGCTGGAAGAGATCACTGCCTCATAGCCTTTTTCCTCACTGTACTGAGAGATCCCTTCATCAACCTCTGTCCTCAGACTGTCAGAAAAAAAGGGTATGAATCTGTACTTTTACTTGTCACTGGGGCTGTACCCTGAAGGGTCTGCTAACTGTAACATAGCTGTTGGTAAATGTACCTTTTAAGAAATGGACTATGAGGAACATTTTTTTTTTACCATTAATGTCCATTTCTGTACCTTAAATTACACTAAAAGGTACATTTACCTTTAGCTAAGGTACAATTGGCTGGATCCTTGAAAGTACAGCCCCAGCGACAAGCAAAGGTACAAATTGGAACACTTTTTGCTGACAGGGCGGAGCCCTGATAGTCATCGGTTTCTCAGAGGCATCCTCTGTCCTCGCCTCACTGAGCCCTGATAATCACAGGTCTTTCAGAGGCAGCCACTATCCTCACAGAGCCTGATAATCACGGTTTCTCAGAGGCAGTGTCTAGTCTCACCTCACAGAGTCCTGATAATCACGGGTCTCTCAGAGACAGCCTCAAGTCTCACCGTACAGAGCCCTGATAATCATTGGTCTCTTAGAGGCAGCCTCTGTCATCACAATCACATGTTCTTAGTTAATGCAGCACAGATGGGAGATGCTAACACTTCTTTCTTCCTAGCTTCTGCGGAGTGACATTTCAGGCCATTTTGATTTAAAAACTGCAGGATTTAAAGTAATGGGTTTTAAGTGCACAAAAAGCACCTCATTTCAATATAGTTGTCCCCGTGACCAGCTAATCTCACATTTTTAAATTGCAGTTCAGCTTCACTAATATGCTCATATCGGACAGTTTTATGTATGAAAAGAATAATTTGAATCCCCAAGTCTTAAAGGGGAACTGTAAGCCAGGTCTGATGTGGAAGTGTGATTGTATAATCATCATCAAACACTCCATCCTCAGTTATGGAGGTAGATGATATTCTCAGCAATGAAGCTTGTCCTTTACGCACCGCTTGTGCTGCTGAGGAGTTGGGGGAATGTAAATGGAGGCCCTCCTTAGCCTTCAGCTGACACCAGCAGGGGGTGTAATGGCAAAGCTGGCTTGTAAGGGAGAGGATTTAGCCCTTGGGTCCCGAGGGCAACAAAAGCACAAGTGGATACACAGTGACAGTGTAAGCTGTACGAGCCACTGATCATGATGCGAAGACTGATGTGACGCGTTAAGCTCGTAGCATTATAATGGAACAGAAAGCCCTTGTCATTGTTCAACGAGAAGCTCCCACAGAATTCCAGCCTTTGCATATCTGATCTTCATCTCCCATGCGAGGTACACACAGGTGAGAGTGAAGCTGAGAGTCGCCACTTAGGGTTAGCCATTTATCCCGCACACCTGGAGCAGCTGGGCGTAAAGGCTTTGCTGAAGGGCCCAACAGTGATATGATCACTCTGCTAGTGACAGGATTTGAACCGGCAACCTTCTGATCACAGGCAGTCCTAACCCACAGTCGCACTTGCCTGTTTGTGCCTTACCTCCGATGCTCCAATAACAGTATAAGTAACACTTTCGATCACTGTGTGGTAGTTGCCATGATTATTTGCTGGACAATGGTGTTTTTGATGAAGTATATTGAATCCACAAAAACCAAAGTAGTTCTACTCAGAAATACAGAAAAACCCTTTATGTCAACCTACAGCATCCCTAAACCTCTCTTTTCAAATATAATCCAGTAAAAATAAATATAGACACGTGTGTGTGCACATGTGCGCCCACTAACTGAATCATCCCATTATACAGGCTAAATGCCTTATATATTTTTAGCAAATAAGCATATTTGCATATTGCTTAATGTCAATGAATATCTCCCTCGTGATTGCTTTGGGGAGCTATACGTTTTCTAGAACGTACATTTAAAACTGAAAGCCACAATTAACATCTTGAGTTCAGGAAATAGTGCTGGCCCAATGAATCAGACTGTTTCACAAAATAGCGTCTTTTCCGTTTCAAATCGGTTGCTGATTAAATTAAACGTGTCTGTGTTAATGACAAGCTGCATTAAATTGGGCTTTTTTCCTCTTTGCCCGCCGCTGAAAAAGCTGACTGGTTGGAAATTAAGTCATTTCATTCGTTTGCATGCCGCCATGAAAGTGAAGCCTAAATGATTAATATTACTAAATCTTACTACGAAAGTGCATACCTGGTTTTGTCCTTGTGTGTGGGAAAGAGCAATGATCAGAGAAAAATAGTAAGACACCCCCTCCCGGCACCCCCGCCGGCTTGAGCTGCCGTTTCACTTGACGATTGCCGTCTGCATTGGTTTTAAATGTCATCTTTCATCGTTTGGTTTTAGTCCGTAACCCCCTTCCTCTCCACTTTCCTAGCCCAGGTTTGAGCATCGTCCTGGGGGGGCACCTTTCTCCCGCCGGTGATAAGGCTGGCTTTACTTTGACGTACAACAGGACATGAACGAGTGCCTTTAAACAGTTAAATAAATAATACTAAGTTCATGTAGACTTACTTATTTTCTTTTTACTTAGCAGAAACTCCTGGATAACGGCACGCTTTCGGAGTATAATTATGTGTCTTTTCGCGCTCTGCGTAGCGCATTAACCTTGCAGGAGAGTTCCACAAGCTTGCGTAAATTCCCTTTTTAAAAATGAAATCGATGGCATAAAAAGTAATGTAACCGCTAGCACCATTTGACTTTTTAGTTGTTTATAAAGAAGAAAAAAACTACTTCAAAAAGTTTCATTTCATCTCTATCGGCTATCAAAAGGGCGGGCGCCGCAGTGTGAAAGACGCGATCGAAAGGTGTGGGGGGCAGAGATGGATCACGAATGAATGGGTGTCACGATGAAAAATAATTATCTGTTAGTTAGGCTGCGCATAATAAATCATCAACAGCCAAAAGTGTATGACCATCAATCATTTGCAAACATAAATTATAAAAGTACTATTCTTGTTTTTCAAATGCAATTTAAAAATAACGTTATGGCCGTGTTGCTTTGTCTCTTAATGAAAATATATTCACACATTAACAAACAAATGTAGATGTAATGCCCTTGTCGGGGGTGCCGCGCATACAGAGGGTTACTCCTGTTGGTGTAAAGGTCAGGTAGGCTCGTAAAGAGCTTGATCTGTAAATGCAAAGAGTTGGTGTGCAGAACTGCATTGGGGGAGTGTGTGACTGATTCATTGGACAGTGCATGGAGTGTGTTAGGGTCACCGTGCGAATCATTCACTAGACAGTGTGTAAAGTGTGTTAGGATTAATCTGTGGATTATGTTAAACCTGAATTATACTTTTGCAGTAAGCCTATACCGTGGCCTACGCAAGCGGCCTACACCATCGCAAGCTCTCATACTTCCTCATTGGTGTGTTTGTGTCGCTGTGCAATTACGCCGCTAAAACACTAGGTGATGCGTAGTTTTGGATGTTGCATTTATTGTTTCCCACTCTGTGGTATAGAGGCTCCCCAGGTTACGATGCTCCATGTTACGATATTCTGACTTTACGATTGCTGGTTTCCTGGGACCTCCCGTTCATCATTTCGCCCACCCGTAGGCTAATGTAAATATTCTAAGCATGTTTAAGGTAGGCTATAGGCTAGGCCAGGGGTCACCAACCTTTTCCAAACCGAGGACTACCTCACGAGTACTGTACTGTATCAAATGCATTTTCGCCTTATGGTAGGTTTGTCAGAACATCATAACTAGGGGAGAGTGTTGAATTGCTGAATCATGCAATTGAAAAAGAAATTTAAAAATATCTGTTTATCAAGTCCTGGTTACATTTGTGCTTCTCCAAACATCCTGTAGACAAATTTGGAGAAATTTTGAGCCGCTCACTTTTTATGCATCTTCTGAAGTTTTTTTTGTCTTGTAAAGTACGAATAAATCTAATGGAAGTAAGTGAAATGGGTGCTGTCATCCTGAGTGTTTTGTAGACCTGTTGCTACGGTGCCTAGGGTGGGTTATTTAATGCTAGATATAAATAGCGCTTGTTTCAATCAGTTTTATAAGTACACGAGGGATGTACACTTTTTCGGTCACATAAAAAAGCGAATGCTACCAAGTGGGCCGATCGCAGTTCTTCTGCGGGTCTGTGTCGCCGCAGTGTGAAGTTGCATTTCTGAGGAGGTGCACATCAGCCTACAACATGCGCTTTGGCGTAGCAACGTACTTACGGCGTTGATTTGACACAAAAGTATTAATCGGCCTTTAGGATCACTGTGTGAATGGTTCACTGGACAGTGTGTGGAGTGTGTTAGGGTCAGCATGAATGGTTCACTGGACAGTGTGCGGAATGTGTTTGGGTCAGTGAGTGGTTCACTGGATAGTGTGTAGAAACATGGGGCGTGTAATTAGGGTCAGTGTGTGCAGCGTGTGGACTATGGTAGGGTCATTGTGAGAACTGTGTTAGGGATACTGTGTTCAGTGCTTTAGGGTTACAGTGTGAATGGTTCACTGTTTATGCAGTGTTTTCAGTTGTATCGCTGCACTGTGGGTTTCTGTTAGAAGCTGTTTATATTCACCTTTTGCTAGGAGCTATCAAATATTGTGCATGATAATTGCTGGCATTCAGCCTGCTTTTGCCAATACTTTAATATAATAACGTTTAATGTGAAGGAAAAAGAATGGAAGCGAGCGTTTAGAAAGATGAATCAAAATGAGGGATGAGGCCGGTGTTTGGTTCGGGTGACGGCAGGGACAGGCTCACTGTCACCGTGCCCGCTGCCATCCTCCTGATGTTCAGCTGCGTTAAATTAGATGTGGGAGTAATTGAAGCGATAGACTGAAGCATCCTAACGATTGTTCGTCCCGCCTGCCTCTGTCTCCTGCTCATACGGTGCACACTCATGTAATTTTAGCCAAGTTCTTCAACCCGGAAGGTAGAATGCGCTTTCTGTCCTGGCTCCACCCCCACCGACCAGGGCAGAAATGGTGATGTCACCCTGCAGCTCTATTATCACCCCATTTTTGGCTTCCTATGCTCTTCATATAGCACAAGTTTAGGTTTAATTGATTTTCTTGTTCACTTTTCCCTCCCCTCCCCAAAGGTGTCACACATGATGTACTGTAATACAGCCCTACAGTACTTGAGCCACTGGGCTCTGGGCCATTTGGAATGTTGAACTTTCATGAAGGTGTGGTGCCTTCTCTACCTGCTTCTGCACATCTCGTGCTGGAGATTTCCATAGCTGCCGAGGGGTGGCCGTAGGCAGAGGCGTGCCCCACGTCAGCCTCCTTTATGTGGGGGTGTGTGCAGACACATGGGGAGCCTCACGCAGTAGCCAGACTGCGACAGTCTGCTTGTCTTTCAATGCAGGTCTTTGTGCTCATTGTACTGCTGATAATTGATAATGGCAGGGTGAAATTAAGTCAGTGATCCTTGCTGAAACCTCCGATTGATTCCCATTTTATCCTGACACAGCCGTACGTGGGCCCGCAGCGGGGGCCCATAGCAGGGGCCAACACCGGCTTGCTCAATTGGACCCAGACAAAATCTCACCACCAAATTACACCTCTTAAATTTAGACACCTACGCACCATTTCTCCATTTCGCTCACAATGTCTGACTGAGGCCGCTGATAAGTCTGCATTGTGTTTTTCCCATAAAAGGGGAAAAAACACGTGTTAATAAAGGAGGAGGATAATGAAATTTTGAAAATGTTGGGATGAAGGTGTCCCGTAGAGGAAAGATGGCCCATCAATTTCTGTTTCCAACAGAGGAATGTGAACAGACAGAACCTACAGCAAAAATGCTCATTCCATTCTGTGGCACCTTTGCTAATCATTCTCTACATCTACTGGCAACTCCCCAACAAATAAAATGACCTGAGAATACCTATTATGCAGCAAAACACTTCAAACGAGGCAATACATCACCAGGAACGTGAATCCAGGAGCAAAGATCAGTGTAATGCACCACCAGGAGCAAACATCAGTGTAATTCACGACCAGGAACATTTCTAAGTGTAATGCACAACCAGGAACATGCATCAGTGTAATGCACCACCAAGAAAATGAGTGAGTTTAACACAACACCAGGAATGCTAGTCAGTTTAAGACACGACCAGGAACATGAGTCATTTCAATACACCACTAGAAACGTGAGTCTATTTAATTCACCACAGGAATGTGAGTCAGTGCAATACACCACCAGGAATGGGAATCAATTTAATACACCACCAGGATTTAATACACTGCTGGGAATATGAGGTATGCATTGTTTTGCTGATTTCACCTGCATCTATACGTTTACAATCTCTCTCCTTATTACAGGGTCCTTGCCTGGGGGCTGGAGCCTCCTGTACTTCCTTCTCCAAACCACCCCACTTGTTCTCCTGGGCCAGGGAGAGAAGGCTTGCCCACTGACCTGCCGCTGTGAGGGGAAGATCGTCTATTGCGAATCTGCAGCACTTCTGCACATGCCAGAGAACATCTCAGTTGGCTGCCAGGGCCTGTCACTGCGTTACAACAAAATGATAGTCCTCCAACCTTTCCAGTTTTCCCATCTGAACCAGCTCCTCTGGCTCTACTTGGACCATAATGAAATTGAAATTGTCGATGGCCGCGCCTTCCACGGCGTGCGGCGCCTCAAGGAACTCATCCTGAGCTCCAACAAGATCGCGCAGCTGCACAACGACACCTTCCAGGCCGTGCCTAACCTGCGCAGCCTGGATCTGTCCTACAACAAACTGCAGGAGCTGCAGCCAGGCCAGTTCCAGGGGCTACGCAAGTTACAGGTCCTGCACCTGCGCTCCAACAGCCTCACAGGTATCCCCATCCGTGCTTTCCTGGAGTGCCGTAGTCTGGAGTTCTTGGACCTGGGCTACAACCGTCTTCGCAGCCTCACACGCACTACCTTCCTGGGGCTCCTCAAGCTGGCCGAGCTGCATCTGGAGCACAACCAATTCTCTAGGATCAACTTTTTCCTCTTTCCACGGCTTCTCAACCTGCGGGCACTCTACCTGCAGTGGAACCGCATTCGTGTTGTTAGTCAAGGTTTACCCTGGACCTGGCACACACTGCAGAAGCTGGACCTTTCAGGGAATGAGATCCAGACTCTGGACCCAGCTGTTTTCCAGTGCCTGCCCAACCTGCAGATTCTCAATCTGGAATCTAACAAGCTCAGCAACGTGTCCCGTGACACCGTGGAAGCCTGGATCTCCCTGACTGCCATAAGCTTGGCTGGCAACGTGTGGGACTGTGGTCCTGGCCTTTGTCCCCTAGTGGCCTGGCTGCGGAACTTCAGGGGTACTAAGGACACAACGATGATATGCAGCAGCCCCAAGTTTCTCCAGGGAGAAAAGGTCATGGAGGCCATGAGGAATTTCACTGAATGCGAAGAGGCTCCTACAGAAGAGACGACTTTTCCTTTGCCAGAGTACTCATTAGATGAACTCGATACAAGTGCCGCACCTCCCCCTCCCATTGCCTGGGCCCCATCCCCATCTCTTAGACCCTGGCTGCTACCCCATGTCACGCTTCCCGGCCCGGTTGAGGGAGGTCCCAGGAAACCGGCAGCCAGGACGCCAGCATCCGCAGACGGCCGCTCCTTCACAGCCATTCCCCAGTTGGAGCACATGTCCCTGCACAAGGTGGTAGTGGGCGGCGTGGCCCTCTTCCTATCTGTTTGCTTCATCCTGCTCGTCATCTATGTGACATGGAAGCGCTATCCGAGATCCTCAAGGCAACTGCAGCAGCACCCGCTAGGTCACAAGCGGCGCAAAAAGGCCCGTGAGCAAGAACAGGACCTCGGCTCCCAGCTCCAGGAATACTACATGACCTACGACCCCTCGCACCCCGAGGCCTTAGATGTGCTTGTTAATGGGGCCGCAGCCTGTACGTGTACCATCTCCGGGTCAAGGGAATGTGAGGTAAGAAAGGTCACTGAAACCAAAGGTCATTGGCTCATTAGGAATGTGATATAAGGAATTTCCCATAAACCTTTGCGGGGCTTGACCTGAGCACTGAGTACGACAAGTGTCATTGCCTGCAGAGTATCTCAGATATGGTTATTACTCTGTTGGTTACTGCACAGGGCTCAGGCACACTGAGAAATGAGGCGCATCCACACTGCATTCACAAATCACAAAAAGAATGGCAGGAATGGTGTTTTTGGCAGGAGGTGCTGGGAGCAGGAGTATGTTACAGTGTGTAGTCTGCCAGTATTTGGCCATTAAACTGAAAGTCCGGCATGTGGTGCCCTCAGGTTTGGGAAGTGAAAAGCCACCTGCACAAAGTGTGTGTGAAGTTTGTATGTTGACCCCATGTCACAAGGGTTTCCAAAGGGAATCTCCCATATTGGGTGAGTGTAAGCGTGTATGTGCCCTGGGAGGAAATTTCCATGTATTATGCATTAATAATAAAGGCATCTTTATCTGATGTACTGGCAACCTGTTCAATTTTTCCCCTGCTCTGTGCCCTGTGACAGACCATGTGTGCCCTGTCCTGTGATGGACTGGCATCCACACACACACACACACACACACACACACACACACACACAGAGCATAGGAGTGATTCAAAGAAATTTACAGACCTTTCAGATGTGTGGATTTTGTATTTTACATTCATCTTTTGTGAGTGGGCTGTAATAGAAGATGTGTGTTATATTAAAGCTTGAAAAAACAGTTTGACTGGCTCTGAAAGGATCTTTTAGAAGGTATCTATATCAGATACAGAGAAACATAACCACTGAGGGAAGGAAATTGAGCATTTACAGTCACATTTATTCATTTAGATGGCTAATTTGGGTTGATGTGTCATAATTTATGTTTTTTTATATTCCACTTAAATAAGCGAAGGATCATATAAGACTAGGCTGCGCACCAAAATACACACACTGCCTAATTTCTTCATCCTAGTCCTGTGCCTACCAGCTTTATTTAATGACACCCAGCTGACCTCAGTTTTTTGAGTGTAGTGTTTAGTTTGGTATGTGTGCTTTATAAAAAGGGCTTTAGATCCTGTTTTATGTATACATTTTATGTTTTTTTGTTTTATGTTTATGTTTCACGCCGTCATTTTGCTCCCTGTTATCTCATTGCACTGTACTGCCCCCAGGTGGCAGAACCCCCACAACCTGCCACCCTAAAATCACGAAAATCATATTGGAGATATTACCTTAGTTTGTATCCTTTGATAGCACCTGATACTGGTACACGATGGAGACATTTCAGAGAGCTTTCAGAGAACTACGGAGACAGATTTTATTGCCTGGCAGGAATTGTCTGCCTGAGAGTAAATCTGGGGAACAATTATGTTGTAAAAGTTCCTTCTTTAACATTTTTCCTGGTGAACCATTATTCGAAACTAGGACAGAAATAGTCCGTGCAGGATCTGACACCTTTGAAGGTTCCCAGGATGGGATTATGTTTCAGTGTTCCTCCTGAATTGCTGGAAGTGATGTGGAAAAGCCCGGAAGCTTGATGGTTTAATGGAATAAGGAAGGAACAAAGCATAAGAACTAATGAAATGAGCAGCATATTGACTGATTAAATAGAATATGAGTGTGCATGCCGAGACTGCCCAAAATGCACTTCTTGTTGATTAATTCAGCCCAGAAAGGGAGTCCTGCCTCTGAGATACGAGGCACTATTATACATTTCGGTCATGCTCCGCATGTTGGTCAGGAAGCGTGTTCCACTGCCATAATGGAAAATTTACATCGGCTCTGCAATTTTTTGATTACGTTATTATTTTTTTTTTGCTTATTCTAAAAAGTTGGATTTGGGTCAATTAGTAAACGGCATTTATCCTTAAAGCTATTCATTAAAATGATTTGTCTCCCAGTGACGGTTTCCTGATGTGGCCTGAGGGCAATACGGCCGCCCGCTGTCAGGGATCGCCCCCCTTCCACGGCCACTCCGCTCACCGGCGCCTGCTCTAGCCCGGCCTAAAATAACAGCTCTATCTCGCTCGCATGTTCGCTCGACTCAGGGGCCCCAAACACATTGAGCTTGGTTTCTCTGCGGAAGCCTGAGGGAGGGCAGCCCGGCGACGTCTCATCAGGGGTATTATGGTGGCTCCATCCAGAAGCCGGGCACTGATCAGACAGGAAGTTCGCCAGTTGCACACATAACCAAATCAGCAGTAAAATCAAGAGCACCCCGCCCATTCCTCAGAGGCTCTCTTACCAGCCATGTTAAATCTCAGCCCTGCCACATTTGATGAGAAGCCATTATACACAGTCTTCATAACAGCACTTTCAAGATGAGAAAGTCAGGGGGATTGCAAGCGTAAGGGACGCTTAACTCTGTTGAGGACTGTATAAACCATACAAGACTGGCATGTAGGGATGATGATGGGTTGTTTTAATGTCGATGTTGGGTTGCTGTAGGGTGATGCTGGGTTGCTATAGGATTGATGATAGGTTGCTGTATGGTTGATTCTGGGTTGCTGTAGGGTTGATGTAGAGTTGATTTTGGGCTGCTGTAGGGTTGATGTAGAGTTGATGTGCTGCTGTAGGATTGATGTAGAGTTGATGTTGGGCTGCTGTAGGATT
>JAABNX020000130.1:31586773-31598064 GCA_015163995.2 Mormyrus lacerda
AAGCACAAGAAGACCTGAACTATTTAGCCAAACACAGGAGCCTTTCAGTTTGAAAGTAGTTTGTAAAACCTGAAGTAGCTCAAAGTGTCCTGACATGGATTATCTGCTCACCCTATGTATCTGTGTGTCATCTGCATAACAACGAAAAGTCACACTACTGCAATACTGCATGCTCCCTAATCTCATCACCAAGGGACAGCATGTACACTACAAGGCGAACAGTACTGGGTTCAGGACACATCCTTGTGGGACACCAAACCTCACTCTGGTGGATGCAGAGGATTCTCCGTTCACATGAACAAACTGGTGATGGTCAGTTAGATACAAGCTGCACCAGGACAGTGTCTGATCTTTAACACAAACCAAAGGCACCAACTTTGCCAATAAAATGTCAGCAGTATTAAATGCTGGACTTACTTAGATCCAGCAGAACCAAGAGGGATGTGCAACCATCATCATCAGCAGCCAACGGAACTCGGATGAAAATGTCACGAAACTAAACGAACGCACCATAAGCAAGTCATTCGTGACAGGCGCTGGTGTAGTTCCAGGGCTGTGATGTGGCCTGAACCCTGACTGCAACAGTTCATCAAAGTTGTGTGATAAATGGAAGGTGAGACGTTTTTCTGTAATTAGCCGAATCAGCGGCATAATGATTTGGTTTCTTAAGAATGGGTCTGACAGCAGTGACCTTGAGTGAATTTGGGATTAAAGAAGAGTTTGTCTTACTAAGCATCATTCCTTCGGTGATTTTGAGTTATACGCACTTTTGCTCAGAGTTGCCATGGGTGCGTTTGATTTTGGCTTGGAAACAGTATGAGAGGAAGCAGGAGATTTAACAGAATTTAATAGCTATTTAATAAACTTGTAAATATAGTGTGAAGCAGGGGCTGGCCCTGTGTGTTCTGGTGCCCCAGCCGAGATTTCGCTGAGAGACTCCCCAGATCAGTTCATTTCTATGAAACACATTTCCATAGCAAAGGGTATCTGGCTGCTGACCGGCTCGCGTCTGCTTCACAAGAAGAGTAATGAAATATTTAAACTAATGTAAATAACAGTAACGTTTTTCTCATTTTGTTTTACTTACTTTTGCGCCCCCTAATCAAATGGCGATGGCCTATGCCCTAGATTGAGGGGAGAAAGGGTTGGGAATTCAGGCTGCAGCTGATGAGGAAGGAGTAACAGAACTACAAACAGGGACAGCAAAGTGTACAGCTAGAAAAGACCAGACCCCCAGCCCCAGCCTGTGATTATAAAAAGGTAACCCCCCCCCCCCCCCGACGTCTGCTAATGAGGGTGAGGGAGCTGATGTGTGTCCATATGTGGGTAAGGTCTGTACAAAAAATGTCACGATAACAATGACATTACACCTCTGCTGTCGAGTTTCTCGGACATCCTGGTGTGCTCTTCATTCTGCCTTGTTTCTTCACGGTGCTGTATACAGGTGCACGCTTGGTTGGTTTCTTCAAGGTGGAGTATACACACGTGTTGAAGTCTTGTGTCGCCATGGTGACACGCTCAGAAGCAGGGAAATGTGAGCTATTAGGATGCATTACTGAGGTATAAGAAGCATAGCTTTCTAGGTCCTGCACCAGCCGTGGAGATGAAACCTGAAAGAGAAGAATTCACAGCCCTGGACTAGAGGACCACAAGACAACTGACCTGGGAACAGGTGAGGCAGCACAGCAGAGGCGGTTCTGATGATTCCTACACCATAATCATTCTGGGTTCTGGGTATGAATGCAGGTTCCCATACAGACACTTTGCATGCACATTCGTAAATAACGTTTTTACAATTACCATGTAATTATGCAGGTCAGTTCCAGTCAAATTAGAATCTGGAAAAGAAAAAATGGCACGTGCAATTATGTCGATAACAGTAACTGTCAAAAAACGTCACAAGTTGAGAGCCATCAAAGAATGAACTGAGGTTTACCGGCTGCAGAAGCCTCTGCTGTGTCAGGGACTTGCTGCGGATTCCTAAAAAGACAAAAACTCAAGGTTTGTATATCAACACATCTCTCGATAAAATGAATAAGTTCAGGAAACAACAGCGACAACACAAAACCTCAGCAGGACAGCTTACCTTCTACGACAGCTGAAGTTTAGCTCTGAAAGAAATAAAACTACCATCGCATCACAGCATCGAACCACTTCAGCAGCTGTACGAATAAACATCACAACACCATGTCTCTACTTTACTCTGCACTGATTCCCTCATAGAATCACATGGAGCATTTTTGCCTAAAGGGGGACGGTAGAGAGCATTTACTACACCAGGTTTTTTCAATTTGACAAATAAAATTAAACAAAGGACTGAATCGCAAGGACAGCACCTACCCTATTATATTCAGCTTTGGAAAGTAATTTCACATCAATATTCAGAGCAAGAGCTAAAGAGCTGAAGCTTTACTCACTGGCGTTTCAACAGACACAGAAAATCCCTGAAATACTGTACAGGCCGGGTTCAGCAATATATAAGGATCTGGGAACTCACTGAGTGTGAGGAGGAACGTAGTCAGGATTCCCATCAGCATTAGTGCAGAGAGACCCCCAGTCACTGACCAGAGCACCAAGTGGACGCCATTAGGAGAATCCACAGTTAATGCTGGAAATAATAGAATTAATCACCTATTAACAAAGACCCATCCTGTCAGCTGAGATAGAGATGCCTGTCACAGTAGCAGCTTCACACACAGAAACACAGGGTAGCAGAGC
This sequence comes from Mormyrus lacerda, assembly GCA_015163995.2. Classification (NCBI taxonomy): domain Eukaryota; kingdom Metazoa; phylum Chordata; class Actinopteri; order Osteoglossiformes; family Mormyridae; genus Mormyrus; species Mormyrus lacerda. The sequence goes on from JAABNX020000130.1 coordinate 31,589,492, forward strand.
AGTACCTGGTGCTGTGAAGCCCGCTGTATCAGGAACGGGACAAAATGCAAATACGACAGTATTACGCGTTGCATAGTACCAAGTTAAACAATGTGATACTTGCATTTTTATAAATAACTGAATAACTTAAATGGTAAAAAGTTAGTTCACGTCAGAGAAATGCTCACAAGTGCTGCTGCCTTCAGTTGCATCATTTTTCAAGCCTGCAAAAACACTCGGATTCAATTCAGTTGAATTTATATTTAATATAATGCACCATTACCAGCTTACAGCTGCAAGAAAGTGACACATTTGGAATGATCTGGATTTCAACATAAAATGGGTTCAAATGTGTGATCCGATCTTCATTCAGCTATTCAAGTAAAGATGGTTCTTTATTAACATTTAAATAATTCTATCAAATAAATAAAGAGCAAGTGACCTACAGAAATATCCCAAAATTCAATTCAAATCAAAAGGAACCTTACTTGCCGTGAACTGAGTTGTATACTCTTCAATGCCTGCAGTAAAATATAAAGTACAGTTTGATGAAGATCGTGACATAGGGATATTATAAGAGACAGTGCTGTGTAAAAGTATTAGGCAGTCAAAGAAAATGCTAAAGTCGGTTTATCTGGGGAGTAAGTCTATATTTGCTTAGGGGAAAAACCTATTCATCATTATGACGTATGCAAATGAACAGTAACACAATGAAAATAAACAAATTTCTTCTGTTCTCCAGAAAGTTCCTGATATTTCGTTGGATAACTAGATGAACTAGATCTGATCCCCAAACCTCTGTCCATTTACAGAGGCAGCTTGATCACTGAACTTGGTAACTTGATATGTTAGTATTACAGTAACCTGTCGTATTAAACTCGAAAAGCACTCACCATGTACCTCGATGGTGATGGCCGCACTCGGCTTAGAGATGAGAAGAGCACCATCCTGCAGCTCCATCTCCACCATACAGCGGACCGACACCGGACCCGTCCCGCCCTGGCTATGCCGCTGTAGCTCCCGGCCGTGCACAGACAGCTGACAGACACCGCGTCTGAATGACACAGTGTCCAGGACAGCCTCCCCCACGCCGGCGATGAACCGGCAGCGTGTCCCTTGCTTGGCTGCGCAACGAAGCCTGGCCACATCTTCCAGCCTTACATTTCGCACGTCTGAATCCACATGGAGTCCGCTTGTCAGGTCTGCGTGTTCAGAGGATATCATTTATGTCCAAAAATCTATAGAGCATTATACATGAGAGTTTCATAGAGCATTCATAATGCATAATAAACATTGTTATAATGTTATGTCTTTTAATAAATAGTTATAGCCCTGTCTATAATATTTTATGAATGCAGTATAACGCATTATATTATAAAGGCATCTATAATTCATGATACATGGGTGCTTTCAGTAAATTGTATCTAACAGCATCTAACGGGAGGATCAGGACTGACTACTCACCAATGACCTGAAAGATTTGACCATCACTACGGGGGGAGAGTAGAATTCCACCTTCCACATTCACCTCCACAGCACAGCTGACAAGGACTACGTTGTGAGAACTCACAGCCACCTCATTCCACATCACCTGAGTCTGACAGACCCTAGACGGACTCCTGAACTGAACCGTCTTAAAGGACGCATGACTCTTGTTGGCGTAGAAGTGACATCGATCCCCTTTCGGAGCAGAACAGCGCAGAGTGGCCGACTGGGTCCAGGACACTATCCTTGGCTCCACCTCCATGATGGGTTTCGGGAACCGGCCAGTCTGTGAGCCAAAGGTCCAAGGTGTCCAAAGAGCAGCTGGTGGAAGTACAGCATGAAAAGACATCACACAACACACACATTGCAGAAACATCAGGAAAACAGCTGCTGCAGCATTCGGCATCTGTCTGGTCCTTCATGGAATCCTTAGTATGGTCAGCTCACAGTAATTAGTTTAGGCAAGAGGATGATCCTTATAATATGATACGTTGTATAGTCATCATGCTACTTAGTATAGTTAAAGGCTGGTCCTTAATGTGGTATAGTCATCAGGATGATCCTTAGTATCCACCTCTGTTCCATAGTATGGTACTTTAGTATAGTTATCTTTCATGGTCATTAAAACTATTGCGATTATATGTCATTTAGTCATCGTCAACTCCTGGCAATAAAATAGCAATCAGCACAATATGTAGTATAATTCTTAGTTATAATGAGAAACATCTGTGGTTAAAGTCACGATCACAGATTAAATGACCGATGACCTTAAAGCGTACTCACTAAGAATGGAGAGAATCCAGTGGATCCTGAAGAGGATGGTCAGTGATGTTCCTCTGGCTGGTTCATGTGTCTTCTGCTGCATGTTCTGTTGTTTCCTTAAGACCTGACCTGAGTCACAATACCCACAAGCATCAGTAAATAAGAGTGAAGATTGTTAACATCAGATCCCTCATATGGTTTTACTATGCAAGGCCGGGGAGCAGAGAGGAGGCTGGGGGCTCCGCTGCCTTACAGACCCTACTGCTGTACTGGGGGCTGAAGTCAGATAAAGGTGAAGGGGGTTTGTGAGCGGCAGGTGGGGGGAGAGTGGGCAGGACAAACAGACTGACATACATAGCTGGGCAAAAAAATGGCCAAACCTAAAATGGCAAAACATTAAGGTTTTAATGATTTCAACAGCAAATAGCCAGAAGATTTTTTGCAATGTGTGAAACACCTAGACTGGTCACTTTTTCAAAAATCAAGTCAGAACGAATTTCAAATGGTACGCAATTCGATTGGATATATTTAAATACACCCCCCCAAACAAAAAAAAAATGCAACAAAGAATCTGTATTTTAGGCTGTATTTTATTAAAAGCCCTAAGGGGTCAGCAAGGAAAGTATTTTTTTATAGTTTTGCATTACTAATAGCGAAAGTACTGTGAATTAGAATTATTGGACTAAGTGCAAACCTAAATGAAACAGACATGACCACTTATGTATACTTTATACATTAAACTATGGAGGACAATGGACACCATATAACTTTCATATGTGCGATTTATACATATTGATTAATAATGGCACTCTTGCCATTCCCCGCCAGTGATTATAAGCAAGACAGCCATTCTATTAAGACAAAACAGCTCACTTTACCGCGGTGTCATAGTTAAGGTTTAAACCTGACTCACTTTGGGTATACGCCCCTGGTATCATCGCTTGATGAGGTATGTGGGTCTATAGTGAAATATTCCAGGTAGCGGGTGTGAGTTTAAAGCTTAAGTCCAAAACCAGGGTGAAGTTAGCGTTACGTGCAGTTTTCCGATGTTGTAATGTCTTTCAATGTTTGTAATATATTTCAGTGTTTGTTGCGAGGGATCGTAAAACTATTTAAAAAAAAATAAAAAATTCCCTCCCAGACCGTATAGGAGGACCGCCAGCACCTTATCTGAGCCTCGGGGCCCTCGAACAGTTACACTATCCCCAACTGCATAAAGGTCACCAGACCCAACGCAGAGGGGACACAGAGGCGTGTCACAAGGCCCTGACACTGGAATGTCACAGTGGGTAATGACAGAACAGCAAATCCACTTCATTCATTGTCACACCATCTTGGAAATTTTATTCACTCTATAAAACGATAAACAGATAAAACCCCAATTTCTCCAAGAAATATGTCCATTATTTTGCGGATCTGATTCTGTTTTTAAAATCAAGCAAGACTCTACCCATGACCAGTTGGCCTCAAGTCCTCGGGCATGTGAGCAGAATTAAGTCGCTGTCCTATTTACTCATCATTCTGCTTCCCAGCATCCTCAGCTGTGGGTCTCACACTTGCATCCTGATTGGCTGAGAGGTGAAGGGAAGAAAACCCTTCATCCAATGTAAGACCGGGAGAGTTCTCATTGGCCAGCAGGTTGTTCTTGCGCAGACGACAGGCCTGCTCATAGGGCGGTCGAATTGGGGGCTGCATGGGGGGTGTGTATTTGTATTCCTTACTGGGGTCCAGCTAGAAACAAACAGAAAAATGTTATAGATGAGATTTACTAAGTCTATCAAGTTCAAACTCCAGTCAGCACCACTGCAGGAATACATATATGCAAAAATGTAAAAAACGTTCATCTTATTAGACACCGGCAACCTCAACGTGCTGTCACAGCAACCCAGAGAGCACCTGGAGGGGATAGGTCCGGTCCGAGTCAAAGGCACTGAGATCCCCGCAGGCCAGGAACGGCACAATGACCCGGTTTGGTCCTTCTAGCTGGTTAAAATCCACATCTGGGACAGAACATCAGAGGCAAAGTGACACCTTCGCATCTCACATGTGCCAACCACAGTTAAGCTTGGGTATGAAATATAACGTACATGAGCACAGCATTAAAGGGGAGGAGGCAGCAAGAAAAAGGCATGTCACTGTATGGTAAGGTGCCACAGAGTTAAAGGGGAGAAGACAGCACAAAAAAAGCATGTCACTGCATTTTAAGGTGGCACAGCGTTAAAGGGGAGGAAAGAGTATCTCACTGCATTTTAAGGTGGCACAATGTTCAGACGTGCCTAGGATGCAGGTTGCTCACCATAGCAGTGATCCAGCAGGGGGTTGGACATATTGGGGATGTAGCCCTCAGGAGGGGCATACCTCTGACACACCACAAAGGCTTCTGAGGGAGAGAGAGGCACAGCCGGCGGTCAGCCACCCCTCACATACGCATGCAGGTGCGTACTTCAGCACTGTGTGCAACCTAGTACCCATTCAGAAGTCCTTTCAGGGTGAAGAAGGTTAAAGCAACATGGTCCTCCACATGCCTGCAGTGAAAACTGGTCAAACCCCAATGTGTTGGGGAGGGCCGGGACACGCCACTCACCGATGCTCGAATTGCGGCTGCTCCTAGGCTTGGCACATGTGACCTCGCCAAAGAAAATCCTGAGCTGGGAGTACAGAAGGGTGACATCCTTTCCTCGGAATATCTACTGAGGCATAGGATATGAGGTCAGAGCCCACATCTCCTGAGAGACCAGTGCAAACAGCAAATCATTTACATTTAAGACACTTTTCTCCAAAGTGAAACACGAGTAAGGATCAGACGATAGGGTGAGCTAGTCCCTAATGCAGCTGGGGTTAAGGGCCAGAAATGGGATTTGAACCAGTGCACCTGCTGTTCACAGAGCCACACAGCATCCCAACAAGTCAGATGGATAACCCCCCACCCAACCCAACCCAACCTCCACCCACACCTTACCTTTGCCACAAAAGTTCCTCCATGTTTCAGGACATGAGTAGTGATGTTCAAAGCCTATCAGAAGGTGAAGAGCACAGATATTACACAGTACAGCTAATCGGTCTAAGACTTCCCTTACCCAGAATTGTAACTAATTTTCACTTAGGTTCTTTAGCAGATACTTCCATCCAAAGTGAACTAAAAACCAGGCAGATCATTTATCACAGCAAATAGTCCATCAAGGAGCCAGCTGAGGTACAACAGCTGTGAGACTGAGCTTGAAAGTGAACTACAAAGAGAAAAAAAAATGTACCAGTGCCAAGTAAAATCACAGCAATGGAACAGCAGCAAAGACAGTGAGCTGTGATCAGGGTCGAAGGAGACACCAAACAAACAGGTAAGCTGAGGCTTCATGGGAAAACCCATTAAACAGCAGGTGAGAGCAGTTCAGGTGGCCGAACTCACAGCAAGGAGCAGCTGGGCCTGGATGTACTCATCCACATCATGCAGTCCAGTCACTGAGGAAACAGGAAGGAGGACCAATCAGCAGTTTCCGCTACAACCATTAGCCAATCGGGACAGAGCTTTGCATTGTACCCTCATTAACAGAACCATCTGTGACACTGAAATATCTGCCTTTAAACATTTCATTATATGTAATGCAAATAACACTAAAGGCTTCCACTGAAAATCAAAATTAGCTTCTAAATACATTAATTAATGCCAGATTGGTTCAAAATGACTTGATATTTACCATCAGGGGCACCGTCGCACACCACAAGGTCCGCAGGCTGCCCCTCAAAGTGCCTGATTATTTCCTGGGCTGTGGAAGTCTGAAGAGAGAAAGCATCAGTATACGGAGTATACACCGCTATGTAAATGTATGTATATAATGGTAAGTGATGCCCTGTGCTCAGTGAGCCACCGGCCCCTCCCACACCTGCCTTGGTGATGTCGCCCTGGATCTGTGTCACTCCCGGGAGTGGAGCCATGGCCTGAAGATCGACAGCAACGATCTTAGCCTGCTCCTTCTCTTGCTCCTCCTCTCTGCAACAACACAAGGGAGGGCACTAGTGACTCTCACCCTTAAGCGGTTTTACCATAAGACACAGGCAGGCAATTCCCCAAGGCCTTGTCCGCCAAAGGGCCTCATGAACTTTAGTTTGTGTTCTTTTACATGCCCACCACTTTTTAAAAAAATTAAAAAAAAAACAGGAAACTCCAGAAATAAAATGCCTATAATTCTTGAAACAATTTTACAATCTTAAACAAGGGCTGATTTAAATCCTGACAGCCACAAAATGTCAATAATAAAGTGTTACTTATGTAGGTAGAAAACACTTTTTCTGCACTGGCAAAACGATTTTGTGGTTTGTTTCAGCATTAAAAACACTTTACTTAGGATGGAGACCCTGCAAAGACAGTGGACTCAAAGACAAAATCTTCAGTAACACTCGATAAAAATCTTATGTGAATCAGTATAGTGGTGTCAGTGTCGAGCAGATTTTATCACACTATGTGTAGTTGTCCCAGTCCTGAAAAAAAGAGAGTCAAACAAATATAAATAAATCCCTTATCTGTGTTTAACTGTAGTTTTTCCTTCTGCATTCCATTTCTGGCATAATACCCTATTTTTTTTAGAAAGTAATTCACACCACCCACCAAGCAACGAAAGAGGAAAAATGACGGCTTCAGGCTATTCATAGAGGGGATCCTGAGGGAAATCTATGGGACCCTGACTGCAAATTTGTTTATGTCTGCAGCAAACACCATCACTGGCCAGCAACAGGGGCGCCGCTAAGGGGGGGAAAGTTGGGACAATTCTAAGGGCCCATGCCCTTTAGGGCCCCCCAGAGATCTGCTTTATTAATAATAACACTGGTAGGGGGGCCCCAACCTCATATTCTGTCATAGGGCCCCTGGCCAGCAATGCTTCTAGTCGACATCACATAATTACCATTTTTAAATCGCTTTTCTTAAAACATAATAGGCTATACAACAAAGAAATCATTATATTTTAGAATCACATCAGCTGCGGTTTTGGCAGTTGCTGCACTGGAATGCTCTGGCCTATTGAAAGCTCTCAATCCGCGGGAAAACACGGATGACGTCACTGACGGCATTGTAAACAGGGGTAGTTTTTACTATGTTTGCACAATTTAGCTTGTTCTTTGGAAAAATGACTAAAACAGATATTTGCCCCTTACTGAGTTATGGACACTGATGTCAGCATACTTTGAGCAGAGGGTGCTTTGTTATTCATATTGTAAACAAAAAGGAAGTGCACTTTCCGACTGACATCCATGTTCAAATGCTATAAATATACACATCTTTTAATAGCATTATGATCAGAAAATTACTTAAAATTAACAGAAACCTTGATGTTTTTATTTAACCGTTTTCAGACTTGTTTTTTTTTTTTATTTCAAAACAACACAAGCACACGCTTACATAAGGTATCTATATCTTTGTGGGGATTCTAGTCATTTCTATGGACATAACCCTAATCCCAAGTATGACAACCTTTTACTCGGTAATTCTTATGTCTATTCAAATGTCTGCCAAGCACCCTTCCGGGATGGGGGCTTTATAGAAGTAAACGGGGATTTTGATCAAGGACTTGTCCAGCGCCTTACCTCAGTTTTCGGCTCAGAACTTGGCTCCAGCTTCCCGGAGCCGCGCACAAGTCCACTGCTCGCCGCACTCCTGCAGAAAGCGCACCGACTTCGTTACATACAAGATACAGTTTTTATACATCCCTTTGCCGGAGTATTTCTGAATAAAGAGCTTTTATGGTTACAGGGCGCATCACTTAACACTTGCTTGTGGACCATGTCACGGAGCTGGGGCCCACCTTTAAACAGGTTGAACTCCTCATCTAGCTGCAGCAGCTTGAAGGCACTGCGGGCTCGCCAGCCCTCCTCTTTAGCGAGCCGGTAGTAAATATCCCGTTTGTCTTTGGAGGAGCGACCCATGGCAGCAAGCTGTCACACGACCCTTTTGTGTAGAGTGACACGGCGGAGGACTGTTAACGCCGCGACATCTCCCTCATCCAGCTTCAGCTCAGCCTTTTACTTTACGACACAGTACTTTACTGTACATTTATTTAGCCAACCTTCACATTCAGGACGCAAACTCACCTATTTAGTGTCAGAAATGCCCATGGCAAAAAAAGAAAAAACAAATAAATAACCGATCACCATCGATGTTAATTTCTCAACTAACAATATTTACGAACCGGTTATAAACTGAATAAATACTTACACACGCGTTCCTATCTGCAGACTGCTACTACTTACGAGGACCCCACTGTCCAATGAAACGAGACGCCTCCTTGCCGAGCTGTCCCTAATGATGCCTGAATAAAAGTGTCCTTATTTTAAAAGTGGGTGTCGCTAGTTATACTATT
>JAABNX020000130.1:31604119-31624620 GCA_015163995.2 Mormyrus lacerda
CTCTGAATAGAAAAGGAGACAGAGATGGGCTCATACAGTAGAGAGTGAGACAGAGAGAGAGAGAGAGAGAGAGAGAGGGAAACCGCAAGGAAGTGATACCATTGTTGATGCATTGCAGATAAACTGCAGACTGCCACAGTGTGCACGTCCTGGGTCTGCTGCCATATGATATCACCCCACTGACTCCCCCCCAATGTTGTTGGAGCACTGTGATGACGTCATCGCTGAAGTCCTGTGTCTGGGACCACGGCCATGGCTTTCCACGTCCAGTTAAATGACACATGACTCTCAGTAGAGGTGAGTTAAGGTATCCAGGGCAGGGCTTTCGGGCAGAAACCTAGAGTTCACCGGGTTTTTTTATTGTTCAGTGTTAGTGACCGCTGAGAAACTGGGGCTCACACTGTGGCAGAATCTGCGTGCATCACTGCAAGGAGTGTGTGGAGTGAGTCGGTATGGAGTGAGTCTGTGCATGTGTGTTAGCGAGGAGCATGGAGTGAGTTTGTGTGCATCTGAGTGGATGCAGTAACATGAGACTACAAGCAGAGTGCAGCCCATGTTTGTGTTTTGGTCGCTCTGTTAGTCTGTGTGTTCAGCTGCTGCATCCTAGCAGATTATTTATTTTTGATGAGGTTACCGGAACTGCTGCTTGCCTGTCTCCTACGTGTCTGTCCTTTGTGGCAAGGGGGACATCACAGCCTCAGGTAAACAGCTGGATAGGTGCTCACACTGAGGTTTGAAACTGCAATATTCAGGTAATACACTCCCGCTCTGACTGCCCTTCCCACTGCTGCCAGTTTGTCCTCTTCAGATTTTTTAGTGCTTCACTAGACAGAGGTTTCGCATGACTGAATTCAGCTCATGGTCAGTCAAGCTCAAATTAAGGTTTAATTAAGAACGAAATCAATTCTATGAAAAGGGATAAAACTTTAGTTGCCCTTTACTAAAAGGAACAAGCATCTTTTATTACAGTTGTATCATCAATTTCTCAAAGGGCAGAGCTTTGTTTGGGATTGGTGCTGTTGTCCTGCCACTTTCGCCGATCACTTAAGCTGTTGGCGGTTCAGTTTGACGCCAAAATTCCTGGAAACCCTCATGTCTATGATTCCCTCCAGGTCTCTCTTTTAGCCAGGCTGCCATAGTTACTTTAGTACTGCCAGAGGTTAGGTGTAAGGTAATAACTCCTATCCATCTTTTCTTCTGAGTTGTTCCCCAGCCAACACTACACCGCTTGAATCCTCACCTGGACTCATTGAAACCAACTGGGACTTATAAAACTATATGGACTCAAATTAATGTCATTGTAAATGCAGTTTAATGCTCCCCGGTCGCCTAGAGGAGGTTAAATGTAAAGTGCTTTGTGACGATGACTGTTGTTAAAAGCGCTATATAAATAAAATTGAACTGAATTGAATGTACAGAAAAGATGAGTGAGTGGGTGGATGGATGGATGTACACAAAAATTATCTGTGGAAGAAACAAAGGCTATAGATAACTATACTAGCTTGGTTTATACTTAATTATCTGAGTAAGTGAATTCTGTTAAACTACACTGATATTTCTCTTTATACATACTCTACCTGCTGATAGATACTCTGAAATCGGTAGAGTCATTTTTGTTAAATGCCTTCCTGTCCTCTGCTCATTTTTACCTTCCCTTCTGCTGTTCTGACTCGATGTTACTTAGTGTAGTGAGTCAGCAAGACAGCTACACCCCCCCTCCCCCCATTTGTGTCAAGCTCAGCCAAGAAATACCTTTCTCTTCTACCTCAGCAGCGGACACACGCACAGTGCCAGCAGACATCAGGAATTCAGTAAAGGACATCTTAGTTTGTGTGCAACGATCGATAAATGCAGTAACCATAACTGTGTACCACAAACGCACAGGAATAGTAGGATACGCCTGTTACTGCCCAATATAAATCATCCTTACAGGGACATACCTGTTACTGTCCAATAGAAAGCATCCTTACAGAGACATATGACTCCTCAACCTGTTTTACAGTTAAATCCAGGGGTGAATCTCAATACGCGTACTTTACCGTACTTGCATTCTTGCAAACCTGTTTTACATCATTTTCCATTGCTGAACACCAATTCCAATACTAAGAACAGAAGTATACAAGGATGTGTCAGAGCGCAGTGTGGCGCAGGCAACACAAAGGTGACGATCCACTGGCAGCTCCAAGACTGAGGCGTTTATTAGGAACAGACCTAACTAAACACATTGGGAACAAAGGCCAAAAAAACAATAAAGACCATGAGGGGTCAAAAATAAGAGGAAAACACCACAAAGCAAACCATAAATAAACTTACACCGGGAAACTGGTAATTTAGATACTAGAACTATGGAGACAGTCAGAGTCACACTCACAGATCAAACTACAATCACTGACTGGGGAAATGAACAAATACAAGCACTTAAATACACAGAAAATGAAGACTGACAAAGAGCAGGTGTGAATAACTAATCAACAAGGCCATGGAACATAACACAGGTGAAATAATATACAATTAACAAGACTAGGAAGCAGGAACCCTAACAATAAGGGAAGACTAGCAGCATAAGGCTATGCAGAACAGGATAAAACCAGGCACGAAAAGGTAAATCAAAAGTAGAGGAAAAAGCAAAGAAAAAAGATACAATGCCAAACACAGGAAATACTGATAATATAGTGAAAGAGGTTGGCCTCTGGCCAGCCTCAAATTCCTGACCAGTGGGTTTATAGTCTGAGGGCCACAAGCTAAATCCACTGAGCTCAGCTGCAGTACAAGTAACAGGAAAAACACGAGGGACTGAAGTGCAGGCTAGAAACAATACAGGATATGACAGGATAGTAGAAATCCCCAGATGCTGGTCTTGCCCCGTCCCACACATCAAGGATACATCGGTTGCATCCTTGCCGAATGAGACCAATCCCATGATTCACTGTGCCCCAAATTCGCTCTTGGAACGCCAGGTGGCAAGACCAGTCTTTGCAGAAGTACAGTCTTTGCGTTCTTGGTGTTGAGATTGCAAATGCAACAGCCACTTCGTTAGGTTTCCTTAAGTAATAAAAGGTACGATGTCTTTCAGTAGCGCCGCAGAACTGCCTCAGGGGTTTATGCAGTGCATGTTCAGAGACGGCCACCTGCACCCTTCACACCCGTGGGCTTCCTTGTTAGCTTTAAGCAGTCTGGCTATTCTCCTCTGATCTCCCCTCTATTCAGCTCCTGAACTGCTCCTGACTGGAGGTTTTTTTTCATCACACCGTTCTCTAAAAACACTGTAGTGTATGAACATCCCAGGAATGTAGCTATTTCTGAGATGCCAGAACCACCACGTTCATGGATCTATTTAAAAATGACACATTTTACCTGTTCTAATGCTGGCTATTTGCATGCAAATAAGCTGCTCACTGAGGGTATATATTCATCATTTTCTTCTGTAAGCATTGTCTCCTTATCTGTGTAGCACTAGCAGATGGGAATATATCACTTATTTGAACATATTTCCTTGTATACGTATCCATTGTGATATTCTGTAATAAGATGCGACAGGAATAAAGAAACTTTCGAATGCTATCTCAGAATTTAGTTGATTTGCTGTTGGCTGATATTTCACTCTGACCATTGAGTGAAATGAGTAAATTGTAGCATTTTGATTGATGGTTTCGCCTGGGTGCCAGGCAGTCTCCATCCAGTCAGTGAAGAGGCTAAACATTTTAGAAACACGAGGTTTATGGGATCAGGCTAAGCTGCCTCCTTAGTGGGAATAGCTGCAGACATTATCAGATCAGGGACGCCAAGGTGGGAAAATTCAGGCTGAGGTGAGACACGTTAAATCAAGGCCAGGACGATCTTCCCCACCACGTCTCGGACATGGAGCCGCATGCCAGCGTTAGCTTACATGCTGCGCGTCTTTCAGGGTTAAGACTAAGACAAATACAGGCTAATCGTCTGTGACCACGGCAGCATTAGATCAGAGAGAATGAGCAAAAGTAACATGGTGAATGACAGTTTTTCACCAGCTGAAAAATATCAGGTGGGACTACAACAAAAATGACATTTTACAATTGTTTTTTCCAAATGAAATTCATCATAAAGTAATCATTTTAGCGTCCGCAATGCATCAGATTCCACTAATTCTTCTTTGTTTTTACAGTTAGTAGTAATGTTAATCGTGGTTGCGCTACCTGACTTTTCAAAAAAGCACCCTTTTCCAAGTTGTACCGCCTGACATTTAAGGTAATGTAGATTTTTGGACAAATGTTTTTTCAATTGCCTCAATGGATTTAAAACTACAGTGTTTTTCAACTTTTTGTGATTTTAAAGGTTTCAGACATAGAATTATGCCTACCTAATATATCTTTTTTTTTATTTCTTAATAAATTTCAGTAGTTTTCTTACTGCAGTCATTGTTAAGATAATTGTACCACCTGACACTTTTGGACATTGAGATTTCAGGATCAATGCCCGTTTGGCATTGTTCCACGTGCCTTCCCCCTGTTTGGCAGTTTTTGCTAACCATTCAGATTGGTGCCCCCTAGTGTGTATCCCTGCTTCCTGGGCCGCCGCATAGCTTAACAGGCTAAGCAGTTGACCCTCATCCATACTTCCAGTGTTGATTACTATTGAACATTTATTTTAAGCTTTCTTGAATGACCATGTGCTGGTGCATTTCAGTTCCCTTGTGTTTACTCCATGTAGAATGTTCTGTTTTCCTAGTTGTGATTTTCTTAGGTGTTTGGACCCTGTGTGCCTGTTGATAGTAGATCTGCCCCCACCTGTTCCTTGTTGCCTCAAGTCCTTCATGATTGGTGAAACCAAAGACAGCTGCGGGAGCTGTCTTCCTACTAAAACTGGGATTTGTGAATGGCTAGGCAGTGAAACAGGTTTCTCCATAATGCTTGAAATATACCCAAGTCACTTACCAGCACACTGGGAGCAGTTTACGCATCATGGGAATTGATATTATGGACTGTAGACGATGATTCCCAAATTCTTTTCAGTGTTACATGCAGTAAACAATGAACTTTCTTAGTTTCAACATTTGATATGCTTTTTTTTTAGTATTCTATTTTCAGTTAATTATGAGTTTACATGATTGTATTGTGTTTTTATTTACATTTTACACAACATCCCAACTTTTTTAGTAACGGGGTTATATATTGCAAACGACCTTTTATATTTCAATGACTATAATAAATAGAATATGTATAATCAGTTGTTAATGAGACACCGACTTCAAAGTGATTTTAACCGCAATGTAGTTACGATACCGAGTAATTAATGTGTAATACTGTAATAGGTCTCTATATATAATCTGCTATTTTGGTGAAAGACTAGAGAGACATCAATGATGAACTGAAACGGAACCTGGACAATAAATAAAACTGAGATCTACAAACCATCTATAAATGAGTGTGTGTGTGTATATATATATATAAATTTAAGCAGGGGGGTTGAGTGTTTACTCGGCGGGAGAGCTGATTGGCAAGCATATATAATATAAAAAGCTATTCATGACTTCAGCCAATAAATATAAATTTATTGGGGGGGGGGGGGTAAAACATTTTAGAGGGGCGGAAAAAAAAAATCTAATTAAATAAAATAAATAGGCGTAACGTCGCACCTGAATGTAAGAATCTCTATGAAACCTCCCGTATTGCGTTTAGAAGAAACCTCGTTCCCGTCAAGCCGCCGGCCGGCTTCTGTATCCCCTTGATAGATGGGACTGGATGGCGGTCTCTTTCAGGCTCAAGCGCTCTTCAGCAAACCTGCTGACTCATTACAGACGAGCTCTCCTGCATCAGAGCTTCGGGGAATTACGGGATCCTTTCTGTTACTGTGCTGTTTCTTCAAGATCACTGTGCTCATTGCTCCCAACAGTGTGCGGCCACAAAGAAAATGAATTACTCAACAGCAATCTGTGTCAGCTTCAAGCAGAGCCCAGTTCAAAGCTATGGAAGCTACACCGTACGCCGACATACTGCAATAACAGACTTTATACGTGAAATGCTGCTTCTCAGTAATACTCAGAGTTACCCGTTTACTTCGTGTGATTGTGTTTGATAAAGTATTTATCGTGACGCTACTCTGCAAAGAGTATGCAAGCATATAAGTGTTTCTCATTATAATATCGAGATTAAAGTCTGTATGAATTGATATAGTAATAGACACTTGCCTATTTTCACGTTTTAAATTATTCAAAGACGGTTGCCTTTGTGCGCATACAGTGAAGCGCACAACATTGCCGGCTAGTTGTGTTTCACACAATAAGTGCTTGTAATCTGAACATTAAAACTCATGCTAGTAACCGTGTGACCAAACTTAAAATATACGTAAGAAAATTTGCTATGATTTAAATATTGTTTTATGCGTGTATGCATTTGGATGGGCGAGACAGCGCGTATATTTGTTTGGTTTTGCAGTAAAAGGTGTCGCATTTTCTAAGGTCTGGGGCTTTTCAGCGGTCCTCGCTGTCCTTGGTGCTGACGCCCCCGTTTAGCCGGTAAAGCGCGTCACCGGAGGTGGGGGTAGCTTCAATTGTAGATATGGGTTAATATATTTAACTCTCTGACTCTGTAATGCCCTCTTTTAAAATTATAGTGAAAAAGCCGGTTAAATATAAAAGGAGAATTAAAGGAGCGTTCGCGCTGGCTTTACTATAGGCAATGACTCGGCATATTGCAGGCTGCTGTGGGTGAGATGACCCCCCCTAGTCCTTCTCCAGCTGAGATGCCGTCCCATCACCGCTTCCCCGTTTCATGCGTTTGCAATCAGTCTGCGTTGAGCGTGTCGTCTGAAGCCCCCGCCATTGGCAGCGGGTATCGGGGTGTGAGCCCTCCCACTCCAGCCCACCACTTACACGGTGAGGAGAAATATTGCCCCGTTAGCGAATACGCCTCCGCTATATAAAGGGAGGGCTGGGGAGGATCGGGCGCTGTGCGCACCGGAGCCCGCAATTGAGAGGACGCACACACTGCAGCCGTGATGAGTTATACGCTGGACACCATAGGGAATCCCTACAGGAGAGGGATGGACACCAGGATCAGCTACAGCCGCACTAGCAGCTCGCCGTCCAGCGGCTTCCGCTCGCAGTCGTGGTCTCGGGCGAGTCCCACTTTCTCCAAGAGGAATGTCAGCGGACCGGTGGCCCGCGCGTACAGCTCCGTAGTGCTCAGTTCCTCCGACAGCGTTGACTTTAACCAAACATCGGTGTTTAATGGGGACTACAAGCGCTCCAACGAGAAGGAACAGCTGCAGGGACTGAACGACCGCTTCGCTGTCTACATCGACAAAGTGCACTACCTGGAGCAGCAGAACAAGCATATCGAGGCGGAGATCCAGGCGCTGCGGCAGAAGCAGGTGTCGCAATCCCAGCTTGGCGACGTATACGACCAGGAGCTGGGCGAACTGCGCTCCGTGCTGGAGCAGATCCACCGCGACAAGGCGCAGATCCAGCTGGACACGGAGCACATTGAAGAGGACATTCAGAGGTTGAAGGAGCGATTGGACGATGAAGCACGCATCAGGGAGGAGACGGAGGCCGTTATCCGTGCCATGAAGAAGGACATGGGAGACTCGGCGCTGACCAAAGACGAACTGGACAAAAAAGTTCAGTCACTCCAAGAGGAGCTGGCGTTCATCCGCAAGAACCACGAAGAGGAGGTGGGCGAGCTCTTGGTGCAAGTGCAGGCGTCCCAGGTGACCATGGAGAGACGGGACTACCAGAAGGCCGACATCACTGAGGCGCTCCGGGAGATCCGCACACAGCTGGAGGGTCACTCCTCGCAGAACCTGCAGCAGGTGGAGGACTGGTTCATGTGCCGTTACGCCAAGCTGACCGAGGCAGCCGAGCAGAACAAGGACGCCATCAAGTCCGCCCGGGATGAGATCGCCGAGTACCGCCGCCAGCTTCAGACCAAGACCGTGGAGCTGGAATCGGTCCGTGGCACCAAAGAGTCGCTGGAGAGGCAGCTAAACGACATCGAGGACCGGCACAACAGCGACCTGGCGAGCCTACAGGTGAGAAAGCACATCTGCGTCTGATGCGTCATACTGGAGGCTTTTTGATGCTTTGTTACTCGTCTGAGGGCGCACAGCTTGTGGAATGGTCATTGAAAGTCAAATTCAGTCATTACCTCTGGCCAAAGAAGCAACAACTGCATCTTAATTATATACACAGAAACATATTTTGAAGTGGATAGCTTAGAATTTATGAATGAATGATCATTGAATGATCATTTTCTGCTTCTTTTTGTAATTTGCACGCTCATCAAGTTATTTAACTGAATCAAAGTCAAAAGTACTTATCAAAGTTACGGTTGCTGTGGCTTTATGACCTATGTAATGACACTGGAGTTGGATTTATTTGGTCCGCATTAATGGCCACTTTCGCGGTCCGCAGCGATGCTCGAGGTCTATGCAAATCGCTGCAGCTTAAGGTGACCGGGCTGTATATGCGAGGCAGCTGTGAGCCATAGCTGCAGCTCTGCTCGCAGGACGGGATGAAGTAAATATTCAAGTGCAAAGGGAAAATCACTGCGACACGTACAGGCTTCATCCAGCCTGGTCTTACAGCGCATCTGACCTGAATATCTTGCACGTCTATATGCAAATATGTTTAATCAAAGTCATCGTTTAATTCAGCCAAAAACCGTAATGTTACTTCGGGGGAATTCGCAGGTCTAAATCAGCGCAGGGTTCGGCTCTGCTGTTGCGCATCACTTCAGTGGTGTTAGCGCACCCTCTCGTGGGCAACCTTGGTCATTCTGAAGACGTACTACTGGTAAACTTTAATCGCATCTAAAAGCACACATTGAATCTGGATTCTTGAGTTCATCTAGTCTACTCTGTCTTTGTCCGGGACAAATTTCGGAAATGATCCGGACAGCTGCAAAGCGGCAGGCGACGCCCTTGATGGCTCCCCTGCGTCTGCCTGCTTGTGTCTCGCCGCACAGCGCACTGCGTCACGGCAATAGACACAGTGTAAATTGGCAGGTTTAGAAATAAACCTCTTCGGTTCTGGATTACTGTAATTTTTTTGATTAACTGGTTAAAGTGCAAAACGGTAGCAGGGAATCTAGGAATATTTAGCAACTAAAATATGAGCTTAACAGTAACATAATGCAACCTCCATTGAATGAAAAAGTTAATAAATCGATAAAGCAGGGGGCAAGTAGCTAAGATGTCACATAAATAGAAACGATTTCTTAAAATCGCTTTATTATGCATGTCATTTACTAACTGGTAGCTTAATTACGAATTCGATTTTCGGAGTCATTGTATGGACTGCAGTATAAATGATGATACTGACAATTTATACAGACATATTTCTATCTGTTATTCGTTCTCATTTCCTCATTATTATTGGTTTGATATGACATTTTTGGAGCAATAATAAATCCTGTCTCCTCTGCACCCCTTACCTCCCCCAATACACCCCAGGAAACCATCAATCAGCTAGATAATGAATTGAAAGGGACAAAATGGGAGATGGCCCGACACCTTCGTGAGTACCAGGACCTGTTAAACGTCAAGATGGCTCTGGACATCGAGATCGCCGCCTACAGGTGTGTTGGCGCAAACGAGGAGAAGCATATCGCTGCAGCCAAGAGCCGAATGTCGAGAGGGAGGGGAAATGTCGAGTAGGAGGGGCAATATCGAGTAGGCGGTGCAATATGGAAGGGGGTTATATCCAGGCGCCTGTTATTATCTGATACCCTAACTCTAAATCTCATATAAACCCCTCCTACTCGACAGTGTCCTTCCCACTCGACACTCGGCTCCTAGGTTGCAGCCACGCATACTTGAAAATGACGGAAGTGAAAACATTAGCGACTATGACGTAATTTTTTATCGCATGTGTATTTTAGGGTCTAAGGGTTTAAGCACAATCGCATATATATTGAATATGAAAACAATAAATTAATTTATGAAAAACAGTGATGTTACTGATGCAATTCTGTGTTCAATGATGTAATCAGTGTAGTAATATATCTATGGCTCTTGAGAATCTACAGTTTTTCACACTTAAAAGGTATGTTTCCCAGTTCCAGACAAATAAGCAGCTGGGAAGTGACCATGTTCCCTCTCCCTTTCTGTTTTCTCACCTGCTTTTCTGCACAGAAAACTCCTGGAGGGGGAGGAGACCCATTTTAGCTCATTCCCATACCGGCAGCCAGCCAGCACCCCCAAGGGGCTAAAGACTAAGGGAGATCCATCAAGATTGAAGGTGCAGCACAAGTTTGTGGAGGAGATCATTGAGGAGACGCGTGTGGAGGACGAGAAGTCTGAAATGGATGAGGCTCTTGCAGAAGCAGCAGAAGAGCTGTCTGCTGTGACCGGTGATGAGGAAGAGAAGGCAGGAGAGGAGGCAGAGGAAGGAGAGGAAGAGGTGAAAGAGGATGAGATAGTGGCCACCACTGAAAGTGGGGTAAGCGTCATGCCTGAGGAGCAAGGAGAGGAGGGAGAGAAAGAGGAGGATGAAAAAGAGGAAGGAGAAGGGGAAGGTGAAGAGGAAGGAAAGGAGGAGGAGACTGAGGCAGAAGAAGAGGGAAAAGAAGAGGAGGCGACAGCAGAAGAAACTGTCCCAAGTGCTACTGCTGCAAAGTCAGAAGCTGCCCCTGAGGCAGGAGCAAGTGGTGGTGAGGAAGAGGGAGAGGAAGAGGAAAAGACAGAGGATAAAGCCGATGATGAGTCAGCCAGTGACAAAGGATCAAAAGACGACGAAGAGAAGGAAGCAGTGCAAGAAGAGGAAGTAGCTGAGGGCAGGGAGGAAGACACAAGCAGCAAGGAAGAGAAAGCAGAGTCCTCAGTAGGAGAGGAGCTGACGGCCAAGGAGGAAGCTGGCAAGGAAAGTGAATCTAAGGAAGAGGCAGCAGAAGAAAGTCCTCCCAAGACAAGCCCAGTCATGGAAGAAGTACCCAAGAAAAGTCCCGTAGCAGAAGAAACACCCAAGAAAAGTCCAGTCAAGGAAGCACCACCCAAAGAAAGCCCAGTCAAAGAAGTACCGACCAAGGAAAGCCCAGTCAAGGAAGTACAATCCAAGGAAAGCCCAGTCAAGGAAGTACAGACCAAGGAGAGTCCCGTCAAGGAAGTAGAAACCAAGGAAAGTTCAGCCAAAGAAAGTGAAGTCAAGGACAAACCACCCAAAGAAAGTCAAGCTAAGGAGGAACCGGCAAAGATGGAAGGAGAAAAAGTAGCTAAAAAGATTGATTCTGAGGTAGAGGAGGAGAAGACAGAGAAGAAGAACGTAGCCATGAATGGGGAGGTAGAAAAGGGAAGTCCAAAGGAGGAAGAGAAGACGGAGGCAGACGAGAAGGACGTGATAGCTAATGGAGTAGATGAGAGCCCCATCAAAGAAGAGCCGGGCCAGAAAGTGGTCATTACCAAGACAGTGGAGACCATCACCACAGGTGAGGGTGGGGAGAAGCATGTCACCAAATCTGTGACTGTCACCGAGACGGTGAAACAGCTGGATGAAGTGACAGAGAAGGTGGTTTCCAGCAAGAAGGTGGAGAAGGTCACCTCTCAATCTGTCAAGCAGGTCACAGAGACAGAATAAACACTTCAAAAACAAATAGTTGAGGTTGGAAGAAGAGGTAGGCAATTAATAAAGACATAATAATGTAATTAATCAAATCTAACAGCTGAAAAGATTACACTATAACATTCACTCAGACAGAGAAATGCTGAGGAGGTCTATATGACATGAAAATGAAAATATAATTCAAAACTGCATGTCGGTGAGTGCTTTCAACGGGCTTTACTGCGGATGGGTTTGGAGGGGGCTATTCAGGAGTTCAACTTCCTTTGGGTGATTATTGTTTCCACAGTGGGTGGAGGGGATTTAGGGTGGGGGCATTTGCATGTGAGTTCAAAAGAAGAGCACCCCCCTCCCCCCAAAAAGTGGGAGATGGAGCACTTGATTGTAAATAACTGAATACAAGGCAAATGGGCGACAAGAGGCAGGTGGTTGGGGGGGGGGGGGTGTGAGGGCAGTCATGTACATTCACAAGTGGAAGCCTTATTTACGCAAGAAGTCAGCTGAGCCAAATAAACAATAAAGGACTGTAGTAATAACGCATCGCAAATGGGAGGTCAGGCAAGCAGGCGGCACAACACGCAGAAGAGGAAGCCAGCTGTAACTGACTGTACCTGAGCATTAAAACGTAGCCTTAAACATGCTTTTTCTTGTTGTCTGTTATGTTTACCTCATGAGTGCAATAAAATATAAAATGAGCACGTGCACATAAATGGACGTTTGGGAGACTGGGACTTTTCATTCGAGACTGAACACACTTAAGGTGCTACACTCTGCTGACCATGTCTGTGCTTTCAGCCAAACATCTGTCGAAAGCAATACACTCAATAAACCTCATTCAGAAATTCTCTTCTCCACTTTCTGTCTTATTTCACAGAGATAAAAGTGTCTCCATATCATGTTATTATGAATGTCGACTGACAGCGGAGTGTGTGCAGTTTCTCCATTGACTTTCCTCCAAGTTTGCCGGACCAGAAACACATGGGGAGATGAATTCTAAGCTGCCCCAGCACTAGCAACCCTGCCTTGTGCCCTTTTCCCCCTCCGGATAGACTCCAGACTCACTGTAACCCTGTAGTGCTGCAATTCTCAACCTATGGGTCACAGCAAGTTCTGAAAGGGTTGCGAACCAGAGTAGGAAATGTAAGCATTTTAAAATCATCCTATGCTGATCCACCATCAGTTTTCCCAGCCCCAATCCTATAATTAACTTATATAAATGGGTCTTGGGTCTGCAGATGCTTACTGCAAAACTAGTGAACACTCAACCAATCCAAGAAGCTAAACAACAAGTGCGTAATTTAAAATTCACTGGCACATCCAATCAGATTTGTGCGATAGGCATTGATCGGTGTAAATTGCAGCGTGTACTGCGTGCTTTACCATAGCTTTAATTTAAATCTGCATTTGATATAGGCTCGCGACTGAGCTGGCATGGTAGAAAAAAACAAGGTCCTGGTGCAAAAACATTGAGAACCACTGCAATAGTGGATATGTGGTTTTGGAATGTGGAGTTCAACTAAATCTTATTTTGAGAAGCCCACAAAAGCTTTAAAAGAGTATTTACATTGCACCTATTCAATATAGCTTACAGTATGATCAGAAAATGAATAGTGATCTGTAAACATGAGACTACACTTCTACTGCATGGCTAACACAGCAGAATAACAGCAGTTAGTGGAATTAAGTCAGTCCGTTAGTCTGTAGTGCGCTCCACTAATTCCAAATGCACCCTTAGTGATTTTATTTTGGACCCAGCAGCGGATACCAAACTTACAACAAATCAATGCATTTACAGTACAAGTGCATCATTATCGTACCACAGCAAGTTACCACCTGCAAAGCTTTATCATTTTTAAGATAGAATACGCAGAACACATGAACTCTTAGCTAACACTTTTAAGACCTGAAGCAGAATAGAGGAAAATCTCCTGCATCTGAAGCGCTATGAAGCATAGATGTGCATAAATTTGTACAAAGGACGCTCGACATATGAATTATCTTCGCTGTCCACTGAAAGACATTGGGGCCGGCTCCGTGTGCGTGTGATGAATGGCCTCCCCAAAGTTGCAGGGTTCCCTATGACTTTCAGCAAAGCAATCCTGCCTTCTCTACTCCAGGAAGACCAGCAACTCTGCCTGGAAACTAACATCATTCGATATTGATTCGCTACCTATTAATAGGGTATTTATTGTCATTTACATTCTTACAATCGCATATAAAAACAGAGACGCACATCCGCATAAAAACACAGATACACACGTGCTTGTTTACTAGCTCCTATTCAAAGCGGAAAGCCACTTTGGACTATACTAAAGTCACTTTTCGGGACAGTACCCCTAAAATGAGCCCATGAGGTTTAAATGAGAAACCTGTCCTGTATCAGATGTATGAGACAGCTTTCCAGCAATACTGCTGTGTCATAGTCACAGGGAGGGGGCAGCCGCCCGTTTCCCTATGTGGGGCTCTGCGGTATTTTAAGGACAGTCTCAGTCCCGCCGTGTCGCAAAATTGTACGGCTTGAATGTCTAAGGCTCAGACCTGCGGCGGCCCCGGTGTTTAAATAATAGCGTATTTCCCAAAGTCCCATCGCTGCTCCGCCAAACGGCTTCTGCGGACTTTTGTTACTGCAATGCAGGGTACCGTGACCAGAAGCAGCGCTTTAATAAACTCGTATACACCAGACACAATGAAAATCACACAATGGGCATCATTAGAAAACATTTCAGCGTTTCCTGTTTCTTGATATATTAGGAAAAATATTTTTTATTTTTATTTTTTTAAAGTAAATGTTTCGTTTCGTTCTGGATAATAGTCAATGATTTTTTTAAACTTAGTTCAATACATTTTTTAATACTCACGAACTGTAATAATACTCTACAAAATCCCGGAATAGTGTAAGAACTGATTTAAGGCAAGACAAATTAACCAGCATTAATGGCGTAGCCAGTAATTTTCTACGGGGGGGCTTCCTCTGCGTTTCAAGCGTTTCGCCTCATAGTTCTCAGTGCGCCCATCTGCAGCACGGCTCAACCTACTTTCGCGTTTCATAAGAACAGGTTTTTCCAGAATAAACTGTATATATTTTGAATGATTGTGCATAACCGCGGACATTTTATTCATTGTGATTAATGTGATTTTATTTTTGCTGGAAACCGAACTTCAGAATGATGTTGAAATTGAAAACACAGTAAACCGATTGTTTATTTGCTGTGCAATTTTTAATTCCTTACAGTACACGTGAACAATTATAGTCGCCAGCCGTGTGCGCGAAATAGCAACGATTGATCGCTTAATCACTTTGTTGAAGGCCTAACTCCGAAACAGCATGGAGGGAATTTAGGAGTTACTGCACACGAAAATAAGTGATGTATAAGTAAGTAAGTAGACGCCTAATAATGAGCGCATGATGCGTTTTAACGATTCACGGGATGTCACGATGATGGGGAACTCAGGTCATAAATATAAATATTTCTGAATTTCACATTAAAAAAATCTTCGTGACATGGGGTACGTACGCACCTTGTGCATCGTGTATAGCTAAGCCAGTGATCAGCATCCCCAAGATAAGTTTGTGAAAATATTTTGAAGGACCGATGAAGTGGTGACAAAACTTATTATGAATGGTTACTGTGTCATTATCCTACTAAATCACAAATAAAGACGAGGAAAAACGCACTGTTCTCAGTAAAGGTGAGCTTTATTCCGAGCAGCAAAGCAGCCGTTAAGACATTGCGAACATTACAAGTTTGTGTATCAGTGACACCATCTTACGTCATGCTGTGCGCTTTAGCTGCATCGCGGCATAATTGTTTCTGCATTCATACCTGTGCGGCTTTGCTCACTTTACGCCTTTTGATTTTACATGTGGTTCATCTATCTAGTTTCGCTGTATTTCGTCTTGTTGGCGAAAAGATTCATTCTCCTGGTACTTGGACACAGCCGTTCACTCTTTCTTCTTCTCTTTTGGCTTTTCTTCTTCCTTTACCTTCCCTTCCTTCTCCTCTACCTTTTGTTCAGCGCCACGTGCTGCTGTTTCAGGTTTCTTGGCAGTGTCCTCATCCTTCCCTGCCATTTTCTTTTCATCCTTTCCTTCCTTTTCCTCCTCAGCCTTCTCATCCTTTCCTACTTTTTTCTCCACATCCTTCCCTTCCTCTTCCTCCTTTGCTTCATCATCCTTTGCTACTTTTTTCTCATCACCCTTCTCATCCTTCCCTTCCTCTTCCTCCTTTGTTTCCTCTTCCTTTCCTACCTTTTTCTCCTCACCCTTCTCATCCTTCCCTTCTTCTTCTTCCTTTGCTTCCTCTTCCTTTCCTACCTTTTTCTCCTCTACTGTTTCATCTTTTCCTTCCTTTTCCTCCACAGCTTCATCATCCTTTCCCTCCTCTTCCTTCTTTAACACCTCATCTGTCTCAGCATCTTTCTCCTCAGACTTCTCATCTTCTCCTGCCTCTTCTTCTGCGCCCTCTGTTTCTCCTTCCCCCTGGTCTCCTTCCTCTTCCTCTCCATCTTTCTCTCCCTCATCCCCACCATCCTCTTTCGTTTCCTCTTCTTCTGCTACCTCTTCTTCAGCTCCTCCTTCTTCTTTGTCCCCATCCTCATCTGCAGCAGGAATATAACCATCAATGTTTGCATCACAGAAGGTATTCATCATCGAGTTGTTAACACATTTACACAATTCTTAGGACTTTTGCATGCAATAAACACATTAAAAATAAGGCTATTGGGAAAGGAAGAACAATTGAAGATGTTCCCAACTCAGGTTGTGCAGATATGCAAAGAGAACGTATATTTTTAAATAAGCATGAAGCACAGAACTCTGGGTAGTATAACCCCGCTTTGAACTGACCGCCTGCTTCTTCCTGTTTTTCTGCCTCTTCTTCTTCCTCTTCTTCCTCATCTTCTGGGGGCAGGCTGGCTTCAGCACGATGCGCCCGGGTAACGGTGATGACCTCATCTGCAGAGATGGACGTGCCGAGCAGACGCGTGCTGAACAGGTAGGGGGCGCCAGAGCTCAGGCCAGGTGACAGGGTGAACATTGGGCGGGTGAATGAGGGTGCCACAGGCAGGCTGGCAACCACACCCACTCCGAAGCGTGTCTCCTCTCCTTCTAACAGTTTCCTGTTTTTGTTTTGAGAGAAATGTGAAAATACATTTATTATAGTGTCCAGCACAGAGTCCCTAGCAAGACATTTATGGGAATTGGGTTAAGACCAAGATGGCCTCTTAAGTAGTGGAGTTCACTAATTCTCTGAAGAAGGAGTGTAGTACAAACTCCACACCATTAAGATGGTCGTCTTTGGGACTGGAGTTCACTAATACTCTAAAACAGGAGTGTAATACAACCACCACAGCACTTAGGACCAGGACTGGAGTTCACTAATACTCATTGAATGTCTTTAAGCCCAAACCAAAATCGTGTTCACACTTGTTCAAAGGTTTTTGAGTAATGATTTGAGGTGTGTAGTCAGACTGCTAGTTTAAAATGTGATTTAAAAGATAATGTCCTAGACAATTAAATGTGAATGATGTTCAACATTATGTTCATAGTGTTGTTTTTTTGTTTTTTTAAAGGAAATCTTTAAAAGCCATCTTCCAGGGCATCCTGCTACTGACCTGTAAGCGGCGATCTCGATATCCAGAGCCATCTTGACGTTGAGCAGGTCCTGGTATTCTCGGAGATGTCGGGCCATCTCATCCTTGGTGGCACGCAGCTCCTCCTCCAGCTGGGTGATAGAGTCCTGGGGGGGGGGGGTACTCAGCAGTGTTACATCTACATAACATAACAACAGCCACAGTGGCTGTGCCAGACAGCTCGGGCTGCTGCTTGTCCTGGAAACCACAGTGCTGCACCGGCACTGACCTGCATGGCTGCAATCTCACTAGCCTGCTTGTCCTCCATCTCCTGCAGCTGCCTCTCCACTGCCTGGTTGATGCCCCTGCAGGCGTCGATCTCCAGGGTGAGGTCCTGCAGCTGGCGCCGGTACTCGCCTGCTTCGTCCCTGGCGCTGCGCATGACGTCACTCTGCCGGGCGGCGCTCTCTGCCAACGCTCCCGCCTTGCTGTGGAACCAGTCCTCGGCGCACTGCATGTTGCGTTGTGCCAGCCGCTCATACTGGGCACGGATGTCGCGCAGGGCAGCGGTCAGGTCGGGCCCGGCCAGCTCGGCCTCGGCACGCACGCTGACCTGTGCGCTGTACTGCGCCTGCACCTGCAGCTCGGCGATCTCGCTCTCATGCAGCTTCTTCAGGAAGCCCAGTTCATCCAGCAGGCCGTCAGCCCGTTTCTCCATCTCCGTGCGGGCCAGTGCTGCCTCATCTGCGGCACGGCGCGCCTCCAGCAGCCGTCCTTCCGCCTCCTCCCTAGCCCGGGCCTCCTCCTCATAGCGCTCTTGCAGACTCCTCAACTCCTCTCTCAGGCGCTCCCGCCGGCCGTGGGCAGCCTGCATCTCGGCCTGAGCCTCCTCCACAGCCGCCCGCAGCTCGCGGCTCTCCTGCTCATACAGTCCCCGCAGGCGACTGGGCTCCCCGTGCCGCCGCCGCAGCACTAGCAGCTCCGCCTCCAGCACGCGGTTGCGCTGCTCCAGCTCGCGCACATGGTCAATGAAGCCAGCGAAACGGTCGTTCAGCTCCTGCAGCTGGGCCTTCTCCTGCGTGCGCACCGCCCGGAACTCGCAGCTCACCTGCGTTGCACGGTTGAGGTCTAGTTCAGAGGAGGGCACCGGCCGACCCAGCTGCATGGAGGCCCTCTGGGGGACAGCATAGCGAGAAGAGAGAATCACGCTGCTCCGTGCTGCCACCCGGGGGCCGGCATCCAGGAAGCGCCTCCGCGACAGGGAGGGGAAGAAGGGCTCGTAGCCGCTGGAAGTCATGGCCACTCAGCGCCGGGTAGTGGTGCCGTTACAGGGAGCTGAGTCTCTGCTGCTGCCTGGAGGGATGCAGCCACTCTTATACGACGCAGAACTCTGACGCATGCATTTTCTGAGACAGCAGAAGCAGAATCAATACAGCAGCATGCAGTCCTGAGCTCAGAGAGAGAGAGAAAGAGAGAGAGAGAAGAGGGAGGGAGGTAAGCAGACAAGAAATGATAGAAAGCAAGAGGGAAGGAGGGAACTTTGACACAGTGTTTTAAGTCAGTTTGCAGGAAGTAACCGGAGACCTTCTGTCCAATGCAGGAAATCACCAGAACAGCAAAAGGACCCAAGGTCATTGAAAGGAAAGTATCTGATGGACACAAACCTGCGGAGATACATCAATGATCCCTCCTGGAATATTTATATAAGGTTTTCCTGTTTTCAGGAGGAAAGTAAATTCTGCACTGCAGAAAACTGGAGCCAGCAGTAAGGCACTCTCACAGACAAAATGCCACAATGCTGCCCCAAGTGGGCTTAGTAGGTCAGTGCACATCCATATCTCCTTACCAATGTTCAGCAACTGCATATACCTTCAGGGTGCTGTAAGGAATAAGGGTGTGGTCACCTTGTGTAGAGGGCTACATTCACAAGCTCAAATAGTGAAAAAGTAACCAGAACACAGGACGAGACCCATGTGATCAAGAGGAGAGCCCTTGTTTAGAGGCCATCTTTCCTGCATTGAATAAGCTAAATTTAAACCAACACAGAATACCATGATGCTGTAATACACAGACACCTCAAGTTGTGTGACAGAACTGAGACAGATTTATTTATTTTAAGGTACACCCCATCAGATTGTGAATGGAAGTAATTAGATACCCAACCATGTACAGAGACGGGACCCTGCTAGACAACCGAATGGGGATGGGACCCAGTTAGATACCCGAATGGGAATGAGACCCTGTTAGATACCCAATCCTGGATGGGGACAGGACCCTGTCAGATACCAGATTGTGGATGGGGTTGGGACCCCATTGAATAACTGATCGCGGACAGGAATGGGACCCCGTTAGATACCCGATCATGGATTGGGATGGGACCCCGTCAGATGTCTGACCCTGATATTGGAACGAGGCCCCATTAGACACCCAACTGGGGAATAAAAATGAACAACATTCTGCCAGATACCTGATTATAGAACAGACATAATCAGAGAATAACTTGAAACAAAAGCATGACCATGTAGTGACCTTTGTGAAGAGCGTGACCTGCTGGAAGTCTGGGTAATCAGGTATTAGTCAGAAAACAGCCATTTTGGCATAAAAAGTCACAGGGCTGCTATCCATGAGTGAAGGAGAGCCGGGGCCTGCTGGCATGTCTAGCCTACATCATTTAGATGTTGCCTGTTTTCTGAATTTTTTGGACATGTATTAATCTCTTTTCCACTAGAGCAGTGTTTCCCAATGCAGTCCTCGGGGAGCCACAGACAGTCCAGGGAGCTGGGGAGGTACTGGAAGTAGCAAAAATGTGGACTGTCTGGCGGAGAGCTCTTAGGATGCAAAAACAGAGACCAACGGTGTGTCCCCGAGGACCAGACTGAGAAACACTGCTCTGAAATATAATGTTTCCTTCAGAAACACTTCATTAAGTCCAGTTAAGCCTCTGGTGGGTATGGTGGACTGAACCAGGTGACAGGACCTAGGATTCATGGGGGGAAAACAGTCCTTTTCAAGGAGAGCAGAGCATGGCCGGAGCCAGAGTGACAGCACATGCCAGTGGAATAGCAAGACAGTGATATTTTCAGGAGGGGCTGAAACTGGTGGCGTGGGCAGAGACAGAAGCGCCAGCTTTTAGGGAGGGGGGGGGGTTGCTGGATAGACACCTTTTCCAGCTTACTAGAGGCACAAAAACCCCAAACGCACCAATTTACACGCATCCCCGGCTAGAGTGACAGGGGGAAGCGATCAGCAGATCAGAGCCTCTGATGGTCATGAGTCCCACCTTGCCTGCAGTACCAGGTCCTACAGTATCTGTACAGTATATGCCACAAACAAATTCATGTCTTCTCACATTAGACACAAACAGAAACACACACACATACAAGAACATACATAAACACAC
>JAABNX020000130.1:31686399-31701577 GCA_015163995.2 Mormyrus lacerda
GTGTATACTTGAATTTAATGTAAAATATAGTTGTCCTCCGAAGAGGGGGGGTGGTGGTGGGCAAAAAAAAAAAAAAAAATGAAATTGCCATAAGGAAAAACGTGTCAGAAAGCGTGTCCCGCCAGATTCGTGAAAGTTGGCAACCCCTCATACTCCTGCATGCTGGCATGATCGCATACATAGAAGCAGACATACAAGCATCCCTAACCTCGGGCAGAAACACCAAATGTGAAGGTAGCTGTGTGTTTATGACCTTCTGGACTAATTTGTTGACTCTGTAGAGCCTGTTTATTGACCACAGAGCAGACGACAAACCATGCTGAGATGCCATAGGTGACTATACTTATAAGAGATGATTTAAAGATATGAAAGATTATTCCAAAAACTTCCATAGAAAACAAAAAAAAAACTGAGGGCATGTACTTTACACGGGACACTCAGTAATCCAGGTTGGTGTTATACGGATAGTGAGATTTCCAGGCCTTCAAATATGTTACAGGTATTTTGACTTCATTTCTTAATAGCTCCCTCCCTCACCCTAGTCTCCATAAGGTTTTCCAAGCCAAAAATTACACTGTGTTCAAAGTGGGACATCACATATTTGAATCCTGGAGGCTTCATCAACCCCCCCTCCCCACCTCAGTCATAGGGCCTCAAGCCAATGTAATGTGTAAGGGGGGTGGGTGGTGGGGTATTATATTTTGGAATAAACAGGTTTTGATCCACGCTGAGGGCCAATATCGTAGGGGGAGAGGCGGTCTGATGGCTACTTCAGGCCTGTTTCTTTGGAGCTGGTGAGAGACCTCCCTTTTCACTGCATGCAGAGGTGGTGGAGGGAGATGCTCCCTGGCTTTGGGGAGGGTTTGGGGCTCATGTCAACAAGCCCCAAACCCTCAGAGCGCATATAGGAAGAAGCGAATGGAATGTGGCTCGCAAATGAAATGCTTAGCATGGAATGTAGCGTGTTGTATAGACACGTGTGTAGCTGTTAGCCTGCCGGGAAGACCTGCAAGGCCATATGCCTTTACACATTCATGTTTGCCACCTGGTACCAAGCACGTTAGGAGACCCACACGGACACATACAGTACATACACAGATACAGAGGTAAAGTGAATCACAAAAAGACAATTAGATACACAGACAGACACAAACACAAAGATAGGCAGACACATAGACAGACAGACACAAACACAAAGATAGGCAGACACATAGACACTCAGACAGACACAAACACGGACACACAGTCAGACACAAACACACCCATAGACACACAGTTGGACACACAGAGACATAAATACACCCCCAGAGACACAGTCAAACACACAGACACCTCGCACCACTCACAGCGTGTTTCCCCTGCTGCCTTCACCACTAGCTGCTCACTGCCTCACTGGGCCAGTATGGCCTGCATCAGGAATCCAAGAGGCACTAATCATTATGCTGTGTGGGTCCATCAACACCATTTTGGCCCACATGGTGTGGCATCTTCGCTCATCCTGCCCCCCTATGCCCCCATTTGGTCAGACCCTCTTGTCCTCTATATTTTTTTACTCATTTAACAAATGTCATATGTGCACAGAATATTCTGGAAAATGATGGACAAATGCAGAAGCTCGTCACCGGGGCAACACAGGCCGAGCTGCAGAGCAGCCATGTTCATATAGGTTTTCCATGAGGACTGCATGTGTATCTGTGTGGTTGTAATTATTACATAGTGGGGACCAGATTTCCTCACAATGTGATAAAAGCCTGCAACGTTTTACCTTGTGGGGACATTTTTTCGACCACACAAGGATTTTTCTAGAAATCCATGAATGCACTTCTGATTAAGGTTAGTGTCATGTATGGGAAGGCACGGACTGGGGAAGCAGGAGAAGGAGTTGAGGAATGGAGCAAAAAGGACTTTAACTGGAACACGGAGGGGCATACAGAATAGAAACGCTAGAAACCATATGACAAAACACTGTGACAATTCACCCTGACTATTCAAAGACTGGACTGGGGACACAAACTGAAACACAGACTAAATACATGAAACTAACAATGACAACTCAAAACAGCTGATGAGCATGAGTATTCCACATGGGGTTGATGAGGGGGCGTAGCACACAAGAGGAGCGGACGATCAGGATATGACAAACCCCCACCCCCCCCCCCCGAAAGGCGTGAACTCCGGGGAGCGCCTAAGGGGAGCGAAGCGACAGGGACCGGGGAGGGACCCTGATACCCTGAGCAAGGTCCCGTCCCCAAGCAATGCTCCCCGGGCGCTGAATTAGCTATGTCACAAAAGTCACATATGGGTTAACTGTGTGCTGTGCTGTGGTGTGTTAACAATGACCACTGATCACCAAATTCTAATTCTAAAGTCAAGAGCAAAAACACCTCAATGGGGCACAGGGAACAAGACAGACACGCAGAACAGACACAGAGACAGCAACTCCGACAACAACCGACAAATAACAGGGAAAGCAAACAGGCACAGGGTCAACACCGGAGACACAGAGGGAACACCAATGGGAGGAATGAAGGGGCCAGGAATGAACGAAGGAGAAGCAGGAGGATCAGGAGCAGACACAGGGGCCACAAAGGAACCGAAAGGCACAGAGGGACCAGGGGCAAACACAGGCGGCACAAAGGCAGGAGGCAAGGAGGCAAAAGGCGGGGGGAAACAGGGAGCCAGAGGGAACCTTGGCAGGCGAGTGGCGGAAGCCACAGGGGGAGCAGTCGAGGGCGAGGCCGAAGCCAGAGGGACCCTCGGCGAGTGCGAGGAGGGAGCAGGAGGGAACGAGGACGGGGCCGAAGAGGGAGGCAGAGGGACTGTCGGAGGAGGCGAGGAGGAACACGAAGGGGACACAGGCGAAGGGGAGAAGAGAGCAGGAGATGCGGCAGCCAAAGGCGTGACAGCCGAAGGCTGCTGGCCAAGAGGGAGGCGACCGACAAGTCGAAGTTGGGGGCCCCGCAGTCAGCCGACGAGATGTCAGAGGCGGGACCGGAGGCACCTGACGAGGCGCTGGAGGCGGACGCGAAGGCGATGGCCAAGCTGAAGCCGGGGGAACCGCAGGTGACTGCAGAGCAGGAGCCAGAGGACCTGCAGGCAACCGCCGAGCTGCAGCCAGGGGAACCGTAGGCAAGCCAGGGAGGAGGGTGGCCAGGACCCTGCGCAGGTGTCCCCTCCCTTTCTGGGAAACTGAGAGCCGGGGACCTGGCCAGGATCTGCCACACTGAGGTGGCGGTGGGGGAGGTACGGGGAGAGGTATGGGGGCACTCAGGGAAATCCTGAGGAGTCCCACTCCAGTTCCTCCTCCAACTCCATTACGGAGGGAGGAGCGTCGGTCCGGCAGTCTGGGATCTCCTCGGGGGCAGGGGCCTCAGGCGGCGTTGCAGGTCCCACTGGCACAGAAACCCAAGGTGGCGACGCAGGAGCAAGAGGCGCTAGAGGGACCTCTGTGGGCGCCGCAGGAGCAGGAGGCGCTAGAGGGACCTCTGGGGGCGCTGTTGCAGGCACTGGGACCACGGGGGAAGAAGCTGCAGGCACCGGGACCACGGGGGATGGTGCAGGAACTGTTGGCACCGGAACCACGAGAGGTGGCGCAGGAATCGCCGGCACAGGAACCACAGGAGGCGCTGTCCGCTTCCGCAACCTAGGGATCCGGGGAATAGCGTCCAGAGTGGACCTGGCCCCTTTAAGGGCCAGGCACGTCCCGGGAAAGGGGCATGCTGCCGATCCGGGCAGCGAAGCGGCAGGCAGACTGTCTGGGCAGGCGATCGCAGGTGCGAACAGTGTTGGGTTCAGAATCGGGAGGGATTCCTCTCGACGTGCAGAGCGAGACTGCCCCCAGGAAGACCTCCTGTGCGTTCTTGTGTCTTCGGCTCTTCCGCTTCTTTTTAGGCCTTTCAGCGGTGGGTGGCGGCGTTAGGGGATCCTCCGCTAACTTGGAGAGCGGACCGAATGGCAGTCCGCTGGCGGAGGCTACCTTCCGTATATTAGCTTTGGCCACCCTGCTTCTTAGCTGCCGTATATTATCACGCAGCTCCCCTGCGACATGCGCGTTGCTGGGGAGGGACATCTCCAACAAGTCCCGGCTCCGGCTGGCTATAGCCCGAAGCAGGCGATCTTCCTGGACCTCGGGCTGCCGTAGCCAGTATATTACCTCATCCGTCAGTTCGAGGTACTCCTCTTTCAAAAGAGGTGATGTCTTCTTTGGGAGTCCCCCTCCCAGTGGCTTGCCTGGAGGTCCCCGAGGATCAGGTTGGGAAATACACCCCACACTAACCCATACTCTGCATGATCTGTAAGTGCCTCCTTAACAAATTTTGTGCATCCTCCATAAAACCTTTAATTTCACAGTTGTACATTTAATTCTCACCCTTAACTTTGTTTCCATGTTCTGTCCTTGTGTGTACGGGCTTATTCTAGATACTCTAGAATTCTCTTACAGCAATAAAACAGCAAAATATGTGAACTAAAATAAAATGCTAATGTATAACTTGGAAACACTCTCTAAATACACTAGATGTTTCCATAAAGAGACGTTACATAAGCACTACCATGCAATCTCCATAACTCATAAAACAAACCCTTTTTCTACCAGTTGCAGAAAGACTTTCCGTGTGGGTCCCACCTTAAATTTTGAAATCTTGGCAGTGAAATGCACTGGGTAAGGGGCGCTCCTGTCTAATTTTTTGATAAGGATTTGAAGTCCTGGGGCATTTATCAGCTGAGTGTGAGGCGGTCGGGATGAGGATCGACACCTCTAAGTCTGAGGCCATGGTTCTTCAATGGAAAGGGGTGGATTGCCCTTTCCTGGTGGGAGATGGGTTACTACCTCAAGCAGAGGAGTTTAAGTGTTTCGGGATCCTGTTCATGAATGACGGAAGAAGGGAGCAGGAGATTGATAGTCAGATTGGTGCAACATTAGCAGTGATGCGGATGCTGTACCGTTCTGTTGTGGTGAACAGGGAGCTGAGCCACAAGCCAAAGCTCTCGATTTACAAGCTGATCTACATTCCCACTCTCACCTATGGTCATGAGCTCTGGGTAGTGACCGAAAGAATGAGCTTTCTCTGCAGGGTGTCTGAGCTCAGCCTTAGTGAGGGTGAAGAGCTCAGACACTCGGGAGCAGCTGAAATTTGAGCTACTGCTCCTGTGCATCGAAAAAAGCCAGTTGAGGTTGTTTGGGCATCTATTTAGGCCAGTGGTTCTCAAAGTAGGGGTCGCGACCCTCTGGGGGGTCGTGAGACATTGAGGAGGGGGTCGCAAGATGATTTCCAAGAAATCAAATATATTTTTTTTAACTATTAGAAATAACATTTTATCAACATTTTAATATTTTATATTAACATTTTATCCATAACTAACAAAAGATAAAAACTAGTAATTAATAGTTACATTTAAAAAAAACATGCAAATTAAAAAGACATCAGCCTTTCAAATTTCTTTCTGCTTGATCGCGACCCCTGAGGTGATTACGACAGGTTAACCATACATCAATAGCATCAGTTGCAGCAGATTTTACAGCACCATGTTAAACACTCCGACATGTGCAAGTAACGTGTAGGTAATTTTCATCGCTTTATGCTTAGGGTATTATTTTTGTTGAAATTAAACGAATGAGTAAATAACAATTTAAAATAAAGTTATATGGTTGTTAGAGTGTTGTGTTCTTTTGTGTTGTCAAGCTCATGTGTGGATAGGCCTATTGGCGCATATGCACCGTTGCGCGCAACATTTCTATATTTTAACCACTTCCAAGGATAGTGGGGGTCACGAGTCACTGGCACAGTTATTTTTGGGGGTCGTGAGCTGAAAAGTTTGGGAACCCCTGATCTAGGCAGCCTCCTGGACGCCTCCCTAGAAAGGTGTTTCAGGGATGTGCAAATGGAAATGTTCAAAGTATCCATTTTTCCTGATGTTCACAGAACATCATCCCACTACTACAACTAAGACTAATAATATAAAAACAAATGAAGTGCATCTAGAGCAGTAAGTAACACTGGCTTTACAGCTCACGCACGGGTCATAGAGTTGAGGCTGATTGACAGTATACATATACAGTACTTTTATAAAATAACATACTACTATGAAACAATATTTTGCAACATTAATTGTTTTAAAAGGATTTTCTGACAATATTGTTATTGTACTGACATTGACAGAACTTTTGTTAATTAAAATGTGGAAATAATGTTCTATTAACATTATAGTAAGAACATTCTCTGCCATGTCTGGGAATGCTCCCTGGTAGCTGGGATGCTGTCAGTTTAGTCCTTGTCAGCTATGAACATCAGCAGCTGCAGCAATTTTAGTGGCATATTTCCGATTTCTCAGCCCCATAAACACTCAGAATTGTTAATCTCCTAGATGACTGAACTATTTCCTGTTGTCTTCTAATGTTCAATATCACATCTCTCTGTTGCAGCAACCTCGGTGTCTTATGTATTGCAAAAGAGTATTCTCCAAAAACAGGAGATATTTAATATGGTTAGGGTTAGGGTTTGGCTTAGTCTGTGCTCCTGCAGGCCAGGTGAATGACAGAAACATCAAATCAAGCTGTTTTGTGCACCTGTGTTGCTTAAGTGACAGTCTACATCAGGGCTCACAAACCTTTTTGAAACTGAGAGCTACGTCTTGGATACTGAGCCATACGAAGGGCTACCAGTTTGAAACACCCCCCTAAATTTATCTAATCTTCATGTATAATAAACATGTTTTAAATGCTTTCTTTTAGATATTCTCATTTTCAAATCTATATAAATGCAAATGTGATTAAAGAAGAATAGCAATACAGCAAGATAGGGAGCACTAGGACTCTAAAGACTTGGACCTTTGTCCTCTTGCAAAGATATTGGGAACGCCACACACCCCTTTCCAGCGACCTCATGATCCCCCATGCTCTCCCAATCCGTCTGCTGACTTCATAGGAAGAGTCACCAGAGAAATGAGTGTTGCTACTGAGGTGAGTAAATCTCTCAACAAGGGCGCAATTCCCCCCACAGAGACTACTAATGGCTGTGGCTAAGAAGTAGGGCTGCAACTAATGATTATTTTGTTTGTTGATTAATCGTTGAATTTTTTTTATCGATTAGTCAATTAGTCACAATTATTTCATGCCTTACTATTTTGGTGTCTGCGTCTGTCCCCTTGTGAATGTCCCCCTGATGTGTCTGCATTAAGACGATTCAAATTTATAATAATCAAATTAAGATAACCAGTGAAACATGAATTTGAAAATAATCAGATGTTTTTATATTAGTGTGACTCACAATAAAAAAGAAATACAATACAATACAAACTAAAATGCACATTAGTGACACTGGTGTGTATTGTGGATTGAATTGCCGTTTTGGTTGCATACATTTGCGTGCAGCATTTTCTTTGGTAAGATGGGATACTTATGCTGTGTGAAAGGCTGTCATACTAAATCACGTGGTAGAAAATGGCAGAAAGGTAGACCACAACATGAGATTTTTTCCCACTTGGAAAAGAGGATATGGACTGCAGATAGAGGAGGCAACGAAGAGGCATCAGGTGGTCTGGGTCGCAGCGGTGAGATGGAAGGAGATCACTTTAAACATAATATCTCCCTTACTGCGTGTTTAATACATTTTCATAAAGGCAACTGAGATTTTTTTGGTTTGAGTAATATTACTGAATATGCATTTTTTTCTCTTCTAAAGTTGGTATTTTCATGTTTGGTTAACCAACGCTAGCAAGTTAGCCTCACTACGGAGGGTAGCAGGAATGGGTTAATCTATTCGTGTTAAACTAGCAGTACAGAGTGAATGCTTTTTAAAAGACAAAATAAACAGCAAAACTGTAATGACACGTTTATCAGTGCATGTATGTGTATATTCGCGTGCATAGATTATAAGCCACTTGCTGGGTAAGACACTGTGTGCTGTTCCCTGACAAACCAATCCCCAACTATAGTTTAAGTTTAGAAACATTTGCAAGTACGGTTTTTAATGTATGTTTCACATGATGTCTGGAAGGATTTGTATAAACTCATTGTATACCAAGCCCATATTCTGCTTGCCACTTATATTTTATGTTAAATATGACCAGTAAAGTTATGTCCAATGACATTTTTGTGGTGTTCTTGACTCTTTTCCTTTCTTAAACACATAATTACTAGTGTGTTTTGGTAATGAAAATTGCTTATTAATGATTAAGTAAAACATTACATTTTTGTGGAGTAAAAAAATCTAATCATTAGGTTTGTTAATCAAATGTATTTACATCCGCGATACACTCGAAATGGCGAAATGTGTGTGAGGGGGGGGTGTCAGACAGCAGACACTTGTTTCTGATGCGCCGACAATACAAAATCCGCATCGACGATTTTTTTGTAGTCTTTTACGTCGACTAATCGCTGCAGCCCTTCAAAGTCCTCTGCGCGCCCCGCCCAGGAGCCGCGGATCAGGCCAATTTGTGTTTCACAGGGTGGTTGGGGAAATCTTAATAATATCCATAAGAGAAGCGCTTCCTGATTAGCCAGTGAATGCCTTTGAGCAGCGCATGTCGATAGGAGCATGTTCACTTCCTCATAAATATTAATGAGTTAATCACGTAGCCTCTCATGAATTTTAATAAGTTTCCCCGAATCACCTCGCAAAAAGAAAATTCGTCATCAGGAGCGGCTGAACCGGAAGCGTAACGTTCAGGCACGGCAGACGCAATGGATCCTGGAGGACCGGAGAACGACTGGAGGAGTCTCGCCTTCCGTCAGAAGGTGGTGGCACAAATGTAAGTGTCTGCTCCCTGTCTCGCGTTTACGGGCGGCTGCCGGTTAGTGGAAACGGTAGGTTTTAAAACACCCCCGGATATGTGTACGTTCCCGGGCAACCATCAGGTACCAGGCCGCAGTTACATCCTCGGCTTCATAGTGAGTGACTTGGTCGGAAGGTGCACGCGTTTCAGGAAGGGGCAGACGGCCGTTTGTTGTCGTAATGACGCCGCGGTAGCTGCTACCCGGTCAGCAGCTTTCCCTGGCTGGCGGGCAGGCTCGCAGAGTCCGTCTCTGTACTGCGTCACCCACAAGGTCCGGGGAAAACCAGCTCCATACACCAACCGAAACACAAAGTAAATGAGTTAAAAGTGAGTAAGTATGTGCCTGGTACGTCCCGGCTTTGGTTGTGTTATATAGAAGGCCAGAATGCATCCGGGTCGGAAAGATGTAATTAACTATTAGAATTAAATGTATGAGTTGTCTGGTGATAATAGTCGTCAATTCCACAACGGTTGGAGACATTTAGAGGTTCCGAGATGCTGTGTTTTTGCGTGGCTGATGATAAATACAATCATACGCGACTTTGTGGCAATGATGTGTGTCTGTAGGGTCAGCCCTAAATGTTCTGGTGCCCCGGGTGAGATCCGCCCCCCGGGAAAGTAGAAAGAAAATTCTGTCAGTTCATTTATATTAAACATATATATTAATCACACTAGCACTTTTTTTTAACAGGTTTGTTAAATCTGGGAAGGAAATTTATTTTTTTGAAAAATAGATGTTGGTACACCCATATATGTGACATGACCTTTTCAAATGCATTTAACAGCTGCGTAAATTCAGGAACATAGATCAAGCTGAAATTCAGCAGACTTCATGGCTTATTAAACTTTTTTCACTGAAACTACTGTCTGGATAGTTTTAAGATTTTGCAGAACTGTATTAATAAAATAGATGAGTTGACATGTTCTCCCCGTGTTGTCGTGGGGTTTCCTCCGTGTACTCCGGTTTCCCCCCATAGTCCAAAGACATGCTGAGGCTGATTGGAGTTGGTACATTGCCCCTAGGAGTGCATGTGTGCCCTGCGATGGGCTGGCCCCCTGTCCAGGGTTGTTCCCTGCCTCGTGCCCGTTGCTTCCGGGATAGGCTCCCCCCCGTGACCCAATAGGATTAAGCGGGTTGGAAAATGGATGGATGGATGGACATGTAATGGCGTGTAAAATCCTGCTCTGTAACTGATGTAAGCTGTGGTATTTATTCAGATTTTTTTTCTCACTGTTTTGCACCCCAATAATCACATGGGGCACTAGGCAGTTGCTTATGTCTGACTGACACTGCTAATAAATTTATCAGCAAACAATGAGTCTGATTTCACTTGAAAGCCTATAAACTGGATTCTGGAATCTTACTATAAATGTATATCCTGAAGAAATGAAGCAGTGGTGTAGTGGTAACAAGGTTTAAGGTGGGTAAACTATATGCACAGCAGTAAAAATGGTGGGTAACTATTCATATCCTTAACATTAGTGATCTCACAAAAGGCGAGTAAACGCCGTTTTGTAAATTTAAAATGTGCATAAATGACATTTATGTGCATTTACCGTCCACTACACCACGAAATGAAGGATTTGCGTTAATCTGAATAACTGTATGAAATCTAAAAACATTCACGTCACATAGTGCATCAGTGTCTTGCTGACCTAATTTCAGTTAATTACAATCAATTACTACAGATTCTGGAAGAATTAAAACAAAACTCTGCTATATCCGCCACTGTCTCTTTTCAAATGTTTTTTTTTCAATTCTTCCAGAATTCTTCACGTAAGATACTCTCATCTTTTTCTTTTATGGTGGTCGGCATCCAGCTTAATGGTGCTTTACTGCCACCGCGGCTTTGGTTAGCTTACTGCTCCCAAATTAGGGGATAGCCACTGTACTTATGTGTATAATAACGTAGACCCAACTAATCGATTATTCAATTTTGTGTAAAGTTGTGAACTATTTTAATAGTCGATTTTAATCGATTTAATCGGTTAGTTGTTGCAGCCCTAGACAGAAACGGATCATAGTTTTAATATATGATTATTTTCCCGGTCTCTCTTCTTCTTAATGTCTAATTTAGTGAGGATGCCATGCGCAAGGCTGGTGCCGTCTCCAACAAATCCAGCAACGACATGGAGAGCCACGTGTTCGTTAAGGCTAAATCCAGGGTGAGCCGAGTCGACATTAAACACATGCAGGAAAAAGGGGGGATTCCACTGGGTGTGTGGTGAGATTATTCTTTATTTACTGTGATATTTATTTGCTGCAAACAGGACGAGTATCTCTCCCTGGTGGCCAGACTTATCATCCATTTCAGAGACATCCGTGAGTAGAAATGTCCACCGTCTTTGCACTTTGGCTTAATTTCACGCATTCCACCTGGAAATGCTGATATTTCATGTGTGCTTTTTGTGTTGCAGATAAGAAAGCTCAAGGCGGACCAGGTCAGTTGTGAACTTAATTTTTCCCCACAAATGGTCAAGTGGGATGCGGGGGTTTGAGGGACGATAGAGGTGATCATCAGAGCTGTACTGAATACTGAAATGATGCCGGTTGCAGTGAACATAGGGTTCACATACTTTTCTCACCCCTGGACACTGCATTTTGTGGTTCAAGTGTCTCTCCTGCCCAACCTTTTCATGAATATACGTTAATCTCCACCAGAAGCTGAGTTGAATCTTGAGCGAATGTGGTTATGGAGTCAGCTGTGTGTTTCAGCTCTCTGTGTGTTGATTACAGATATTTATCCTATTGTAGGTGTGCATACTTGTAAAGGTGTCTTCTTTCAGGCGGTTGACGCGACATATTTTCCGGTGCACGTTCTGTGTCCGCTGGTGGGAGTGTGTCCACCTGTGTGCGTGCATGTGTCTGTGCGCGTGCATCGGGGTGGAACTCCACCATGCACGATACAGAGAGCAGAGGAGAATTGTAAACACGCGACCTTATTAAAAATGAACGTGAGGGGGGGCAGAGCATTACCCTAAACTGTAAAACATATTTCTTCCATAATCACTCATGACTATTATGCTCCACTGTAGACCAAACAAAAAATAGCAAGCACAATATTAGCGCCTATAAAGGTTACAGAAATTTCATCTGTTTTCTTCTGTTCATCTGTTGGAAACGCATACAAACTTCCCACGCAGTGCATTATGCTTAATTATCTACCTCCTTAAAATAAGGCGTAGCATAATAACCTGTTGGTACAGATGCTAATTTTATGATGTTGCTGTAGCCCGTTTGCTTTATTATAAGATCTTCCTATATTATAAGAGCATTTATATAAAAACTTAAGACTGAACAGCTTTCGAAAATGTGGAACCACAGTACCTTTCCAGTACCAGTATCCCATGCAACACTGGGTCTGCACGAACTCTGAGATATTTGGTAAAATGTATGACTGGAATCTTTTTGGTGCAGCATGAATAAATGAGTTTTATACTACTAGGTATACTATTGTATACTAGGTAAATCTGTGTGTGTCATTGTGCCAAAAATGACTTCACATAAGCCACAAAATTAAAACACTAGTGAATTGTATTGTTTTGTGCGATAGTGCTTTCCTTCCTTTGGTTCCTTCAACAAAAAGAAGTCGCACAGTGATGACAAAAGTGTGCTTGGGCCACGACTGTTATGTGCAATGTGAGCGTAGACCAGCAGGGGAGTTGGGGGGGCAGATAATTGTGCTCGGGCACAGTACAAGACAACTGGGCCAAGTATGAATACACTGTAAACTGTTTATCTGGACAATAACTGCACTTTAATGTAACGCTTTTAGGGGACGACTGACTTGGTCGGCATTTAAGTACTAAGCTTGCACCACTTTACAGCTATTTTCTGTGTTTTCAGTCCTACCCACAGCAGACCCAATGAACGCACTTCACAATCTGACGGCTGGGGGGGCGGGTGGACCCAGCGGACTGAGCATCGGACCCCGCCCCCCTGGAGCCCCCATGGGCAGCTTGACCCAAATGCCGATGACTCAGCATGTCATTCCGGGTGTTGCTGGAAACCCTCAACCCAGTGAGTTGGTTTGTGGGCTTGGGCTTGCTCCTGGAACTGTGGCTGTCTCTTGACGTCATCACCAAGCTTTGCTTAGGGGCTGCTGTTGTATTAACTGCACCTAGAGGACTAAATAGGTCATCCATTTTGCATTTATCTGCTGTGTATAATACTGATTATTCCACAAGGAGTTAAGGCGTTACGCATGTAAGTTCAGCCTCATTTGAAGATTCTCCTCTCTTCAACACGCCGTAATGCTTATTCCCGACGCTCTGCCACTTGTCCTTCACTTCATGAGGACAGCACTGTGACTTTGGTGGTCTGCTGACAGACCTCTGTCCTCTGCCCTGTAGTTGCTATGCCAACCCAGATCCAGCAGATGGTCCAGCAACAGCAGCAGCAGCAGCAGCAACAACAGCAGCAGCAGCAGCAGTTTCCCCAGTTTTCGGCCCAGCAGCAGCAGCAGCAGGTGGCTATGTTGCAGCAGCAGCAGCAGCTTCACCGGCTGAAGCAGCAGCAACAACAACAACAGCAGCAGCAACAACAACAACAACAGCAGCAGCAGCAGCAACAGCAACAGCAGCAGCAACAGCAGGGTCAGAACCAGCAGGGTCAGAACCAGCAGCCTCAGCCGGTCAGTGAGTCCTCTCATCTTGTGAGACTTGTGGGGGGGTGGGGGGGGGATGTTGCTGGATCTGTGAGCACTTTCACACCTATATTCTGGTATCTGGTTCTAAGTTCCCGGGAACTTTTGTTTGGAGATGCCCACAGGGGCGAAGAGCGATTCGGCTGACACTCCTCACTTCTTGTTTGGTCCTCATGAGGCGTATGGACCATGAAATTGTATGATTGTGAAATGGCTGGAGGTCAGTGCTACAGCCAAGATTATAGGGCTGATGTTGGTGGTTCTCTCATGCTCTCTGCTCTAGATGCTTGCATCCCGCCTGCAATCGCAGCAGCTTGTCCAGCTCCAGCAGCTCCAGCAGCAGCAGGTGGCTCAGGCTCAGGCCCAGGCCCAGGCTCAGGCTCAGGCTCAGGCCCAAGCTCAAGCTCAAGCTCAAGCTCAGGCCCAGGCCCAGGCCCAAGCCCAAGCTCAAGCTCAGGCCCAGGCCCAGGCCCAGGCCCAGGCAGTTCAAGCCCTCCAACAGCAGCAGCAACAGCTGCAGCAACAGCAGCAGCAGCAGCAGCAGTCCCAGCATCAGGCCCAGCATCAGGCCCAGGTCCAGGCCCAGCAACAAGTGCATCACCTAGTCCACCACCCTCAACAGCCGCCACCACCTCCCCAGGCCTCCCAGCTGGCCCCCCACCCGCAGCAGGCCCTGGGAGGCCAGATTCCAGCCCAACACATGCCGATCGGACAGCTCAGCCAGCAGCAGCAGCAGCAAATTAAACTGATACAGGTGTGAGGGGGAGACATG
Organism: Mormyrus lacerda; assembly: GCA_015163995.2. Lineage (NCBI taxonomy): Eukaryota > Metazoa > Chordata > Actinopteri > Osteoglossiformes > Mormyridae > Mormyrus > Mormyrus lacerda. The sequence continues at coordinate 31,700,590 of JAABNX020000130.1, forward strand.
GTGGGAGCGGTTGGGGGTGTGTTGGCGGACGCCTGCAGGGTTGAATTCAGTACTGAATTAACAAGACCTATTTTGAAGTGGCTATGCATTTTCAGCAGCAGCAAATGGCCCCCAGAGTTATGCAGCAGCAGCAGCCGTTTGCCCAGCAGCAACAGCCGTTTGCCCAGCAGCAGCAGGGGGTTCCCCAGCAACAAGCAGCTGTGGTCCAGACTCATCTTGTACCTGGACAGGTGAGGGAACTGCTGATCAGTTGGGGGGTTGTTTATTATTTTTTAATCCGTTATTTTTTGTTGTCAAATTGCAGACGTCTTGGGTGGGTAACTATCCCATTAATGGGTGAACAACTTCTTATCAATTTTATTTTCAGTTTTCACTGGTTTTCTTATTTCTATTGGGATAAGAGGGCATCCATTTTTTAAAAATATTTTTATTTCTAGACATTGGAATTACATTTTGGGTTTTTTAAAAGTGAGTAATATGCTCCTCTGAGGTCCAAGCAGGCTTGAAACCTTGGACCTGCTTTGTGGATGGTCTCCTCCATGCTCTCAGTCTGCCTGAGTGGTTTTAAGAGGTGTTACTATATCATGACATGTACTTCACTAGAGCCTCACCCACCTGGTCCCCAGTGAACAATCATCCATGTGAAAAAGTATAGTGACAGGCAGGTCGCTCGCCTTTGGAAACCGCCAAGAACAGGAGGTTACCAGCGTGTCTGGCAGTGATGTGTGAACAGTGCTGTCAATGCGGTGTATCTTAGACTCGCAGTCACTGAGAGCGCGGTGCGTGACCTTTTGAAAGGTTTCCCCGGATGTAGAATTTACAGGAAGCAGCCCGTCTCCCCTCCTTAAAGCTGCTGAAGAAGTCAGTGTACCTCTGAGCTTGTCGCTTGAGGTGTTTGTGACCCAGCGGCACTCGGCTGTCCCGTGCTGCCCATTTTTGTTTGCTGGGGTTTTTCTCCTGGGAAGCACAAGAATGAGGAGGCTTCAAA
>JAABNX020000130.1:31739691-31753387 GCA_015163995.2 Mormyrus lacerda
TGTTTTTGCTGCAGTGAGAGGGGTTACAGGATTTGGGTGTCAGTAAATGTGTGGTTGCTGTTTTTGTTGCAGTGAGAGGAGTTACATGATTTTGGTATCTGTGAGTGTCCAACTATTATTTTGGCTGCGGTGAGAGCAGTTGGGGTGTCTTTAAGTCCATGTTGGTTCTCCCATGGCCTCCGTTCTTTTTGCTCTGTGAATTCCTTGCTTCTGTTCATACTCTGGATACACTCTGCATATACCACTAGATTCACTCTGTATATACCACTGGGTACACTCTGTTTATACCACTGGATACATTGTTTATACCACAGGATTTAATCTGTATATACCACTGGATATGCTTTATTTATACCACTGAACACACTTTGTTTATAACACTGGGTACACTCTGTTTATACCACTGGATTCACTGTTTATACCACAGGATTTAATCTGTATATACCACCTGATATGCTTTATTTATACCACTGTACACACTTTGTTTATACCACTGGATATACTCTGTTTATACCACTAGATACAATCTCTTCATACCACTGGATACACTTTTCCTCGCTGCCCTTGCCTCCCCCCACAAAAAGTGGGGTCATGCAGGTGCTCTGCATGTGACTGGCACGGGGAAAAAAAGGCATTTAATGAAGTCAGACAGCTGGGCGCGATGGTCAAAGCTGTGGTCCTTCTCCGGCCCTGTGATTAAAGCGCTCAGCTGTTTGCAAATGACCGCTGCTCTTTGATGATTGTGGGTGATGAAGGTGATCACACATCTCATGCTGAGGTGCCTGCAGAGAGGATCCATTACAGCCGTGGGGCTCCTTCACCTGAAGTACTGGCTAATTTCCAGCTGAGGTCTCTTCCTCTCTCTCTCCCTCCCTCGATCCCTTGCTTACTTGCTGATTATTCCACCTGTGGAGGCTCCTTAACCCTGCTTTGATTATCCTTTAATGCTCCGTGCTCTCCTTGAGGCTCCTCTCCAAGTAGATGCTGGGCTATTTTCAGACAGTGCCCCCCCCTACCCACCCGTCCCCTGCCTGATGGATGGTCTGTCGCTGTGTCGCAGGCAAGTGCCGTCGCAGAGCTTTTAGCTACTGTTAGTGGTTGACACCAAACACTGGTTCTTATGGGAGATGCTCAGGGTTATTGTTATATTCAGAATTTAAACAGCATGACCTTAGTCTGTTCTCTTTTTGTGTTATTTTTAACTTTCTTTTTTTTTTTTACAAAAAAAATCTAATTTTGGAAAACCTCAAAGTCATTTTCAGATTCAGGTTCTCTGCAGCAAGTTTATCAGAAATCAGAGAGCTGTCAGACAGGGGTGTGCTGTCACTAGGGGTCTTCTGCACATGGTGTGATTCTGTAGGGTCACCGACGTTTGGACGTTTGTGAAGTTCAGTCAGGCCTGTCGTGAAGTATGTGAAAGAGTCAGACATTGGTGTGCTGTGATCACAAGGAGTTGGCCTGAGCTGGCAAGTGTGGAGGTTCCTGGGCAGGATGGCACACATAAATACACACACACACGCACACACATACACATACGCACATACACACGCACACATACTGTACACACACACACATACTCATAAACACACACATACACTCACATTCAAGCATACACAGACACACACACATACACACACACGCACACAGCAGTCCATCACCTCTGTATGTGGGAATGTTCACCTCTTTCATCTCGAAAATAGTGCAACCTGAAGGACGAGTCAGCTTAAATTTCTCCATTTCCCTCTGCTGGCTCATCTTTGGATTTCACAGCCCGTATCGAGAAAATCCTTATGTCCCCACATGCACACTTTAATCACTTTAATCAGACGCTGCTCAGAAAAGAGACTTCATAAACCAAAGCCAAGTAAACGATGAAATAATAAAGAGAGTAGATCGCGGTGGGAGCAGAGGGTGTCTCTCTGCACTTGCTGCAGTTCTCCTTCCTGTTGTGGTCCAGCCTTCATCTCATCAGTGACGGACATGTGATGCCCACGTGTGACGAGGGGCACGGCTGGCTTGACGTGAACCTGACCGGCCCTCAGACCGGTGCAGCCCACAGTCCTGACCCGGGAAGAGTGGGGCTTCCCTTGTGGCTAGGGACTCCCTTAAAGAGCACCTCCCATAGGTCAATCAGGGACTTTCACCAGGCAGTTGTTTTGCTTGCTGGAATCAGAATGAGAAGCCATATTGTTTTGAGAGAAACAAGACCAGCAAGGATGGAGCTTGGTTCAGAGCAGAGTTACTCATGGTATTATGGTTATGGTTAGGGTTAGTGCCCTGTCTGGGTTAGTAATCTGTTAGGGTTTGTAGAAAGGGTAGGTGCTTTTATCACACTTCAGGGTCTCAATACAATGGGAAACCAAAGTTTAGCTCACTGTATTAGCATATTTCATACTTTCCAATTAATAAACACCGCTGTGATTTGTACACTGATATGTTCTGATACTGCCTTCACCAGACCAAGTTCCCTCTGTTTGTAAACATGATGCTGTTCTGTGCACCATCCAGAAAGTGGGAATTCCTGTCAGCTAGCATTGCTCCCACTGTTGGTTGGTGTTGGGACTTTGGCTGCGGGTGATCAGTACCATTAGTCCCGATAGCTATGGGCGGGACTTAAATAAACAGCTGTGTGGGGTTGTGGAAACTCACTTGTGTCTCTGTCCTCTTCCAGCAGTGGAGGGCCGGCTGCTTCATGACGGTCTGGCCAGGCTTGCCTCCACGCCCATGTACCTGCCTGTGAACTTCCAACTCCTGAATGCTGAGGCCGCTTTCTTCCTCAGGGAGGCCAACCAGGACATCATGCGTAACTCCAGCCTGCGTGTGAGAACCGAACCCTTCTTCGTGTACCGGGCCAGGCGGCCCCCTTCAGTCAGCGCCACTTACGGGCCTCTGTCGGTGGAGCAGGCTGTGCCTCCGGAGCTCTTGCACGCCCCGGGAATTCCTCCTAGCCCCTTCTCCTCTGCTGCCACCACCTTCCCCTTTAACTGGAAGGTGAAGGCAGTTCTGGTGCGCGACTGGGTTGTGGCAAGCCGACCCAAGGTGCAGACGCTGTTCCACGTGACGGGTCGGGACTGGGATGACTACACCGCAGCGGACCAGCTGCCCTGTGTCACAGTCTTCGCATTCCATGAGACTCAGGAGGTCCGGGCCTCTTGCCGCCTGCAGGGGGCGCTGGCTCTCTGTGTGGCTGAGCTAGAGCCACTGGCCAGCTGGTTTGACCCACCAAGCGTGGTCCCTGGGCGGCAGAGAGCCACCCAAACTGAAAGCAACCCCGTGGAGTTGTACTACGTGGTCCGTCCTGCAGAGAGCGAGGATTGCGGGCGGGAGGATGATGCCCAGCGAGGGGGGGCAGGCGGAGAGCGGGGGGCCTATGGCTCGGCGCCGCTGCTGAGGATCGGCAGCGTGAGGCTGTTCCAGAGTGCTGCCTCACTCCCGCACAGCGATGTCCGCTTGGATGACAACTTCATGGTGCAGATGCTGCCCCAGCCTGTCCGCCGGAAGGGGACCATCAGCGCCTTTGTAGGCACCTCCAGCTCCTCCCTGGTAGAGATGTTCACGCTGAGGTGAGCAGCTCTCATCATAGGAGGCTTTACTGTAATCTGCTGAAAGTGAAGAAACAGCCATGGGGGCATGGTGGGGGGGTTTCGGGTGATCATGGGGACCCCCCCGCCCACTGAACTGTAACCCCACCTCAGTGATCTATTCTCCTTTTCACATTCGGTTTGTCTCAGTTTTTAATGAAAGTTTATGGTCAGTGACATTTCATTTGTAGAGAATCAGTGAGTGTGTGTGTATAGGTGAGTGTTTGTGTGGAATAGACTGTGTATGCTTGTGTGTATTGGGACAGACTGTGTGTGTCAGACAGACCATATATTGGGCAGAACATGTGTACGAGTGTACTATGTGTGTTGGGGACATGTAGGTGTGTGTGTGGTGTATGCTGGATAGACCATGTGTGATTCTGTGAGATTCAGGCTGTTAGTGTTTGTGGTTCTGTTTGTTTGTATATGTTTAAGTGTGTGTGTTTTCATCTCAGTGTTGGGTGTGTGTTTTCGTCTGAATGTCAGGTGTGTGTTTTCATCTGAATGCCGGATGTGTGTTTTCATCTGAGTATCAGATGTGTGTTTTCGTCTGACTACTGGGGGTGTGTTTTCGTTTGAGTGCCGGATGTGTGTTTTCATCTGAGTATCAGATGTGTGTTTTCGTCTGACTACTGGGGGTGTGTTTTCGTTTGAGTGCCGGATGTGTGTTTTTTTTTTGTCTGAGTGCCAGGTGTGTGTTTTCATCTGAATGCCGGATGTGTGTTTTTGTCTGAGTGCTGGGTGTGTGTTGCTTATATAGTGTATGATTGTGTGTGGAGCAGAGTTGCCTCTTTCTGGATCTTGTTTTGACACATTTTAATGTGATTCTTATTAAAAGCTTGGGGTGCCTTTCTGCCTTTATGTTTCACTCTCCTCAGGCAAAACGTAAAAAGCCCATTTCAGGAAAGCCATTGTAAATAAAAGCAAGTAAAGACTATAGGAATAATCCCAATAAAAACCAAATGAGCCGTGTAATTAATTAACACCAGTCAAATGTCATTCCCTGTAACGAACAGCAAACGATCTCTGTAAAACAGTGTCCTTTACGGCTGGCACTCCGAGACCTTAGAGAGGTTCGGCACCCGCTGTGTGGGGCTTTGGGAGCCAGAGAGTGCTGATTCTCACTGTATAATGACCCACGTCCACATTGTAATCAACACGATCAAACTTTCTTTTATTAAAATCATTTACACGAGTTATGGTGCAATTCTAAAAGCATAATGCAACATAATGTATAATGCGACATAAAGCTGCTCGACTGTGCTGCATCGGACCTGCCGACGGATCTGCGCTGTGCTCTTTCATGCTGGCAAACATGGGCAATCTTAAAGATTTGCTGGGTGAAACCAAAAATCAGAATATGCTGTGAATTTTGACCCCATGTTTTATTTTCTACATTATTTTGCTGCGGTTCATCCAGGTACCACATGGCAGGAAGGATGCAGTGCACTTAGTTTAGTCTTCACATGGTAGCGATGACAGCAGACTTATTAATTGCATGGTAACTTAGTACTTAAGTGTAAATCAATACTGACTGAAATGTGACTGTAATGCTTGTACAAGTTTCCATTGGAGAGTAAGCAGAACATACTGATATTGTCACCTTATTGATTCATCTGTGCTTCTTCTAACCTCTAATTCAGTACCGAATCACAGCAAGTCTGGAACCTGGAATTTGACCCAGGCAGCGCAGGGCAGGGGACACCCTGAATGGTTATGCCAGTCCATCACAGGGCATAATAAGCTATGCACAGGAGCTGATGTGTTTGTGTATGTCTCTGTGTCTGTGTCTACAGTATGTGTACCTATGTGTGACTTTGCATGTGCATGTGTGTGTGTCTGTGTGTGTTTCTGTGTCTATGTGGGTTTGCATAGATCACATTTAAGGACCAATTTGTCACCAAAGTATAGTAAAACATAACATTTCCTTTTGAGGTCCCCATTCATTTATTTATAAAAATCAAAAAGTAAAAATGCCAAAAGTCTTGTATTTGGGTTGGTTACTTATAGTTAAGGTTAGGGATGGGTAGAGGTTAAGGGTGTTGTGATTGGGATTATGGTTTTTCCTATAGAAATGAATGGACGACCCCCATTTAGATAGGAAGTCCAACTTGTCTTTGTGTCTGTGTGTGTTTGATAGTGTGTCTTTGTGTGTATGTGTGTGTGTGTCTGTGTGATAGTGTGTCTTTTTGTGTGTGTGTGTGCATGTGGCTGTGTGTGTGTGTGTGTGTGTGTGTGTGACCTGTGTCTGTGAGCTGTGAATCAGCAGACCCTCGCCGCTATAGACCACATGTAAAGCTCTGAATGATACTGTGGGGTTTCGGTCTTGACTGAGGGTGGCACTGAGACCTGGCCAGGCGGCTCTCAGCTGATGAAATGGCGTAATGGAAGTATTGGTTATGGGAGGGGGACAGGGGGGGTCATTAGGTTTTCATAACGGAGTGCTATCAGCTCGCCGGGGCATGGGGGGGGCTGGCATCCTATTTGCCCACACAGATGCACCGCTTGCTTTCATCTGCTCCATTTCCTGGTTGCCATGGAGACGTCACACCTTGCCGCTGCCACTTGCTCCTGCCCATAGTCTCCTCCTCTCCTCCACAAATCATTTATTTATCGATTTATTTTTCCTATAATAAGGTTGGTGTGCCTGAGTGGGGGTGCAGCTGGGGGGAGAGGGCTGTGGACAGACTCACGATGGCGGGGGACAGGGTTACACCCGCCCACATGTGTGGTTCTGTTCATTCATGGTGCAGATTTTCATGGCAATTTTTTGCCTCAGGAGAAATAAATAAATGATATGAGTGATGATTAAGCTGACATTTTAACTGATGCTGTTTGCACAGAAATGCCATTTTGCTGCAGGTTCAAATTCAGTTGTGCCTGATGGGAGGCTTAGTTGGTCTGAGGATGCTCACTAATGCCATGTGACACGTGATACTGTACACTATATGGACAAAAGAATTGGGACACACCTTTTAATTATTGAATTCATATGTTGCATTCAGGTCCATTACCACAGGTGTATAAAATCAATGACCTGACATTTGTAAAGAGTGGGTCATTCTGACAGGCTCAGTGAATTCAGGAGCGGTGCTGTCATAGAATGGTACTTTTGCAGTTTGTGAAATGTCTTCCCTTCTAGATATTCCGTGGTCAATTTTAAGTGGTATTATTACAAAGTGGAATCGTTTAGGAACAGCAGAAACTTTGTGCAAGTGCAAGACCACATAAAGTACCGGGGGGGGGTCGCCGAGTGCTGAGGCAAATAGTGTTGTGGAAGCAAGAAGATGGACACTGATGTGGCTCTGCTGTGAGTATTGATGTTTATTTAATATACTCCACAGAGAAATCGGAGGAACCCAGGCTAAGCCCGAAACCGTAGCCGAAACTCTGGCGGGAAGGTTAGGTGATCGGTGTCGGTACAGATAGGGATCAGGCAGTAAACACAGTCGGGAATCCAGGCAGGGGTCGGGGCGATTGGCGTCAGTCCAGAAAAGGGCAGATGTAGAATAGATGGTCGTGGGTTCAAGCAGAGGTTGGGCGATTGGCGTCGGTCCAGAAGAGGGGCAGGCTGAAACTCGGAGTCTAGAAAACTTAGCAGAAGTCAAGACACAGATAAACACACACCGGGGAAAACGCTCAACCTCAGGGCACACCATGAAGATCTCACGCTGACCGGAGAGCCGAGTTGCCTGATATAGGAAAACCGAAACTGGGGAAAACAAGACACAGCTGGGAGAGGAGTATCCAGAACGGGAGCAACCGGTACGGCCAGAAAAACTGGTTGACAGGACGCAGAATCTCGGGGAAGCCCTATCGATCGGAACCCTCGAAGGGGCGTGGCTGAGATGACGATGGGGATTCCTCAGTGCCATCCATGACAAATAGTGCATAAAAGTTACCAACGCTCTGTTGACTCAGTAACTGCAGTGTTCCGAACTTCTTCTGGCATTAACCCCAGTGCACCAGGAGCTTCAAGGAATGGGCTTCCATGGCTGAACAGCTGCATGCAGGCCTCACATCACCAAGCACAAGTATCACAGGAGAGGCGTACAGCACACTGCCAATGGACTCTGGAACAGTCAAAATTAGTTCTGTGGATAGACAAATTACACTTCTGTGTCTGGCAGTCTGATGGATGAATCTCGGTTTGGCAGATGCCAGATGACTGTTACCTGCCTGACTGAATTGTGCCAACTGTAAAGTTTGGTGGAGGAGGGATAATGGTATGGGGGTGTTTTTCAGGGGTTAGGCTAGATCCCTTTGTTCCAGGGAAGGGAACTCTTAATGCTACAGCATACCAATTTTGGACAATTCTATGCTTCAAACTTTGTGGGAACAGTCTGGGGAAGGCTCTTTTCTGTTCCAGCACGACTGTACCCTAGTGCACAAAACAAGGTCCCTAAAGACATGCTTGGTGTTGAAGATCTTGACTGGCCCACACAGAGCCTTGACGTCAACCCCATTGAACACATTTGTGATGAACTAGAGTGGAGATTGTGAGCCAGGCCTTCACATTCAACATCAATACCTGACCTCACCAATGCTCTTCTACACAAATGAGCAAAAATTCCCACAGACACAAAATCTTGTGGAAAGATTTCACAGAAGAGTGGCAGCTGTTGTAGCTGCAATTGGGGGACCAACTCCATATTGATGCCTATAGGTTTAGAATAGGATGTCACAAAAGTTCCTGTAGGTGTAATAGCCAGGGGTCCCAATACTTTTGTCCATATAGTGTTTGTGACACATGCATGCAAACGTGTTTTAAAACTGTACATCAATATATCAGCCACATGGTAATCTGCATTTAGGGCACCCCCTTCACACTGCAGCTAAATAACTGTTGGGTTTTGGGGGGGGATGTCCCAATTCACTGCTGCATCTCTCTAATCCCAGGATAATCTGTATCTGTCTTTTGGGGTGAGATTTGAAGATTAGGCTTCAACTTTGTGATTACAAAATTCAGTAAGTTTTGCATTTTTACTTTTAATATTCTGAAATACTGGGGATTGATTTAGCACTGAGCAGCCTTAAATGAAACTGTGTGTCTCTCAGGCCCCCAGATATTCTCTTATGAAAAGGCAGAACCAAGAGTTTTGATCAGTCACTCATGATTGGCTGCCTCATTCAGCGACTGGCTGCTTTGCTAACATTGAAAATGAACTCACAGACATCAGGTAATGTCAGGCTACATTCTGTCTGCCTAGAGATGAAACTAAATTCACAGACATCAGGTAATGTCAGGCTACATTCTGTCTGCCTAAAGATGAAACTAAACTTACAGACATCAGGTAATGTCAGGCCACATTCTGTCTGCCTAGAGATGAAACTAAATTCACAGACATCAGGTAATGTCAGGCTACATTCCGTCTGCCTAAAGATGAAACTAAACTCACAGACATCAGGTAATGTCAGGCTACATTCCGTCTGCCTAAAGATGAAACATGACCCACATGCATTAAGTATATAAGGTTACATTCCATCTTCTTTTTTGTATTTGAGCAGGGGCACTGTAAAGGGGGGGGGGACTGTTAGATCAATTCCAAGGGCCTCTGGGTGACAGGGGACCTAAAAAATTATATGATTGGTCTGGGCTGGGGGCCCAATATGATATGCTTTCAAGGCCCCCAAAATCTCTAACAACACCCTTGTGTATCAGCATGTGTTAGTGTGTGTAATAGTGTGTGTGTGGGTAGGTGTGTGTGGTCCAGGTATACATTACCAAATGTTCCCACAATGTGATAAAATCCTGTTATTTTGATGTGGGGACCATTCTTTGCTCTACACAAGGGAAAATTTACTTTTAAATCTACAACTGCAATCAAAAAAATAAAGATGCCAAAAGTCTTTGTTTGGTTACTTATGGTTAAGGTTAGGGCTGGGTAGTCATTAAGATTGTCATTGTTGGGATTAGGATTTTTCCCATAGAAATGAGTGGACAGTCCCTGCAAAAATTTGAGTATGTGTGTGTGTGCGTGTGTGTATAGTATGTATACCTATCACAGTTCCGTTGATGCTCCAGATGGCTTCTGAGCAAATGCTGGAGTCCCTTCCAGGACCCTCTACGTGGCGCAGATGTTTAGATGATTATGCTGATTATACTTAGATAGGGATGTAAATGAAACAGTGTTATTATTTAATTTATATATCCCGCAGCAAATTAAGTTAAAGATCTTCAACTGCACTAAAGCCATGAATACCTGCTTCAGTCATTCTTCCGATATTGATGGGATGTCTCGGGGGAGGGGGCATTTAAATCTATTTCAAGAACAAGTTTGACATCGTTTCGAAATACTGCCCTGTTTCTGGTCAGAGATTTCCGTGGTGTTAGAAGTGTGTATTTCAGTCAAAGGTTCATTTTCACTCTGTGTGGCATTAAGTTGCGTCTGATGATATCTTGCAGAAACCATAAATATGATGCATATCATTTGGTCTTAAAAACATTTTGTGTCCATAATTTTGGCCTTAAAACCAAAACTACTGCCATGGTAGAATGCTTGAGAGTGATGCAGGACCTGCTGTACCATCTCTCCTTACAAGCAGTGCAGTCTGCCCCCCTGCTCAGTCCCTGGATCTGCTTTGTTTTCAGAAAAAAACACCATTTTGTACCTTTTTTTGTCCCTGGGGTTGTGCCCTCAAGGGTCTGCCAATTGCACCCTATAGCTGTAGGTAATTTTACCCTTTAAGGTACAGAAATGGACCATTAATGGTACATTAATGTTGTTTGTAAATTGCGGATGTTCATCAGAGTCCATTTTGGTACCTTAAAAGGTACAGAATTGTAAGGTACAGCCCCAGTGACAAGCAAAGATTGCTACCCTTTTATTCTGAGAGTATAAGCACTGTGAAACGTTCATGCAGTGTCACTTTGCATAGCTACCTGCAATTATAATTAAGCACAATTTATACTTTCTTTCTCCAAACCAAAAAGCCCAGGTTATATAGATCTCTATAAGCATGAAGACGTTGTAATCATTCACCTATTCTTCCACATAATTAGACCAATCAGAGCAGCCCTGTTCGCTGACTAATAGGCCCAGACTAATTTGCTTGCAGGCCAAACATTAGAATTTTCCATATGATTAGGTTGCTAATGTAACCTCAGGAAGTGCTTAAAAAGAAAGCACCACCCCAATGTTACCCAGCCGCGCCCCCCCCAGCCTTTAAGGTGCAGGTTTCAGTCTGTTGGTTAATTGTTCAGCCCCTGCAGCTTCCCTTTCACACTTGTGGATCTGTTAGTCCTGCCCCAAATGCCAGTGTGATGCCATCATCAACCCAAATGGGCTTCAACCAACTCATAGAGAGGGGAGACAGCTTTGATAGGGTCATTCGAGGCGGGTTTGACCTTGTGAGGCTGACGACTGCACCCCTGCAGTGTGGGTCGGGGTCTCAGTCGCACGATGATGTGTTTTCATTGTTCACTGGGATCTGCTGTGGGCCGAATGCCTCCTACATACTGCAGCTTAAGGCCCAAATCTCAGCCTGCAGGTATGAAGACTCCCCAGAGATTAAGATCCAAATCCTCAGCTAATCCCGAGTGATGGCTGAAGAGCTGAACTGGGGGGCTGCCACAAGTATGTGAGGAAAAACATGGGCGGTACGGGGGCTGGGAGGGACACTGTCACCTCACACCTCAGCATTGGGAGCTTCATTCTGTCCAGAGTCCAGAGACAGGCAGTTAGGCTACCTGCAGTCTCAAGATTGCCTGTACAGTGTGATTATGTGATGCAGTATGATTATGTGTCTGTGTACTTGTGATGGGCTGCCATTCGCATCCCATGCAAGGAGCACTCCTGGGAAAGGCTCCAAACCCCCCCGTGACCCTGATAAGGTGATGGGCTTAGAAGATGGATGAATGAATGAATTTACATGAAGTGGGTGGGGCTTCCCATGACAGTAATTCAGCAGCACTTCCGATTAGCCAGGTGATCAGCACATCATCCTTCACAGGACTCTTCTTCCACGTGTCTCTGGGGCGCAGAGGCAGTAAGCCCCAGACGCTGGCATGTGGCAGATATGCTCCCACTGGCTGATTCACCACTCAAGGTGACCCGTTTTAACATGTGAGGGCAGACCTCTGTTTTTCCACGTCATGACGGCATGTGATGATGTGCTGAATTTGATCTGCATTTGGCCAAGACCGAAACTCAAGCTGCCTGGGAAGTCACGTTCATTTCTGGCTAAATGATGTTGCAGTGTGATATTATAACATTTAATAGCATTTCCAGATTAAAATCATCATTCATTATACAAGTTTTATTGCATTTTTGGATTTTTATGCAGAATCACTGACAGTTTCATGTTTTAATGATTTATTGTGTTATTGAGTTGTTACTGTCTTACTGGTAATAAGTTACGTATCATAAAACTAAAAACATTAAAAATACCATTGCACATACCATAGAGATACTGTATATCAAGCTCGCAGTGCCATCTTGCATACCATAGAGTTGCTGCAGGTACCATAGAGATACTGTATATTATACCCCCAGTAGCCTCTCCCTGCATAACCATCAAGTTCCTCTATAACTAGAGTGAGAGTTTGGTTTGTATTGCTAGCAATAAGTAAGACATGTTCCTGGTGGCTGCTCTTTGTCACTGATTTTGTTCATAACAGAATTTTTAGGTGTAGCCTAGGGGCGGAGGGGGTCCGGTTCAGTGACCTCAGGATTGCGTCATTGCTTTTGCAGATTATGTGGTCCTGTGAGCTTAATCAGGCTGTGACCTGCAGCATGCTCTGAGGTGCTTTGCAGTTGAGTGTGAGGTGGCGGGCACGAGGATCAGCACCTCCAGGTCTGAGGCCATGGTTCTCAGCCAGAAAAGGGCGGATTGCCCTCTCCTTGTTGTGGATAAGTTACTGCCTCAAGCAGAGGAGTTTAAGTATCTCTGGGTCTTGTTCAAGAGTGAGGGAAGAAGAGAGCGGGAGATCAACAGACAGATCTGTGCGGATGTGATGCGGATGCTGTACCGTTCTGTTATGACAAAGACAAAGCTGATTCAGAAGGCAAAGCTCTCGATTTACCAGTCGATCTACGTTCATACCCTCACCTATGGTTATGAGCTTTGGATAGTGACTGAAAGAATGAGATCATGGATATATGCAGTAGAAATGGGCTTCCTCCACAGGGTGTCTGGGCTCAGCCTTAGAGATTGAGTGAGGAGCTCAAACATTTGCGAGGGGTTCAAAGTAGAGCCACTGCACCTCCGCATCAAACAAGCCAGCTGAGGTGGCTTGGGCATCTTCATAGGACCTGGGCTCCTGGACGGCTCCCTGGAAGGTGTTTCGGGCATGAGACTCTGGAGCAGACCCTGGACCAGAGAGATTATTTCTCTTGGCTGGCCTGGGAACGCCTTGGTATTTCCCTCAGTAGAACTGAAGAAAGGGAGGTCTGGGCATCCCTGCTTACGTTCCATTTGAACTTGAAAGCCAGAAATTTCATTTGGAATGCCCCCTGAAATCGGAATTCCAACTCTGAAAGTTGGGGCAGCCTCTGCAATCCCCTACTTCAAAATTCAAGATGGCTGTGCCCCTTCAACGACAGATGTGAAACCTGTAATTGTATACTGTTTATTAGCACTTATTCCTTATTTGTGGCTCATTAAATCAGCAGAGCACACAGTACATGTGGGTGTCTGCGTGCGATAACGTGCCTATAGGCGTCTGCGTGTGATAATGCATTTGTAGGCGTTTGCGTGTGATAATGCTCATGTGGGCGTCTGTGTGTGATAATGCTCGTGTGGGCGTCTGTGTGTGATAATGCTCATGTGGGCGTCTGTGTGTGATAATGCTCATGTGGGCGTCTGTGTGTGATAATGCTCGTGTGGGCGTCTGTGTGTGATAATGCTCGTGTGGGCATCTGTGTGTGATAATGCTCGTGTGGGCGTCTGTGTGTGATAATGCTCGTGTGGGCGTCTGTGTGTGATAATGCTCGTGTGGGCGTCTGTGTGTGATAATGCTCATTTGGGCGTCTGTGTGTGATAATGCACTTGTAGGCAGGGCTTAAAAACGAAAAAAAAATCCATTCGGTTCATTCAGAGCAGAATCGATATTATAACGTTTCTGTTCTTGCGTTCCTCATTAAACAATACGTTCCAAAAACGGTTTTCTAGAA
>JAABNX020000130.1:31795785-31810315 GCA_015163995.2 Mormyrus lacerda
ACACACACACACACACACACACACAGTCACTTGCACTGCAACCCTGTGATTTTTTTGCACTACAACTTCTTTTATTTTGCTGCACTACAACTGGTTTGCACTCATTTGCTGCTCATTTATGAATTGTCTGTTGTTCTGTTGCACTTGTCTTGTTTAATTGCTGCTTTGAACATGTCTGCACACGTGCACTTTACTAGTTGTCTCGTCTCATGTGGCATGCGTGCAATCTTTTATTTTTTTTTGTACTGTCCCAGTCCTTTTATGTAGCAGAAGGGGAACGTTATCTCATTTCACTGTGTACTGTACATGTATATTGTTGAAATGACAATAAAAGCAACCTTGAACCTTGTGGAGGAGCAAATAGCATCTTCCTGCTATTGTCTATCCACATTATTAAGTATAAACAGAAGGTTTGCCTTACTGAGACCACAGGAACTTCAGGTGGGAACTGCAAGCCTATTCTCTGCCCTCCTGCTCCAAGATAAGACACCTCTTGTAACAGGTATAAATGGGGGGGTATTGTATGACACAAGGAAGGAGAGATCATTGGTGGGGTTAGGGAGTAATTACAATCTACTACATTTTTCATTTGATGTATAAAAGAGAAGTAAAAATAAATGGTTTACTTATTTCTTCCACAGATTAGAAAAAGTAAGATTCACAAGATTATACACTAAACATTTACTGTGCAAACAAATTAGATCCTCTTTTACTCATATAAAGGTGGGGCATACTTAAAGGGAACAGCAGAACTTTCAACATTCAGATCTGACACGACCAGCGGAGGCTCCACATTGGCATCAGATTCAGCATCTTGAGGCATCTGCCGCTTCTCTGTTTGCAAAGTAAGACACCGTCGCACCGATTTCCACAACTTCTTTTGTATTCTGCGTTACAAATTTAGTTTTCCAGACAGCGCATTACTGTTTAAGGTATGTGCTACATATTACATTATGTACAGTGTAGGAAATACACCACACATCATTTGGTACGACCGAGTATTCAAACGTACAAGCAGAAATAATGGCGTCATTAACGCGTGGAAACGGCTCTGCGCACGCGAGCACCCGCACGCGTCCGCCCACGCTTCCCAACGGAAAGCCCGCGGTTCCAGGCGCGTGCGCGGCGTTAACAGCACTTAGTTGAAACTGCCGGTGAGTCGGTGGGAAGAATCTGTACGAGAATCTCTTAAAAAGATCCAGAGTAACAGTGTAAGTAAATATATTACAATATTATATAACTACCGAAAACAATTCTGTAATACCCCATTTTAGGTTTAAGTGTGAGTGAAATCTCAAACTACCGCTTAACGTTTGGAAAAGTTCTCTCACCCAGGTTCGACGCTGAGGATGACCGGGAGAGCCAGGGCCAGGTCCAGGGGTCGAGCCCGGGGTCCAGAGGGCGCGACTCCGGGCGCGGTGAGCCGGTTACATGCATTCCATTTGCGTGAATTTAATATTAAAAGAATAATTCAAGAGATAAAAATACCTCATCAAGGACAGATAACGTTACGGTTTGGTGTCTGCAGCCGCCACCGCCGCAGGCCCCGCCGCAGGAGTCCCAGAGACCGGGCGCCGAGCTGGTAGGCCGTGGGAGGCAGAGGATGGCACCCGGAGCTCCGGGCGCGGAGAGTAAGGAACGAGCGCGACTGAAAGCGGAGAAAAACATATTAATGGGCAGTTAAAAGTGGAGTGGAACACCGTAATGCACGGGTTAAAAGGGTTAGGGTTACAGGCGAACCCAAGGTTGCGGACGAAATCCGTTCCCCAAGTTTGTCTCAAAGTCGAATTTGTAGTCGGAAAAATATAGTACATAATTAAAATGGTACAGTTAGGGCTGGGCGATATTGCCTAAAACTAAAATCTCCGTTTTTTTTTTTTAAACTTGGAACAAATTTCCAGTTCTAATTTAGATTTTTTTTCTAAATTTATTTATATGTATAAAACAGAATTAAGTTTTGTTCCAAGTCTAACAATAACAAAGATGCTGAGGTAGTTGAGTAAAACATTCTCCAGCAGCTTCGCGGTTTTTTCCACGTGTACTGCTACATAAACGGGGTAGGGCTACTTATGTAAAATACTTTCGGTTTTGTATATTTGGGGTCGGTCGTTCTTAGCATCTAGACAAACCCATATTGTAAATGGGCGCCATATCTTAGGCGATATGAAATGTCACCTTATTTGTCATTTCTTTTCATCTGGGTCCCTTTTTATCGTATGGTACGCAACGCAAAAAAGACGCTGCTATTTGAATTTTAGCTGGCTTTTGAAAGCTGTCGCTTGCTTGCGCTTCTCGCATACCTAGGCAGTCTGTCCATTCTGATGCGTGCATCTAACGGAGATGCTGAAATGATTGTTGTGCTGCTACCTTTGGTAGCCAACGACTTTAAACAAACTTTAAACCGGACAGTAATTTGTTCAGTGTCGGACTTTCGAGTCCGATTCCAAATGATGGAGGTGACGCTGCCGGTTTTCGAGACGAACTCATCACTTGTTAACGCATGTGCTGCCGTTTTCTTATTGTCTATTGGTCTCCGAACGGGCAGGAAGCCTTGACTGCGGTCTAGTTTGCTATAATTTAATGTACCTCACGAAAATTTCTTAAAGCATAAAATATTTTGTGAGCATCGTTTACTCAGATGTATTAACCTGAAGCTACAGTAAATCGACGTTAATCCCGATTTTCATTTTGCTCATCGTCTTAAAAAAATTCGAATTTGATAAAATCGATTTATCGCCCAGCTCTAGGTACATTAATGATTTAAGTACGGTAGTGTACCTCGAGCGGGCGAAAAGCCAAAGCCACGCTGTGAAGAGGTTCACAATGCAGTGCATGCCTTAATACAAACAAATTTGACAGTAACTACGAGCTGTTTGTAAATCAATTGTTTTTGGGTATTGCCTTTAAAACGTAATGGAGGGGGGTGTTAAAAGCGGAGTAAAACACAATATGGAGGTTAAATGCTGAGTAAGATTGTAATGTGGGGTTTAAAGCACCTTGATTAACCAATTTTGGGTGGGGGGGGGTGGTTAAAAGCAGAGCAAAACATCGTTATGAGGGATTTAAAAGTGGAGCAAGAAACCATATTAGAAGGGTAAACTTACATTATGGAGCCGCCAAGCTGTACAAGTGGGTTATGGTTCTCCCTCACTTGGCTCTTACACCCACATCTTGCATCCTGTTCTCATACAGCCGTCTTCCAGATATCTGCTGGCTTCCAGCAGGTGAAGATAGGCGAACGAGGGGGCCGGAGGAGGGACTTCTATGACACCGGGATCAATACCCGGCAGGCCATGGAACACGTGAGGGAGTCCAAGACTGGTAGGTGTGCTTGGAATTAGGTGGGGAACACCCTCACCAAGAAGCCACTTTGGTCAACCTTACTGCATGTCCTTCGGACCGTAGGAGGATGAGCCAGGGCACACTGACACATTCTGGTTCTGTATGAGATGCACGCTTTTGAGCATGTCAGCCTGCAAAACCTAACCGTGTCCCAATATTTCTCAGCTCTCAAGTAATTAAGCCCAGAAATTTTAGTTTTTTTTTTTTTTTGCTCTGTATTACTACACAGATGCCTGCATTTAAAATCATCCAGCAATTTCGCTTCTACACACAATGAAGTCTTTAGGGAACCTGGTAGATGTGCGTGTATATTTAAGACAGACGGGGAGCTCAGGTTTTCCAGAGCTTTCATCGGTCAGTTCAGTTACTCAGTTGAAGACTCTAGGCTGACTTACCTAAACACTGACTCAAGCGAGTGAGAAAACACTCAGTCTGAAGGAACCTAAAGTAAACTGTGCTGTTGGGTAGACAAGATCATAAGCCAGTCTAGGTTTTTTGTCGCGCTAAATCATTGAGTCATACTTTTAATGATAAATCATCTGTTTAAAGAGTCATTTGTGTGACTAGGGAGAGTAATTACATGTTCAACAATCTGTGCACCGTCCCCCAGGTAACTGAGTCATTTGGCAGGTAAGTATTCCGTGTTGCATACAGTTAGATTGTACCTCTCCCCCAGATAAAATCAATCATTAGGTGGATAGGAATTCAGCGTAACATGCTGTATCTGAGACTCTGTGCCCCACCCCCAGGTAAAGAGTTGATAGACGGGTAAGAATTAGGGCTGCATGATGTATTGTTTCAGCACTGACGTTGTGATGTGCGTATGTGCAATCATCATATGGCAGGACGTGCAACGTCCAGTAAGGCAAGTAAATCAAAAACATCTTGCTACAATTTTTTTGCTCCTGAATACAAAATGACAACTTGTGCAGTTCACATTTTCCATGACTAATTATGACAAAAGAATTCTGGCAAGGATTACTGTGTATTCAGGTTTTTGGATGCAGAGTTTGTTGCTAGTGAGTGACATGCAGACTCTGCATGCACAGCAGAACACCACTCACAATCTTGAAAGAGCTGTACAATGTGCAGTATTAATATTGACATTGCATGTTGTACACACAAAAAATTGGGATGCAATGGCGGTATGTATTCAGAATACAAAAATCTGTATTGAGTCCACGTTACATTTTAAAGAAAATATTTATAATTTAAGTAGAATAGATCTGCTGTAATAAAACATTTAAAGTGGAAATCTTTAAAATATGCGTTTTTTCAGTCATGTACACACTTTTCCTTGTTCCTTCCAGTGCATCAAAATTAGTCTGCATCGAAAGTACACTTTGAATTTAAAGAAACATCTCAAGATAAGTGACACTTTCAAATTGAAACTCAACCTAGCAAGTGATGAACGGGTCCATTCAGGAGCCACCCAAACTCTCCATGTGCTTCAATTCAACTCGATCACAACTGTGAATAGGCAAAAAGATACCCGACCCACTTTTCTGTAAAGTGTGCTTGGTGCACACTCAATTCTGTATCCTATGGGCTAGGTAGAACTATTACATTTTTGTCAAAAACAGAATGCTTTTATCACACAAGTCAAAGTAATTAACAAATTTACCACCCAGAAGTAGTTCTGTTACAAAACCAAACAAATGATACAGCACAGCTGTTTTACACATGCTGTATGAAAGTATCTGGTATTTCATGGAGACGATGAGTAAAAGCAAATGATCTGTCGGCGCTGCTTTTGTCTGTTGACCAACTTATTTGACACATTATTGGTAAACTATAGCCAAACAGAACTTATTTATTTTGGGTATATCTAATCTTATTTTTCATTTTATATATAACCGAAATAATAAAAAAAAAAAAAAAGATTTCAAATAGTCCAATTAAGAATTCAGCATTACACCCTTGTGACACTATACCCTGTCCCCAGGTGTCTCCGGGTCCCCCATCGAGCTGAGGGCCAACTTCTTCCGCCTCGTATCCCGCCCACAGTGGGTGCTGTACCAGTACCACGTAGACTTCAACCCCCCGATGGAATCACGGCGCTTGCGCTCTGCTCTGCTCTTCCAGCACGAGGAGGCACTGGGTTCCGCGCGCACCTTTGATGGTGCTGCTCTCTTCCTACCCCAGCGCCTCCAGCAGACGGTAACTTTGGTCCTGTTATCTAGGCAGGACTGTGCAGACTTTGCCTGTCCAGTTTTTGCGTGGCTGGTCATAGTGTTATCGGCAGTAAATGCAGGTGTCTGGTGCTGTGCAGGTTAATGTGCTGCACTCTGCTGATATACTACGGCAGTGGTCATATGGCTAATCTGATGCTTGGGTTTAACTTCTTCCCTCCGCCATGCTCATTGTCGCCCCCCTGTGGTGCTGACCTTCCAAATGTCATGCAGGAGACGGTCCTTTTTAGCGAGACCAAGCATGGCGAGAAGGTGAAGATCACGGTGACTCTGACCAACGAGCTGCCCCCCACCTCACCAGTCTGCCTACAGTTCTACAACATCATCTTCAGGCGGTGGGTTGCAAAACCCAATGTACAGACCTCATATCCTCTTCATTTTATGTTTAGCAGAGGCTTTTGGCCCCAGTGAGGATCAGGGAGAAGGGTCAGCCAGTCCCTTGAGCAATCGTGGTTAAGTGCCTTGCTCAAGGGCATAACTATATTTCTCTGTCAGTAAACGGAATTGAACCTGCAACCTTCTGATCTTAGATCTCCCACCCCAGAGAGCCAAACAGAACCGGACACTTTTCCATATGAAACTGCAAGAGGCAAATTTTGACAGTGACCTGGTGTCAGGTAGGACATGTTGTGGACTGCTCATGCTCTTCTTGCAGGATCCTGAGAATCCTGAACATGCAGCAGATCGGCCGGCATTACTACAACCCGCAGGACCCCTTGAACATCCCGCAGCACAGGTCAGCGGGCAGAATGAAGCGCGTGAGCTTTGGCAAATGGCCTAAAATGGAGGGAAGATGAGACGCTTGTTCCTTGTGCACGGGCTTGTGTTTATAGGCTGACCATCTGGCCCGGCTTCACCACCACCATCCTGCAGTATGAGTCGAGTATCATGCTGTCTATGGACGTCAGCCACAAGGTTCTGCGCAGCGAGACTGTCCTCAGCTTCATGGCCAACCTGCGGCAGCAGTCTGGGCCTCAGCGCTTCACCGAGGCCTGCACACGCGAGCTAGTGGGGCTCGGTGTGCTCACCAAGTAAGCTTGTCACTGACCTGGGATCAGCTGTTTTCCATTTTCAGAAGCTTGATGGGCTGTGAGCTGAATAAGATTCAAGTCTATGTCTCTCACCTTGCCCAGTCTGATGTTACAAACTGACCCTGTCATAGTCAGTGATGCATCATTTCCCTCGTGCAGCTTTGTGTCTTTGTTATAGTGATGCTAAGTGATAAGTCCCTGGCATTTTCAGCCTATTTACCTTAAAACTGTCAGGTAGTTGAGTCTAGTCTAGTGTGGTTTGTGAGTCCACCAAGGCATTACAATGAGTCTGGCTGCCTTTGGCCCTGTGAACTTTCACTGTACCTGCCTGGCACAAAGCTATGTTTGTCCCCCCGTAAACGGTGTACAAAGGACGTTGTACTGCAAAGTAGCCAGAGAGCAGAGCTCTGATGTTGCTGTGAGCTGGTGATATAGGTACTTAGCTGGGGCTTGTCCTTCTCAAACCAGATACAACAATAAAATGTATAGGATCGACGACATTGCGTGGGACCAGACCCCCACCAACACTTTCAAGAGGGGGGACACTGACATCTCCTTCAAGGACTACTACCGGATGGTAAGTGAGACCCAACATCCCTACTCTTCGAAGGCATCAGTCATGCTGGAACATTCTGGTGTTTGTGAAGGGCTACTCAGGGTGCTGTTCCTGAAGTTTTATTAAATGCTGGTGAGAGCTGGCTGTCACACAGTAGGGCGGCTCTGCAGATATGCCATTGATCCAGCTGTACTCATTTAATTAGTCTTCTTTTCAAAACGTTCATTGTCGGAAGTATTAGTTTTTAAAATTAGGCTAAATCGGCAAAAAAGTATACCATGTCATCTTTGTTTTACCTGCATCAGGGGCGTGTAGTACCGCTGTCACCTGAAGATCGCCATTCACATTCTAAATAGCCACATTACAGCGTATTCGAATTTCATTTGCATGGTAATTTAAACAATGCAACAGTGAAACGTGATTAAGATACATCCCCATCAGCACCATAAAAGAGGGGGGGGGGGAATATGGCCAGGTGATAATGGCTCATTCATGCACATGAAATTTGCTACATATTCAATGAAAGGAGCCAGAAATAGTGTCATGAGGTTTTTCATTATTTATCCAACATTGTTGCAACTACACCATTTAGTTATCTTCATGTAGCCAAGACTAGTGATCAGATATCTGGGATCAAAACTAACTGCCAGCATTTCTTACTATGTACTTTTTATAATGTTTCTGCAAGTGTTCCAAACTGCATTTTGCGATGTCTATACTTTGATGTCAAATTACAAACTTAAGTTTTACTTTACGATATACATTAAAATAAAGATGAGTGTAATGGCAAAACAAATATATAAGAAATTTATTTGCCATGAATTAAGTTCATGATACTTGAAGAAATGTGTGATCTTGCCCCAGTCAGTGAAAGTGTGTTTCCTACCCCTAGACCCCAAAGGGTTATGGGAGTTTGATGTTCATCAGCATGGGAAACTGCAGTTTGTGTTAATTGGGCAGTCGTGCCTTTTACCACGCACCTTGCATGAAGGCAGTGGTGCATATATTTGCTGCTTTAGCGAATGTGTTTTACTTTTTAATTTGCCATTATTTGTAACCAGGTTATTTCTGTTTAATGCGTATAATGACTTAAAATTTGTTTTTGCATTTAGTTTTTCTATCAGTGTTTAGAGTGTTTAGAAAATTCACACAACTCAAATCGGTTATATATATACTATATAAGGACAAGTATTCAGATTACTACTGAAGCCTTGAAGAAAATAAAAGGCTTTTTTATAAATAGGCTGTTGTATAATTTAGGCTTTTGATATCGCAGTGTTAACACTATACTGCAAATCTATATCTTGGCACACAAACACACCAGTAATAACTATGACACCAGTGTACTGTCCACCAGTAATGTGCAACAGTCAATTTTGAATACGAAAGATTCCTTATAAAATGAAATATTCATTTTGTCTGAAGCCTGAACTCATACACACACATGCTAAATCTGTTTTTAATTTATGGAAATTCACAATAATTTTAGAAAATACTGTAATGTAGTCATAAGCAGTTAACATAAATCTGTACCAGTAATTAGTTCATTACAGTATTGTTACATCAGTGTTTCCCCTAGGTTTACAGCTTTGGGGGGGGGGGGCTGATGGACACCGTCAGGATTCATGGTGTTCATGAGTTTCTTTTAACAACATCAATCAATATAACAACTAAACATCAGAATATTTCTTTTTATGACAATTACCCACAAAGTGTGCAGCTTTTGCCACTGCAGTGTATCGTTCTGGGCTTCTGGAAGAACATTTCTAGAGCCTCTTGATATGGGAAGTCAGGTATGTCTTGTTCAATTATTGAGATCCGCATGCAGGCTGCTAGATGGTCTCCTTGCAGTCTATTGTGGATGTTTGTCTTGACCTGCAAATACATTATCTGTTATGCTTTAAAAGTCATAGCTTAAAGTTTAAAGCAGAAAATCTCATTGTGAAACGTATTTATTACCCTGTTCATTTTTTTCTGCTTTTCAGGTGGTCGATGCAACATATTTTTCGATGTGCGCTCTCTGTCCGCTGGTGGGAATGTGTTCACCTGTGTGTGTGCACACGCATGCATCTGTGCGTGTGCATCGGGGCGGAACTCAGCCATGTGCAATAGAGAGCAGAGGAGAACTGTAAACATGCGACCGTGTACAGATGAAAAATAAAAAGCTGTTGTGTAAATAAGATAAACAACATAAGGCTATTTAGTTTGTTTAATAAAAGGGCAATGTAAAGTTCTATAGGAAAGGTAACTTGTCATTGACACACCACAGTACACGACGACAAAATGTGTTCTCTGCATTTAACCCATATATAACATAGCAGGGGCAGCTAATTCGGCGCCCGGGGAGCAGTGCTTGGGGGCGGCACCTTGCTCAGGGTACCTCAGGGGTGCCTTGTTGGTCAGGGATTTGAACCTGCAATCTTTCGATTACAAGTGCGTGTCCCTAACCATTAAGGCACCACTGCCCATTTCTGTCGTGATCTGGTGCTATATAGAATATAAAATTAACTTGACCTCCAAGGGGGGGTGGGAGGTGCCGTTGGGGGAGCTGGGTGCCCCCCTAATATGGTAGGGGAAATATTGGACATTGTCAGGCAGCACTGTAGAGTGTAATGTCTTTGTTGGCTGACAATGCTACCTACAGCCTGCTTACACGTTTTAAAAAAGAGCACCAGCTACGTCCAGCATTAAAACACAGGTTTTATTTTTTATTGTATTTTTTCAGGCCATAGGCATTAACGCGAATACATGTTGATTGAATGGATGTTAAACGGGGGTTACCCGTAGCACACTTCTTAGTAAGGGGGGTGTCATTGTTTTTTTACAGGGTCAAAAAAGCCGATCAAATGGCTGCAGTAGTTTAGTACGCTTTTTTCAAGTTCTCATGCTTCAGCAGCTGCAAACAATGGGTTTCTTACTGTCAGCAAATTAAGAGGTTTGCCTTGGTTAACCATTGTAGTGTTGCATCCCTTGCATATAAAAATAACATAAATACATTTTAAATGATAGTGCAATTCCATTATATAGGAAGTGGCATGTTTCATGACCTTAAGCTCATCGGACAATATTTTACTCGTCCGATAAAAGAAAGCAATGTAAACTCAGAATTTCTTGTGAATTTAACACTGAACTCAGAATACTCATCTTTCTGTAAACTTGAGAGATTCTCGCGTGCGTGTGTATACAGTATGTATGTATGCGTATATATAAAGCTGTGTTAAAAAAAAAAATATATATATATATATATATTACACACACACACACAGTGGCCCTAATATGATGTTGTGGCGATCAGGCTTATGACTGGCTGAAAGGGCCAGTCCCAGTTTTGATGTGAGACCTTAATGTTTGGCCCCAGTCTGATCGATGCAAGCCTCATCCTGTCCTTACAGCAATATGGCCTGGAGGTCACAGACGACAACCAGGTACTGCTGGTTAGCAATGTGAAGAGGCTGGGGCCCTCAGGTCAGCCGCCACCAGGCCCGGCGCTGCTGGTCCCTGAGTTCTGCTATATGACTGGTAAGTGCCCCCAACCCTAAGACCTGAACCCCCCAACAGATTGCACTTTTCCACTTTTACGTCTCCTCAGGTCTGACGGACAAGATGCGCAACGACTATAACATCATGAAGGACCTTGCATCACATACACGGCTGACCCCCGAGCAGCGCGAGAGCCGCCTCTCCCGCTTTATCGGCAACATCCACAGGTTTGGTCCCCATCCTCTTGCTCCCTGGCCCAGTCTGCTCATCTCTTTCCCGTTGTTCCCATCTGGCTACCTAACCTGTCCCCTTGCTCGCCGCCTGTGCATCAACCCTCACAGCTGCCCCTTTTCGCAGGAGTGCGGATGTCCAGAAGGAACTTGGTAACTGGGGACTCAACTTCGACCACAAGCTGCTGGAACTGCGGGCTCGTGTACTCCCAGCTGAGAGGATCGTGCAGGGCTCCAGGACGGTGAGTGAAAGGGAGGGGTGTCCTTTCCACTTCTGGGTAAAGCCAGGGTCTCGTCTGCAAGCTGTCTGAAAATCTGGCTCACTGAGCCTGATTTGGATGTGGAAGTGGCCTGTATGGTAAAACACACACAAGCCTGGGGAACCTGATGGGATAGCTGGTGCTTGGTGGACTGCTAAGGGACAGGATCACCTGAGGTACCAGGGGCACCCCCAGAGACTAATTGGGCATGACTGACGCATTGATGATGGCTCTGCTCCTTACAGTACGAGTATAATCCCTGGGCTGCCGATTGGTCCAAGGAGATGAGGGGCTTGTCACTGATTAACTCACGTCCACTGGAGAATTGGATGATGTTCCACACGTCCCGGTGCTACGAGCAGGCACAGGCACTGCTGCAGACGCTGGGCCGTGTGTCCGGCCCGCTGGGGATTCGCTTGCAGCGTGCTGTCATGTGAGAGCCAGGCTGCCGTGGTCCATTTAATGTTTCTGTGGTGCTTTACGGTTACGACAGGGATGGGTCTCATCTGCATACTGTAATTGGATTTTTGCAGGATTGAATATGATGATAAACCGGATGCCCTATTGAGGGCGTTGCAGCAGAATGTCGGCCCTGGAACGCAGATGGTGAGTCTGACAGGCATGTTTGACTGCCACGTGTTGGTGGAAAGGGAAATTGGAAGACAGAAAGAAAGGATTCATTTGAGCTAGATAAGTATCAACACTTTTGAGGTGTATCTGTCACTTGCATGTGTTCTGCTATTCTCCTCTCCTCCTGTAGGTGGTGTGCATTCTAGCCACCAACCGCAAGGACAAGTATGATTGTGTGAAGAAGTACCTGTGTGTGGAGTGCCCCACCCCTAGCCAGTGTGTGCTGGCGCGCACCTTGAGTCGGCCCCAGGCCCTGATGACCATAGCCACCAAGATTGCTCTGCAGATAAACTGCAAGATTGGTGGGGAGCTCTGGAGCGTGGAGATTCCGGTGGGCTTGTCCTTCATGCTGGGGGTATAGCTCAGGGGCCAGGGTTACACTGAGCCCATATCAGGGGAATGGTTTTTGAACCGGTAACACTGAGCTTGGCTGCTCCAGACATTCAACCCTGACCTCTGCTTTGGCAGCTGAAGCAGCTTATGGTGGTCGGCATCGACTGTTACCATGACATCTCGGCGGGGAGGAGGTCCATTGGGGCACTAGTGGCTAGCCTCAACCCTGGGATGTCACGGTGAGACCCCGTGTTATTCCCATTCTGTCTGTCTGTTTCTCTAAGTCACTCATACTGCTTGTCTCGCTCACAGGTGGTTCTCCAAGTGTGTCCTTCAAAGCCGAGGTCAGGAGATCATGGACAGCCTAAAGGGGGCACTGGAAGGCAAGCAGATTGGATTGGGGGACTGAGGATGAATGAAACCAGGCTCTGGGTTCTGCTCACACTCGTAGGGGATATCAGTTGACCTTGCTACCCACTCACGCCCATTGGGTTATCAGTAAGCCTCAGGGTCTCGCTTCGTATTTCAGCTCTTTCTCTTACTCCCATTGGGTGCAGGTGCCTTGGTTGCGTGGAGGAGGTACAATGACGGGCTGCCGGCACGCATCATGGTGTACCGTGATGGCGTAGGAGATGGCATGCTGCAGAGTGTCGCAGACTACGAGGTGGCACAAATTCTTGAGTGCCTCCGAGCCGTGGGTACTGACTACAAGTGAGTAGCAGAGGTATCAGGGCTCCAGAATGGATGACAGGCTGAAAGTTGGTGTCTGAGTAGCTGGAAGTGTGAGCCTCTGTGCTCTGGGTGCAGGTATAGCAGGGGTCTTGTGGTTTTTGGATAGTTTTGTTCTGCAGTAATCAGTGATGTGACCATGTGCATTCAGGCCCAGACTGACTGTGGTGGTCGTGAAGAAACGTGTGAGCACACGCTTCTTTGCCCGTATCGACGGGAAGCTCGCCAACCCGCCTCCGGGGACTGTGGTTGACATTGAAGTGACCCGACCGGAGTGGTGAGAGGATGTCACAGGAAGGGTGGGAGGGGGTACAGAGCAGCACTGCTGGGGTAGGGAGATAACATCTATATGTATGTCAGGTACGACTTTTTCATCGTGAGCCAAGCAGTGCGCATGGGCAGTGTGGCCCCAACCCACTACAATGTAGTGTACGACTCCAGTGGACTTAAGCCCGACCACATGCAGCGACTTACCTACAAACTTTGCCACATGTACTACAACTGGCAGGTAGGTTCTGCACCACCCCTATCTGCATGGGACTTGTGCAAGATCCTGTCTCCTAACTGTGGCGCCCCCCTGCTGCTGTTATAGGGGATTATTCGTGTGCCGGCCCCGTGCCAATATGCCCACAAGTTGGCCTTCCTGGTGGGTCAGAGTCTCCACCGTGAACCCAGTTCCAATCTGGATGACCTGCTGTTCTACCTCTAGAGGGAGGTGCTGTCACTGGTGCCAGAGTGTTTTGTCCAAGCACGTTTCTGTGTGAATTGCCTTTTCTGCGTTAGGTGAAAGTGATTTTTGCAACCTGATTGTCATCATAATGATCAGCTGGCAAACCTTAGACCAGATAGTAGATTTGAGTTATGGTAACATTTTGTAGTTTTGCCCAGTGTAAAACTTTCAGAATGGTTTTGGTTTAATTGTATGTTTCATTTTGATGGCTGATGCATTTCTGTTATTTGGGCTGTGTTATGTTTATTAAAGAGCCTCCGTTCCCTGCTGTCTGGACCTTTTCATGTGCACACCCTACCCACATCATACTCCTCCCTTGTATCCATATCCAATCATTTATCTCTGTAAAATGCAGGCCTGGTAATGACAGGCTAACCTGTATTGAACTGATTTAGCATGGAGGGCAGTGTGGAAAATGAATTGGGGAGAAGGTGTTTCCTGCTCACCGGGTTCATTACATATCACCAGCCAACAGCAGAATCACCTTTGAGTTGGAGATGTTTATACTGTGAAGGTAATTCTGCTTGCGAAGCACCTGATCACGACATGCAGGGTGTTAATGGGACAATAGCCACACAACAGTACGAGTTGCAGCAAGTACCTTTTATTCTGCACATTATACTCTTGTGGCGAGATGGAATCTAGATCAGCTTTCTTTTATGATTCCACAATGTCTTTAATTTGTTCTTCAAGCATCAGTGGAGTGGTTCAGGCCTGTAGGCATGAAAACTAGGGTCTGTATTCATTCCAGATATCACTCACCCACTAGGCTGTACATGCTAGACCAATCTGTCAATGGGGCTCCTATACTGTGGAGAGTCTCACCATTCGTCATTGCATGGCAGTTCACATGGCACCTGTCCCAATGTATTTACAGGAATTACAGCTGAAATATGCCAGCTCGTTGACCTTAAGATGATAGGATCCTAGGTGATGTCATCAGTGTTGTGCAAGTTCGCACTTTTCATGATCTAGTTCAAAGTTCAGTTCACACATGCTCAAAGTGAACTGTTCACA
>JAABNX020000130.1:31848915-31860582 GCA_015163995.2 Mormyrus lacerda
GGGCTGGCCCACATGGGGCCCATTTGATTCTTGGGTGCAGATTTTGATGGGACCCATATTTTGGCCCACATTAAGCCAATATGGGGCCCATGTGGAAATGCTACCTGGGTTGTATTGTCATTTTCTAGGTCATTTAAATATTAGAGGCACTAACACAAACAGCTTAGAACCAACACAGTAAGAGTACAAAAATATGTGAATAAGTTTTACGCATTCTTCTGTGAGTACAAAAACGGTGATGTCAGAATGAAACCACTTGGGTTTGGTATTTGTTCTGTATACTCACATAATCAATCTAAATACTCACACGGAACATTGAGTAGGATGGCATCAGACACTGTCTCCCTGTATCTTTTCCAACCACACCAGTATTTTCCCGAGTGATGATAGGAGACAGGATCAAACTGAAGTGTGGACTGTGTCTCCGACAGCGGCTGGTTGTCCTTAAACCAGGTGAATTCTGATTTGCCGTGAGAGCAGCTCCCTGTGTCACATGTCAAATTGACAGAGTCTCCTTCTCTTAATGTACCATTTACTCCAGATGATGTCATCAGCAACTTGAGTTCTAAAAGTTATAGCATATATTTGAGATTTCTGCAGCAGTTATAAGGTATTTCAGTTTTTTTAATCCCTTGCCACATGTTACAGCCTCAGATTCTCTCTGACTACTTTATCTCTACTAGATGAGGTCACAATCATCTTTAAATTTGAAGTTAAACTAAGTCATGCCATCATGTC
The DNA here is from genome assembly GCA_015163995.2 of Mormyrus lacerda. NCBI lineage: Eukaryota > Metazoa > Chordata > Actinopteri > Osteoglossiformes > Mormyridae > Mormyrus > Mormyrus lacerda. The sequence goes on from JAABNX020000130.1 coordinate 31,849,654, forward strand.
ACTCTTTTGTATCATTTTACGGAATGACATGGAGTCACAGTCTCCACCATAATCTAATTTTGTAAATACAGTGGTACTTTGGAATACAAACTTAATTCATTACAGAAGGCTGGTTGAGTTGCATTTTGGTAGAGGTCCAAGTAGAATTTCGCCATAAGAAATAATGTAAATTAATTTCATCCAATCCAGACTCCCAAATGATTACCTATTAAAACTTATCTACCTACCCACCTGATAATAAAAAGCACTGACAATTAATATAAAACTAATACACAATGAAAAATCACACATACAAAGCAATAAACATTAAATAAATGACAATCCCATACTTCAAAGAGAGAGCAGACACACATGCACCACCTTCAAGTCTCCCTATAATTTCCTTTTTAAGTTCTATAGTTACTCTCAATACATTACTCTTTGGTTTGCTGCTATCACTGCTCACTTTCTTAGGGGCCATGATTACTGTATCACTAAATGTACTGTAGATAAAGCTCAGAAAATGCACACTGAACACAGGAACACAGCTTTTGCATGTCGAACTCGGTCGAGAGGTACCGAGTTCATAGGCATAAGCATCCCAGCAGGTCTGTTTGCCCTTGTGTAAGCCCATAAGAGATGCATCGATCCGTACAAGTTTTAGCGGGTCTTGGTTTGTTGCGTTCCGATTTTTTGGTCAAATCGCGGCTATTTTTTTTTCGACTGACCCTTTTGAGGTCCGTATTGGTAGTTGAATGCATCTCGACCCACACAAGTTTTAGCAGGAACTATCAAATTCCAAGATTTAGGTTGAGGTGCAAGTCAAAAAAATGCAACAGACCCGTTCAATGTCTAAGTTTGTCAAATTTAGAGGCAGTCGTGTGCCAAGATTCCACTGCATTACATTCTTTCTACATAGATGACCCAATTATTACAACAGGCTAGTTTTTCCCAATCTAGACCTCGGGGGCTCTCAGAAAGCCCACATTTTTTGCTCTCTCCATGCTCCTGCACCAGGTATTCTTGATTGGCTGGGAGTCGGATGGGAGCAAAAATGTGGACAGCTGGGGGTCCCTGAGGACTGGGTTGATAAATACTGCAATAGACCAATAGACTTTTAAAGCAGGAATTATTATAATCCCTCCCTGTATGAAGGTTGGCATGTTCTCTCTCCTGTAACCCTGCTCAAGATAAGCGGCTGGGGGAATGGATGGATGGAGGGATGGATGAAGAGCTTTTTATAAAGACTTACCATCAACTTTAAGAGTCACTCCAGGCTGTCCAGTCCAACTTCCCTCTTGCCTATCAGTCGTGAATCTGAATCTATACACTCCAGCATCAGTATCTGAAATCTTCTTTATTTTTAATGTACAGTTTTTCTCTTTGTTCCCCAGATACTCAGCCCTGTCTTTGTACTCAGGTATTATTTCAGTGTTATTAGTATGATGCACAAAAGGTGGCTGACCAAGACATTCAGAATTAAGACACCACATGACATTCTCCACACTGAACTCATGTGGATAATCATATTCACAGGGAATGACCAGAGCAGATCCTCTCACAGCACAGATTGGACTCACTGGATACTTTACAGTCCATATATCGCCCAGGACTCCTGGAAAACAACAATGATAATCAATGGCAACATGACATAAAAGGAAAATGTTTCACTTTTTTCAAATTCATAAAGAGTACTACTAAAGGTTTGCATGTTCTCTCCCTACATAACCCTGTTCAGGATTTGTGGCTGGGGGGATGGATGGATGAAGAGCTTTTTATAAAGACTTACCATCAACTTTAAGAGTCACTCCAGGCTAAAGAAATAGTGCTATATACCACCAATAAGTCATGTGAGAAAAATAATATTTGTTATTGAATTATAGTCTAAGTCTGTTGAACAATCAGGCACGCAGCTCTTCCAACTTTCAAAGAATGAATCCACAATTTCTTCAGCCCTCTTCCTGGGTGTTTTGTTTAGAGCAACTCGTCAGACTCTCAAACAGTGTCTCCACCATTCTCTAATAATTCTGTAATATTCGTTTTATCATTCCGCAGTACGATCAACCGTGTCTCTTACTTTCATTGTACAACTTAGAACTGAACAGCCATACGTGAAACTTATATAATATAAACAGAAAGGGCGCTATCTATTGACAACATTTAACAAGCCCACTGGCTCTTGGCTCTATAACTTCTATGGCATCTAAACAAATGAATAAAATAAATTCTGTCTTTTATGTTAATGATATAAACACAGTCTATGCATTTGAAACGCCAAACACGTCTTTAACCATCACTTTTAACTTTATCTTTGTAGATGGGCTTCGTCATCACATCAGCAATCATTCCATCTGTAGGATAACAGTCCAAGATTAATTTTCCACTATCTACAGCTTCCCTGATGAAGTGGTACTTGATGTCGATGTGCTGGCAGCGTTGCCTGTTCACCGGGTTTCTGGTTAGTGCCACAGTACCCTGGTTTACTTCATACACTTAAGTTTGTGCATATTGGTAATTTTCCATACCGTTCAGTAGCTGTTCCATTCTTGTCATACATTCTTGTATCCCTGATGCTAAGGCTATGTATTCTGCTTTACAAGTGGATACTGCTACTGTTGGTTGTTCCTTCGTTTTCCAGGGGGAACTTCCTTTACTTAGACTGGCACAATACCCTGTTGTGCTGAGTCTGTCTTTTGTGTCCTATGCCCAGTCAGCATCATAGTACATTCTCAGACCCAATTCTTCAGGGTCATTTCTTCTGAAGTGTAAACTCCTGGTCACCAGTACCTTTGAGGTACAGTATCTCAACACGTGTTTCGCTGTGTTCCAATGTTCCACTGTAAGTTCAGCAAAATGCTGAGACAGTTTACTAATCACAAAATTAATATCTGGCCGTGTACATGTGGATAAGTGAATTAAACTCCCCACTGCTTCTCTGTATTCTCGAGGCTCTTTCAGTTTTTCCTCATTCTCTGTGTACTCTACTTTTGGCTGACATGGGGTTTCTCTAGGCTTACAATCCTCCATTCTAAACTTCTGCAATACTTTGTTCACATTTTTCTTCTGTGACATTTTAACTTCACCTTTTGTTTGTTCAAAATCTATACCTAGGAAAAACTTTAACTTTCCCATGTCTTTCATTTTGAACTTGTCCGTGGTATTTTCTTCACACTCTTCAGTACATTCTCGTTACTTGCTGCTATAATCAGATCATCAACCAATGTAAGTAAAATTACAGCAAAATATGTGTAACACCCCCTTATAACCAGCTGACCACACCACCCCGTAAACTACAATTAATGTGGTATATTAAAACAAGGGTGAATCAGGGCCCTAAAATTGAATTACACAGATTTTATTTGATAAAGATACAAATCTTTATTAAACACATTTAAAAGAAGGTCAGACAGGTTAGTCATTCAGCAGATCAATGGTATAAAACAAAACATACAAGGAACTTGCCAAGCTACCGGGTCCATTCCAGTTCTACCACTAAGATGAAACACTGTTAGTTTCAATACACACGTAGAAAAAAAGAATCAAACCCCATGCACTGCAACCTTATACAACAATGATCATGCTACTGAATATTAAAAAGAAACCGGCCTCAAGTTTCACCGTACATCAAACTCACCATTTAGATGATTTGGTGTTTATGTTCTTATGTTCTAACACCCTGCAGATAAGCAGACTTGGCACTAGCTAAGCAAGGGGGGGGGGGGGGGGTTAAACATAACAAAAAAAAGAAGGAACAAAAAAACCCTCCAACCCGTGGCTCACAACAATCCTACTGCTTATAACACACAGCCCGCAGGTTGGAGGACCAAACAAATGCAACAATACTATAAAATTTCAAACCGCAAACATCACACAGACACACGCCGTAGAGAACAGCAGCTAGCGCACTGCACAAAACACTAATGCCATCTCAAAAGTCAGTCGGTGGATGCCGCTCCAGCAATCTACCCCTCCTCCGTCGGCAAACACGCTACACCACAAAGAGCTTACCGCCGGTCACAGCACCCATAAAAACGCTGACCCGCGCAACAGCGAAGCTAGCAACAATCAGCTCATCTCTCTGCCAGGGCCAAATACCCATTTCAAAACACCACCTGAATCACCACTTTGAGCCACTATTAGTGATGTAGCAGAAGCGTACGTCTGTAAGAGAGCAACAGGAAAAAAAAAGACAAATACCTAACTAATTAACCAGCTGGAGAATGGAAGTGACAAAATAAACACCAAACCATGCTACAATCGTAGACTTCCTACCGTACTACAGTTCGATTTAGTGCTGTTTTACATTTTACAGTCACATTGCAGTTTTTTTTAAAATTGAATGACGACAGGGAAAGGTATAATGGGGCAGATGATGCTGAGATTTCGGAGCTTTTTCTTGTCAAAATAAAGCCCAATGACTTGAAGCGTCAGAGAACATAATTACATAAGAAATTTACAAACGAGAGGAGGCCATTCGGCCCATCAAACTCGTTTGGGGAGAACTTAACTAATAGCTCAGAGTTGTTAAAATCTTATCTAGCTCTGATTTAAAGGAGCCCAGGGTTTTAGCTTCCGCTACACTAGCAGGAAGACTATTCCATACTCTAAGTACACACTGTGTAAAGAAGTGCTTCCTCAAACTTGTTTTAAAATGTTCTCCCACTAATTTCCACTTATGGCCACGAGTTCTAGTATTTAAACTAACATTGAAATTTGACTGAACAGTATCCATACCTGTTAGCATCTTATATACCTGGATCATGTCCCCCTTAGTCTCCTTTACTTGAGGCTAAACAGATTCAGCTCAGCTAACCTCTCCTCATAAGACATTCCTCTAAGACCAGGAATCATTCTTTGCCAGTGTGGGGAAGCAATAAAAAGGCCAATAGAATGTTGGGTTATATCTCTAGGTGTGTGGAGGGAGGTGATGCTACATTTATATAATTCCTTGGTAAGACCCCACCTAGAATATTGTGTGCAGGTTTGGTCACTATACCTTAAGAAGGATATTGCTGCCTTAGATGATGAATGATTTTAGCCTAATCTGTTAACATTTCCAATACCCAGTAATTTAATGGGGGATTGTAATGTCCCATCTGATTGTAACTATGTAGGAGTCAGGAGACCAACAGTTAAAGAATATGCTCTTTTACACAACATGTGTAACCTTCCATTTCACAACTCGAAAAATACCCTTTGCAATTTGTCTGCAATACATATTTCCAAATACAGAAATAGCACATATTACCGCATAGGGACAAAATACATAACAGAGATAATCCACTAAAATGTTTTAATGTACATGTTAATTTGATCCTGAAGTGCTGATAATATGCAATTTGATTTTTTTAAGTCTTACCCTTTTAAAGTGTATATGTCATTTTTCTGAGAACAAGCAGAAAAATGAAAAGAACAAATCTTTGTGGGAAAATGAACGTGGGTGAGTAGTTCCTGTAAGGGACTTGCTGCCCCTGAACCGTTTCTGAATGTCACACCGTTAATATTTGCTGTTTGCAGTCCCTTGGCCTCACTGCTCTCTCTCACGCATCTGGCGTAACACTCATTCTTTCAGACTCTCATGCTCACTCAAGAAACCTTATGGCAAATCTACATTATTCCATTATAAAGAGAATTGGCTACATCAACAATACTGGGATAGTTTTCAAACCCTAAGGACTATTTACAAGGTAATAAAACATATATAGTATACAAACATGTTTGCAGACATATCTCAAATTGAAAATCTCGTTTCCCATACAATGATGGAGGTTATCGTTGAAGTTACGTGGCATGAGGCATCGTTAAACTAACTAACATCTGAAGTACAACTGTTTCCCAAAACTGTCGTACTTTGTTAGTACCACAGTAGTTTGAACCATGTTGCTTTGAAGCACCGTACTTCAGGCTACAAAGGTCCCAGATGTGTTTGGTCTAACTTTCAAAGTGGGAAGCATGCAAAAGCTTTCAGACTTTTTCTAAGTATGACAGTTGTAATGCCAGGATATTATTATTATCTAGGATGTTCTTGTAGCGGAAAAATACAAGAACTATCTATACTAGCTATTGCAATGTATTTAGTAAAATGGATTCCATCTGTAATTATGTTCATTTTTGTTTTATTTAGTTTATTCACTCTATGAACACTTATAAATTCCTGATCTGACTGTCGCGTCCAGCGTGTGGGCGAGCAGCAGACAAAGACAAGGCAGGCCTGTCGTGTCCAGCGTGCGGGTGAGCAGCGGACAAAGACAAGGCAGGCCTGTCGCGTCCAGTGTGCGGGCGAGCAGCAGGCAAAGACAAGGCAGGCCTGTCGCGTCCAGCGTGCGGGCGAGCAGCGGGCAAAGACAAGGCAGGCAGGCAGGATGACGGGCAACAAAGGTTTAATGGGATAGACTGAGGCAAACAACAAACATAAGACATCAATGACCGACAATAGACTACGGAAGACACGGACTAATATACATGAAACAAGCTGAATTAACGGGGAGCAGCTGGGCACAATCGGGGAAGCAGACGTGGATGATGAGGGGGCGTGGCACACAGGAGGAGCGAAGCAGCAGGTCATGACACTGACATTGTTGACTACAGCATGTTACTGTAGTTGCTGAGTGGGACGGGCATTTTGTCATCTTTATCACAATGGAAACAAAGCTCTCAGTAATGAAGAATTTATTCACTACTTATAGCCACTTTTAAAATTTAATACTGTATGTGTATACAGGTACATACAGTACATGCACACACACATCGCTTCAGCATGCTCATTGCAATGTAAGATATGCGCAATAATCATACCAAATCTGTCGGCAAATTCACAGCAACACTATGGCAAACCTGTAAGCCTTAATTAATTCCTAGAGGATATCACAAATTCAGTTCTAATTAGTTAGGATGCAAATTCTTGATATTGGAAATTCTGTTTTAAATACTGTAGTGAGATGAAAAATGTTTCTATTGGAATTTGAACTAGTTAGAATGCAAATTTCTGTTATCAGAAATTCCATTTTAATTAGTTTAATTAAAATTGAATTCCTGATATCAGACATTGAATTTTCAACTAGTTATAATTTTATTTCTGATATCAACAATTAGCATTTCGGCTAGTAAAAATTGATTTCCTGATATCGTAAATTAAAACTCTTTACTCTGCCACAGCAAGTTTACAGTCATAGCAAGTGTATTTAAATCAATAAACTGAATTTATGAATGTTTTTAAAAAGGTGTGTTTTTATTAATTATAAAAAATCATTTGCATTTAGCTTGACAGTATAACCACTATGTTATATTAGATTACTGGAAAAATTATGAGACCACTTTATATTTTTTAAAAATATGCATTCTTAACGCCTGCTTTAATCCCGGTTCTGCTGGCAGAAGGCTACACTGCAGGGCAGGCTGCTTCCAGGCTCAAAGTTTCTGAGACAGCAGTACACAAGAATAAGGTGAAGCAGGAGACACTGGGAACGACCAAAATCCAACCAGGTAGAGGGCAGAAGCAACTATCTATAAGACATAGCCATCAACTTATCCTACAGTGCTCCATAAATCAGAGGATGACCTCAATTGACCTTCAAAAAGAATGGGAAACATTATGTGGTGTGAAGTGCACTGCTAGGACAGTTAGGATTAGGGTTAGGACTCGCAGAAGCTACAGGAAGTCATGGACACAGCACAGACAGGCAAAGCAGTAGGTACACTAATAAGAATAACAGGCACCTTAAGCAAAAGAAACACCGGAATACTATTTCTGAAAAAGTGAAATTGGCACGCGTCTCTTCAGATGAATGTGTTGGTCACAAACGACTCTATTTTGAACTACACACTGACACCTCATGCCCCTGACGCAATAACCTGACCAGAGGTTGAGAAATGGGCCAATCTGCCGGTTATTTACGGCATTTTGAACCAGGGACCTCTCTATAGCTCTCAGCTTCCTGTAACTTGTCCCCTTTTTTGGATAGTATATAACATACTGGAAGGTTGCACATGTTGTGTAAAAGAGCATCTGTCTTTATCCCTCTGTGTGATTACACTTGAAATAAGAGTCCCTCAAGCTATCCATTAAAAGACTCAATAACTCCCTACTGGAATTAAATTGTAATTGTTGGTAACTTTAGCAGCACAACAGATTTAAAACAAAAATGTTACCAAATTCTGAATGACTGATGTTCTTACCAGGTAAGACGACCAGAATCAGTCCCCAGAAGTTCAGAGGGTCTCCACCTCGCATCTCTGCTGCTCTGAGCTCCTTCTCACTCACTGTCTTCTCACAGTTTGCGGAAGTACCATTTAAGTGGTTTTAAAAAGGACACGACACCCTATCTTTGCTCTGTCGTGGGTTATTAATTGCCACATATTACCACATATGTTTATCTTTCCTAAATGTAATATAAACACTTTGCTGTTTCATGTACAACTGAATTCAAAATCGCGAGTTCAAAAATATGAAGCGCATCCACTAAAACTGCAGCTCCAGAGTCCTTACAGAAATTATTTCGCAGCACAGGATGTCATCTTTGGGTAGACATTTGGATTATTCGGGTGAGCGATGACAAAAATGTTTTCATTGGATAGATACATTGTAGATCATTTCTCTGGGTGGGCAATACCCCCACTAGCCCACCTGTAGACACATCCCTGTCTCACAGTGACTCAGTAGCTTAAGCTCTCTTCCTCTCGGGACTTTGCTGTTCTCCTAATGCACACAGTCACAGAAACAAATGGTGAGATTCAGCCCAGGCCTAACCCAGGACATGCCCCAGTGACACCTGAGAGGCCTTCTCCTATAACCTGCTTCATTATTAGTGTGGACCAGTGTTATTATACTTATCATACTATATTATGATTGTGTGTGTGTCCTGAGAGGTGTTTAGGATGCCCCCTGTCTTATACCCTTTGATTCCTAGTATAAGCTGCAGACTTTCGGTGACTGGGAATTACTGGGTAGTAATTTGTGGAAAACAGACAGATGGACATAGGTCACAATTTTAACTGTACTTAAAAGACACGTGTGACTTTAACTTCCTCTTTTTTGCTTATTGTGAAACAGCTGTAATTTTACCTTCATCACTGTTTCCCCTTTTTGTTTATTGTGAAATAACTGTAATTTTAATCTCAGCGCTGTTTTCCTCTCTTTACCTCCATCTACATGATGCTTCTGTGTTTGTATGTCTGGACAAGATGAAGCTCAAACACTACAAGTATCCACTGACAAACGAGTCATCATGTTTCTAAAACTGCCTGACAGCAAACAGCACAGTACATTTACATGGGGATGTACTACAGTACCCAGATACAAGTGTTAACCTTAAAAACTTGCAAGTAAAACTGCAATATGCCTAAAAAAAAATCTAACTGTAAAGAAGAAGAAAAGGGTGGAAAGGATGGGGTGTTAGTGTACAGAAAGTAGCTCTGAATTATATTAATCAGACTAACAGTTAGTCAATGGTACGACTTACAATGTATCTGCTGCCAACGGCTGTTGTCACGCCCGGCTCGTACGATCCTCCCGTGTGCCACGCCCCCTCATTTCCCACGTGTATTACCCTGATTGTACTCACCTGTTGCCTGTTAGTTTCTGCCTGTCTAGTGTATATCAGTCCGCGTCTTCCCCGGTTTGGCAGATCCGTCATTGATGTTTGTCGCCGCACGCTCCCCCATTTACCGGTTTGCCCTGTTAAACCCCGTTTCCCCCGTATTTCGGCTTGCCTGCTTCCTTCCCTGCTTGCCGGCCGACCCCGGTCAAAACAGCTGTCATTGATCAACCATTACATTAAAACCACCTGCCTAATATTGTGTAGGTTTCCCTCGTGCCACCAAAACTGCCCTGACCACTGAGGCATGGACTCCACAAGACCTCAGAAGGTGTCCTGTGGTATCTGGCACCAAAATGTTAGCAGCAGATCCTTTAAGTCAGGTGGGGCCTCCATGGATTGGACTTGTTTTTGGATTGAGATATGGGGAATTTTGAGGCCGAGTCAACACCTTGAGCTCTTTATGTTCCTCAAACCACTCTGGAATAATTTATTTAAAAAGCACTATAGAATAGCTGAATGGAATGGATTTGTAATGCAAATGTACACAAGCTAATACTAATTCCGCTAGAGTTTGATGCTTACATAATTTTCTGATTCTCACAGAAATACTCCCGGAAATTAGCATGAATCATGAATCATGATGTACACAATGACAAAAGCCCGGTCTGACCAGTACATTTGCTGTTCAAAAGGTGACACTGAGACCCGTGAAAGTGATGGCCTCGCTCAGCTGGCTTGCTTTCATTTGCATCCTTCGGGACCCGTCGCCTTGTGCCTCCTCATCATTGGTCCGTGATTTATGATTTGGGCAGTGCCAGAGCAGACTCAAGACAACTCCTGGTGGACTGTCCTGGTTGTAGGCTAGTAACAAGGGTCAGGGAATGCAGTAATTTTATGTTAATGCTACAGCTTTCTCAGAGGCTCTCAAACTGCACGGCGCCCCTCCAGGCTGATCTGGAAACAAACATCATACACTGGGGTCCCCCCTCTGGTCAACACAATTTACAACTAACCCCCCACAGCTAGTCTGGGGTAACATTCCCAGGCTCACACTCAACACACCCCCAGCACGTCTATTTCATCACACCCAAGCCTCTGGGTGTTTATCCCAGCACAAGTTACATTTCATTTATTTAGCAGAGGCTTTTCTCTAAAGTGACATACATTTTTACAGGGTCAGAGACACCCTGTGGGCGTTGCTTAGGCATCTAACAGTAACATCACTCTGTCAACTCAGGGATTTGAGCCAACAACCTTCCAGTTACAGATACAGCATCCCAACCCACCGAGCTACACATCATACAGACACTTGCACGTTGCAGTTCTTCATGTTCACATTTGCAATGCAATTTTATTTATATAGCGCGTTATCACAACATTACATTGTCTCAATGCGCTTCACATTTCTGCCACA
>JAABNX020000130.1:31860682-31876911 GCA_015163995.2 Mormyrus lacerda
CAAACCTGTTAGAAACTTATAGACCTGGATCATGTCCCCCCTCAGTCTCCTTTGCTTGAGGCTGAACAGATTTAGCTGTTATTTTTGTATTTATTATACTGATAATTTGTCCTTGATACATTTTTGAAAATGATATGATGATAATCAGGAAATGAGAAGATCCTCAGATCACTGGAGAAAAAAAAAGGTAAGATGCTTCACATGATAGGCTTGAAGTAATGCACTTTAATAATCGTCCATGGTGGACCCTGGTGTCAGTGCTGCATTGCTTCATATTTAATTTAATTTATTCTTAAATAAATTTATTCTTGAATTAATAAATGAATGAACAAATAAATAGCCATGTGATTCTGGGGACTCTGGGAATCAGAACAATGTGGGAAACGGATCAGGCTTGCGAGGAGGTGGTTAGACCTGAAAACCTACCTAATCATTTGAAGATGAGCAACATTACTTAATTCACAACTGTATTCCATAAAGAAAAGCTACAGGATATCTTTTTCTTTGAGCTAAGATAAAGAAGACTAGCTAACATTACATGACTGAGGTAAGTATGCATGTACATAATGCAAATTCCGCTTTTTTGATGAAGCCAAGATCTAGCTATTGATTATGATTGAACTAGCTACTCATTACATAGCTGAGGCAATTATACAAGAAGGTAAAGGTAATTCAAATTAAATGAAATAAAACATCCGAGCTGCCCGGAGTGTCGTGCAGAAATCTTACTCCCTGTCAGAAATATAGATAGACATTGGTTTCTCAATCTCATTTTGAACGGGTTTGAATGAATTGCATTTTAACACATTATGCAATTCTTGAAATGAGCATCATATACAATTCTTCTGAAATGGTACCTCAACCCAACCCAAAGCAACAATGCTAACTGCTGCACCACTACGGCACCCTAGAATCGGTACCTTTCTTCTGAACCTGCAAGGGCCAGAATTGTTTTGTATACTTACTGGGAAATTCAATTTAAGATATGAATCTTAAAATATACATTTGGTAATATGTTTTGAACAAAATGGAGTGCTTTGAGATTCTTTTGAGGTTGATATTATAGATAAATAGGTATATGGTATGTCAGCATTTTACATTAAATGTTGTTAGTTCAACATATTTATAATTTCATAGGGCAGTTTATACAACAATTTATTTTACATTAATTTTTGAGAATGTGCAGAGATTGCCACAGGACTTTTCATGTCACTCAAAAAGTCACGATATTTTGAGCCATGTTACAGAACTATATGTCTTTCTGTCAGCAGTAAATGGCAACTAGACTTCTAGTCTAACTGTAGAAAACCATAAAAAAAGAAAAAAGGTACATGATTGCTTCACAAGAAAAAATGTTTTAAGATCAGCAAAATAAATTTAAACAAATGTAAAATGCCAAGCAAAAAAGGCTTTTAGGAAAAAACTAAATAAACTAAACTAAATCTCAATTTACCACTTGTCACTTGAAATGTCTGAATGCTGCACTACTGCACATAAATTAATATTAATTTAAGTGTCAGGTGCTGGATCCCTTTCATTATGCAGTAACTAAAAAAGACATACATTTTGTTAGTTCAGCAGAATCTAAAATTAAAAAATTCCCACCCAGTGCTGCAGTTAGGTAGGTATATTCTGTGAGAAAGCTGATTTAAAGATTAACATAAAGAAGTTTGTTTTGAAAACAGAATTTAAGAAGCGGGATTTCATCATTTCTGCCACCTGCTTTGCTCTACTTGCAAAATCCTCACCTTGATTTGTTAACAATTCATTTAATGAGCATAACTGAGGCAACCTTCAATTAAAAAATGTAAATTTTATCTACTTTTATTGTTACAGATGTCCCCTAACCAGTCCAACACCAGACCCGGGATCGAGCCTGGACCAGTGACCCTGCCCTAATTCTCATCACTGGTTTTCGGAACACCTGAAACCAATTTCTGGTTTAATTACATTTATACGGTTTTCACTAGGCAGCTCACTGTGAGGTTTTGTGAGTTTTTTCCATGAATTTTTTCCAGTGGTTTCTGTTGTGATTATATTTTGTCATCAGACTGTGTATCGACCCCTTGCCTGGTTTCTCAACCTTGTTTTTGGACTACACTCTGCTCCAGTTTATTCATGACTTTTACCTGTTTCCTCGGTATAACTACTTTGATTGTGTTTTCTGTTTTGTTAATAAATGGATATCAATCATATTGCAACTGGACCTTGACCAGCTTCAGTACAACAGAGTGCAAAGAATTTAATTAAGGACAATGATGCCTTTTGCACATTTAACAATTTGTAATTTCTATGTCATATACAGTATGTTATTTCTGGATATTCTATTTAGTCATACACATGAGACTCCAGCATGCTTACTTTTATATTTGTCTATTTTTATTAAATCTTAGTTTTGTGTAGTTGAATAGTGAGAAAATATTGGAGAAATTGTACAATAACCAAACCTTCCAGAACAGAGCTGTGGACTCTTTCATATGTATGGTTTGAGTAGACACGGTATCCCTTTGAAACCTGCAGAGATTTGGCAGAGTGGGCTATGTGATCGGTCCCTGAGAGACAGATTTTCAGGCACAGTTAATCCTCTGTGTGAGTGATGGTGCACACCACTTTGCCCAGCTGTAGGACTGGATGGGAGCAGGGACATGCTGGGAATGAAATAAGGATATCAAGAAACAGACAAGGGGGCTGCACTGCCTTTATCGGCTTCAGTCCTAAGACATGTTGAGATAAAGGCTGGAAGACTGTGTAGCTTCTCTGCATTGTTAGAATTTGAAGTATATTACCAAATACTACAATACTAAATGTATAGCTAAACTAGTATTTGTAATATGCATACAGTACAGTATATGATGAAGTATATCACAAAAATACATATACAATGATTGTTATCACCAATTCAATTGACGTAATTACTGCAAAAAATTAAAATAGATAACTGAAAAAACTTGAGGAGGAAGCAATGTTACAACATTCTGCTATACCTGCTATTATGATAGTAAGGAATATGGAAGATTAAATAAAAGTAAAGAGTAAGCACTTTACCTCATATTAGCAGTCTATTGACAATGTTTGGCAGCTGTATTTAAGTTGGAACTGTAGTTAAGTAGCTCTCACCTTATAATGTCATGAGATGATTATTGGTCATAAAGTTATAGGCTAAATTGGACAGTGAATGGCTTTATGCATTAGGCCTGTGTACCCATGAACTTCTGAAATCATGTGGCTGGCACAGTGATTTCACCATTGGGCCACGCAAGGCCCTTAAACCCAATTGCTTCAGGGTGTGCTTGACCCTGGTATCTCATTTGTATATAGCTTTGGACAAAAGTGTTTCCTAAAAAATTTGATAAAAAAAAAAATATTAATTTCAAATATAGCTAGTCACAATTGCAGTATTACGAATCAACCAAAATGCAGTTACATTTGCTTTTTCATTGTCATTTATAAACATTAGGGGTACCTATTCTTTCCTGATCAGGTGAATCCAGGGGAAAGCTTAGAGCCGTGATTGATTTCACCTGTTAAATCTACTTTAGTCAGAGTAGATGAATGAGAGGAAGCAGGCTGAAGTAGGATTTTAAGGTTTGAAATGTGGATTGTAGAAGACAAAATTGCCAGAAAAAAAAGATCATTTGAGTGGGACTGAAACACTGCTAGATTTCTCAAGCTTAGCTGGGTCCCTTTTACATCTGGATTGGTGAATAAAATGCATGGAGTTGCTGGCAGACCAGTTATTGGAAATTGAAAGAACTGAAAGGAGGTTGACCCAAATGGTGAAGATCAATGGATGGTTTACAGTCAGCTAACACTCCAGTTCAATAGTGATGCTGAAAGAATCATTAAAGGAATGTGTGACTTGTCACCTGGACACAGGTGGGGGTATAACTGACATTGATAAGCCAAAAATAAGGACCTGTCATTAAAGTGTGCTAAGAAATGAAAATATTTTATACTAGAGAATTGAAAAAAATATTGCCTTGTCTCGCAAATTCCAGTTCCAGCTATTGCATGCTTATTAGTGGACTTAGGATATGACAAAAGCCATACAAGTCCCTGTATTCATTATAGGTCATGTTCACATGGCAAGTTGACAGTACTGTGATGGCATGAGGTGTATTTTAACAACATATACTTGACTGATTAAAGTGGAGCAATTGTTGAATGACATAGGATACCTAAACATCCATGCAAATTACGATTACGTGGTATCCACTTAATGGAGCTGTGGATCCATTATTAATCTGCTTGTATTTTCAGCAGAATAATGCCCCAAATGCAGTGGTCAGTCACCATTTCAGTAGAATCTCTGTGGGATAAGATGAGATGAGATGGAATGGAATGTGTGAAGCAGAGATCCACCACAAGCTCATTCAACCCAACTGTGTGAAGCACCACGATCAGCATGGCCTAGCAACACTGTGGGCCAACTTGAGGAGTCTTGAGAATGAGGCTGCCCTGAAAAGGAGTGCAATGCAATTTAAGGGAGGCGTGCATATTGTTTTGTACATCCAGTGTGTATATGATTATATAGCCATACACATACATTCTATACATTTTAGTCCATACAGTTTAGCCCTTCTTACTTATATAACTACAGAACAAACTAAGAAAAGCAACAAAAATACATTTATTTTGTCATTTAATATGAAATAAGCCTGGGGTAATTTGTATGACATGTAATGTCCATGTTTAATGATGATGTCAGTCTCAGTTGCGCTTATGTTTAAAAATGGCCCAGTAGTTTCATATTTAATTTGATCTACTTATGGCATCAAAATATGTGCACCTATTAATTTTGAATTATTCGAAGAAATTGGCATTTGCACCACATTCTGATTCCAGGCAGTTAAAAGTCCAATGGTCTTGTTTTTCTTTCAAGAGTGCCAAAGTGATTTAAAAATGACACTATTGCTAGATATACATCTGTATTTTCCTGTTATTTATTTTAGATCATTTTCCAATGACACTGACAGATTTTTTTCTTTGCTCAATAAAAAATCAAGAGTATCATTAATTAGCAGAGGAAGGGTTCTTTTTGCATGGTGGCAATTAGCATGAGAGACCTAAACATTCACAACCCTTTGGATTAATAAAATTTCTTTTACAATATTTCTCACTACGTTGTATACAGTACGTGACTTTATACCAACAAATAGTTATACCATACAAATTGCATTATGTGATGATTAGAAATACAGGCAGTGCATCAAACAGTATCTCACATCTCCAGCCAAAAAGTGCATGTAAACATAATGCAATGCAATGCAATTTTATTTATATAGCGCGTTATCACAACATTACATTGTCTCAATGCGCTTCACATTTCTGCCACATAAATACCCCCCCAGTGAGTAAGCTGATGGCGACGGTGGCAAGGAAAAACTCCCTAGGAGGAAGAAACCTTGGGAGGAACCAGACCCAAAGGGGGAGCCCATCCTCCAGGGGCCGGCAGAGGAGTTTGTAAGCATGTCCCCAGGAAATGTGGTTATATACTTGTAAAACGTAGAGCTGAATTTTGTTATGATGCATAACCTTGAGCCTAGCTCTCATTTGTATTCATCAGCCACTAGGCTGCTTCTTACGCTCTCCGGCCTAATTAAACCATCACACTGGCATGACATCGTCTGACCCTCAGGAGAACACCCTGTTCCCTTCGCTGGGGTCTGTGCTCCTTGGCCACCAGGGGGCATTCCACATACTGAATCAGGGGAAAATGTTCACTGAGCTGGAACACAGAAGTGTGATGCTATATGTGTATTTTATTTATTTAGCAGGAGCCTTTATCTCAAGCTACATACATGGTTGGGCAGGAAAGCAGGGACAGCCAGTCACTGGAGCAAATGGGAGTAAAGGGCCTTGCTCACAGACCCAAAAGTGACATCACGCTGCCGACCGTGGGATTTGAACTGGGCACCATCCGATCATAGGTATGGTGCCCTAACCCAGTGTTTCCCAACCCAGTCCTCGGGGAACCCCGAACAATCCACATTTTTGCTCCCAGCCAATCGGGAACACCGAATACCTGGTACAGGTGCACTGGGAGGTGAGAGGAAGCAAAAACATGGACTGTCCAGGGTTCCCCAAGGACTGGGTTGGGAAACACTGCTCTAACCCATTGAGCCACACACTGCATGGTTCAACATTTGGAGTCTGTTACAGTTTCCATTCCACTTCTGCAGTGGCCATGAGCACCCTCACTGTTGGTCCTGCAGTGGACTGATGCTAGTAGACCCCTATCCACTGTTCAGTGAGCTCACACACCAATACATGTAGTAACTCCAGAGTCGCCATAACAAAATAGCTCATCCACCTTCCATTTCCAACTGCTCGGTCCTGGTTACTGCCAGTCTGCAGCTGTATGTTACTCACAAAACACTATTAAAACTTTCAATATCAGTACCTTTGGGAAGGAGCTTAAATTGGATATTGGATGTGATGTTGTAGCTGCCTGGAGTGATGAATTGCCAAAGTTTATGTCTGTAAATTGGAGGGGAAAATGTCAGTGTTGATTCTGGCATTTTGTCTGGCATTTCATCTTACCTCCGTCAGTGACAGAGAAGTTTTTGGTGTACATACAGTAGGCAGGGTGCTAGGGCTGGGCCGATAAACGATATAATATTGAATCGCGATTTATTTTATTTTAATAACGATGATAAGCTCTAGACATTTTTTGCTCGATATGGATTAATCTAAGAGCCAATCACGATATGCTCGATATGGATTAATCTAAGAGCCAATCACACTCTTAGATTAAGAACAGCAGAACAATACGACAACAGCTGTCTGTTTTTGTTAATAAACTATACTTTAAAATGCAATTTAATGAACCCTTTAATTTTTGTGGCTTCAGTCATTGTTGGGATACTCTTTTAAAGCTGGCAGCATTAACATCTTATATCGAAATATATATCGTTGCCGTTCAATATGGGGAAAATTATCGAGATTACATTTTTGCCATATCGCCCAGCCCTACAGGGTGCTGACGATAAAGCGAGATATGGGGATCCCTTTAATTACCTTAAAAAAGAAACTGAATGCTAAAAAACCAAAGTGAATTTTGCTGATGCAGCATACACAAGAACTTTTAAAGTGACATTAAACATTGGTAAGAACAGTGATGCCTTTAAAGGTGCATGAAAATATTTTACTAACTATGACATTATTTTGAGTGACATTTCCAACATTTTATAGATGATTACAGGTGGATGTTATTACTATCAATCACTCTATGAAAAGGAACTAGATGACGTAATTACAAATCCTGATCCTTAATTTCTACGCCATCTGGTGGTAGACATGAGCATTTCCACCTGGAGCAGAATGAGTGATGGAAAAATCTATGTCTCTGATCAGTGGGTGTCACAGTGAAGGGCTTCTGGAATGGGCAGCTTCTAGTCTTAAAGGGGTTGTTATGGAACAGAGGAATTGCCTGGGTGAAAATCCACTGGCACAGAGGTGTCAATGCTTAGAGAGGGTCTTCAGGCCTTACAGACACACTCAGTGTAATTAATTACCTGTGCTGTGAATTACCTGGTGACAGTGGATGGTTCTCCCTGTCAATGCTCTCTGCTGTCCATCTTCCAGTGCTGCTGTCCTCAGCATTAGCTTAAGCCACATGTGTCTCTCAGGTCCGTAGCTGCCTGCCATTTCAAATTCTGCGCAGTCTTTAAAAATATATCCTGCCTTAGGTTTGTGTGTTGGGTTTGAGGGGCTGAGCAGATTTCAGCACCCCAATTTTAGGAAGCAAGATTAAACGTCACGCAGATGCTCAGGTCAACACAAAACATAATAACACAGTAATAAAAAATAAGCACTTAATATCAGAGGAATTTTGTAACGTTCCAGTCCACCTGTATTGACCTGAGATTTCATTTTACATATGTTACAAAAATATAATTTCTCGCCTGAATGCTGTTTTATGACTTGTTTGCATTGCCGGGGAAGTCAGGCTCACTATTCTCAGTTGTTAGATATTTACATTGCCAGATGTACACTCCCGACTTAATCACACGGCTCGCTGAAGGGAGAGTACTTATCTCAGGGATTACCAGGATCATCAGACTCAACTTCCATCCAGAGTAAATACCACACTACTTCACTTCACTGCTTCCTTATCAATACATGTTTTTAAACCAGCAATCTAGTTTTACTGGACCCAGATCAGCCAAAACATAAATCTCTCCCAACCTGACCATGCCACCTATACCGCCAGGAGAGAGGCATCCACAGTGACTGAGGGCCATTGACTGGATGGGAAGAACCAGATCGACATGTGCTGGAGAAGGACTCAAGTGTGGATGGTTCCTGAAGCCGAGAAGGAACAAGAATAAAATCACGGTCCTAAAAAGAGCAAAACTAAAGAAACAGATCACAAAAACTACCAAAACTACATACCTACACCAGGCAAACCAAATGTCCATTATGCTCTGAACTCAAAGCCTGCTGTCCAGTATACTCTGAGTCTGCTGTTCAGTATACTCTGAGTCTGCTGTTCAGTATACTCGGAGCACAAAGTCTGTTGCCCACTATACTCTGAATCTGCTGTCCAGTATACTCAGACCACAAAGCCTGCTGTTCATTATGCCCTGAGCACAAAGTCTGTTATCCTGTGTACTCTGAGCTTGGGACTTGCAGTTTGAATGTGGTCTTCAGGTATACATGGTCTCATATAGATGGAGGTTGATACAGTAATTCAGGCTGGAGGCACAGTGCTCCACGCCACTGGTCTGGTAAAACCATAACACTCACACTATTAACAGTCACCGAACTCTGTCACGTTATCGTGCCAAATGGGAACAAAATTGCTTTCTCAAAGAGTAGCAGGCTTCATATTCACACAGTGACTCATTTTTCCCAGTAGGGGCTGTATTTCTAAGGCACGTTCACTTCTGCCGAAACACAGGGAAATAGCTGCAGGCATAAGAAGATGACTGATGAGGGAAAACCAGGATACTGACATCTGAAGCTCACAAGTTAATTGGAGGTTTTATTCACACAAGAAACAAATTTCCACAAGTGTGTCCACCTGGGCAACCCAGAGAGCCCCTACACGAGTGAGAGAGACGCTCCGTGTGCTAAGTGCCAGAAAATGCCGGAAACCAGAGAGTTAATGAGTGCTCAAAAGACACAGGGTTTTCCATTCAGATGCTTATGTACGCTTTCGTAAGCACAGAGTTATGTAACGGGTTTAGGCAGCTGGAAATGTCTGTGATGCAAGCTGGTAGTGCTCCTGTCCAAGGGGACTCTATTCTCAGAGGCCTTGGAGCCGCAGTCGCTTGGTTATACATTTGACCATAGCTGGACTGAAAAGCTGCTTCTGTTTTGTAGAAAGCACCAGAATCCTCATAATGGCAGACAATGTAACTATCACATCGTGTGGCTCAGTGGACTGTGCCTGTAATCATGAAGGTCGGCGGTTCAAACCCAGCCTCAGCACGTCTGCGCGTCCTTGAGCAAGGCCCTTAACCCCCAGCTCCCTGGGCGCTGCAGGGACAGCTTACTCTACAAAGAGCAAGTTGAGTGAGGCGTAAAAAGAATCTCCCCACAGGGACAATAAAGGTTCAATTATATCACATCTCTCTGCTTCCCCCAGAAGCCCAAAGCAAAGGTGGTAAACTTTGCACCATCTAGCAGCCTTTTCAACTTAGCACTTCCATCCCATTCAAACCACTACCTTCACTATCTTCTTCTTCTACTGTAGTACTTTAGGCCTCCAGCTCTCCCCTCCTCTTCCCAAACGGATAAACAAGGATATAAATCAAAACTGCAGGAGGGTACAGATGTGTGTGGGAGCTGTTGGGTGCTTTTCCATGAGGACGTTGTTATTCTCCTCACACCCAAACCCTTTCCCTCAGATTAACCCGTGAATAACACTTAGGATAGTTAGAACAGCTGAAAATATCATCGGGGTGCCTCTCCCATCACTATAAGACACATTCACTACAAGGGCTGTTTGAAAAGCCTGCAGCTTTGTGCAAGACCCCTCACATCCCTCATATGAACTGTTTACCCTGCTGCCGTCCAGGAGGAGATTCTGCAGCACCACAGCCAGATCGGCCAGGTTGCATGACAGTTTTTATTCCCAGGCTGTCAGGCTTCTCAACATTATGCTGCCCCCAGGGGCCTCCACTCTACCTCAACCCTCTCTTAACCCACCTACACTGAACCTATGCTATTTTCCTATTTGTTTACATTTTAAACTGACTCTGCTGCTACATATATGCCCTCTGATATTATACTTATTTCATACTGTAGTTACAGTATATTTTATTTATCCTGTGTTTGCGCACAGATATCATATTGTATTCATACTGTATTCGCACAAAACAATCTTACTTTGCTTTTGTTTTACTGCACTTCACTTAAAATGATTCTCAGTTCATTTGCATTCTTCTTGTCTTGCACTGTTAATTTTTTTTTTGTTAACCTTTATTTAACCAGGCAAGACAGATTAAGAACAGGTTTCTTATTTACAGCATAACATTTTGAACATTTAGAAACATAACAAACATTAAATAAACAAGGAGCAGCAAAGAATAAAAACAGCTAATCTCAGTACACTGTTCTCAGTATCTTGCCTACTTTATGTGTAAAATTCAATCATATGTGTATCCGTGGAGTCTGAGCTTCTCCATCTTGTTTTTCCTTATACTTGTATATAGAAAGATGACAATAAAGTTCACTTTGACTTAGACTTGACACATGCCTCCAGTAAGAATAAGAAGGAGAAATAGCAGTGTAGACATAGGAGGGCTTTAGACAGGGGGGTGTGCGTCGACACGGACCTGCACTCTCAATAGGCTTTAAGCCTGTGAATGACACAGTTGCTTTATGGCTGCATGTTTTTTTTTCAAAACTAAGTCTGCTTCTTAAAGTGCAGGCATCAGAACACGCGGGGTAGGTGACAATGGCAAGTGGGGCTTGGATAATCACACAATTTGTAGGCACACCCCTGAGAAAGACCAGACTTAGTTTTATGATGAACACTTTTATTCAAAAAAATGAATCAAAATAAAAGACAGTGTCCCTAGGGGGTGGTCCTCGGGAGGTCCCAATGGCTCATTTGGGAGCGGCAGTGTCCCTAGGCGGTGGTCCTCGGGAGGGCCCAATGGCTCATTTGGGAGCGGCAGTGTCCCTAGTGGGTGGTCCTCGGGAGGGCCCAATGGCTCATTTGGGAGCGGCATAGCCAGCAAATGTCCCCCTCATGACACCAACTCTGCTAGTAGGATAAAACTACCATTGTCTTTGTGCTTAAACTTCTGCCGAAAGAAATGAAAAGACTCACCGTCAGTTACAATACAATAACAAGGTGCAAAGACGCAATGAGGGTATGCAAGGAACCTGAGTTACAAGGTAAAGCAAATAGACGCAATTAGTTTGCTTGAATGTTTCTCAAAGTTACACATGCGTTGTGATTTCCGCACTGAGGTTTTGGCCCTATTGGTCACAAACAGTCACTACACTGAAGAGGCAGAGGTGGTCCAGAAAAAAACCAAACCCACACCCTTGCAGAAGGCCTGCAAAATTAAACTGATTAATTGTAATTAATTTAACTGTTTAATTCTGACAAGCACCTTCCAGGGGAATAACTCAGAGAAGGTCATACATAATGCATTTACATCGTTAAATTCACCTCAGACTACACCTGCAAAATGAAATAATTATCTTTTTACAAAGTTATTACAGTTATAAAAAATCTATAAAAAAAATTTAATTGTTTATTGGTTATCTGTGATTTTCATCAAATATCAGAGATCAGCAATTTAGCAATGACTGAAAGACCAAAGTTGCAACTACAGACTACAGGGTTGCCAACTCTCACACATCTAGCGTGACATTCACACTTTCAGATTCTCATACTCACATAAAAAATCTTATGACGAATCCATATTATTCCATTACAAACTTAAAAATAGCCACATAAATAGCGTTGGGGTAGTTTACAAACCCTACAGACTACTTACAAGGTAATAAAACTGTTACATACATGTTAATGCATATATATATATATAAAAAACTGGCATTACTTCTCGTACTGTAACTGCGTTTTTAAAAAAACATAATAATGACACTTGGCGAATGTGCGTTTGCCAGGCGGCTGCCACATTTACCCACTCCGCCATGTTAGTACTGCGGCCACCGGAGAGGCAATACGTTGAGATGTTTGTCGTCAAACTTTGGTTTCTGTCCAGTTGTGCGCGGATTAATCTTTGATTAACCCGGAGCTGCATCACAAAGACGACAAAAACAAGTAGTATTACTTATAATTTTGGTGTTTAAGATGTACCGGCGCGGCGGAGGGAAGAAGGAGCAGAGCAGGCCGGCCCAAGAGGAGGACGGCGCCAGCGGCCGGTACGCCGAGCTGCTGGTCTTCGGCTATGCCTCCAAGTTGTTCCGGGACGACGAGAGGGCCATCTACCACGAACAGGGCAAACATCTAATCCCGTGGATGGGGGACAAGAACATCATGATTGATAGGTCGGTCTAACAAGCCCAGACGGGCGAGCCATTGCCTAACTAGCTTTCGTGTCTTCCAGAGACAGGGGGACCCGAGAATGTTTCTGTGCTGGGAGAAACGGTGTCAGACGCGAACAGCGACGTGACGGAGGAGAAATACGAAATGTTTTTCTTATTAATGTAATGTTCTGAACTCATTGTATTGACATGTCATAAGGGGGAAGAAATATGTCGTGTATCATGAGCTTTACGAGCTACCGTAATCGCAGGCAGCAGTGCATTATGGGAAATTGAGTATGACGGAGTGGCATGAGCGCGTGTAAGATGGCAGCAAACGCCGCCGTCGAGTTATGTGTATGGTTCTAATAAAGTGCGGTAGACGAACCCCAGACTCAGTTTTCATCATTATTAGTGCAATAGATGTATCATAAAAGCTAAACTAAAGGTTGCCGCTTAGTTAACAGTGTACGGCTTCGGCCCCTGAAAACGAAGATGCACCGCCATCAGTTTGAAGCATATAGCCCGCTGGTTTCCGGCACGTCCAGATGCACCGGCCACCAGCCCGCCTCCGGGCCCCGGTTCCTTTATTAGACCCTGAGCCATTAGAAAAGGTTCCAACCAAGCCCAGATAATGGGGCCCGTGCATCTTGACCTTATACGAATTTGCTCTGGCAGTTGGGAAAGTACTTGCTTTGCCCCCTACCCTTGCAAACAGTCAGGCTGATGTATGACGGGGGAGACATTAACCCCCTCCCCTGGAGGAGCAGGGCCTCGCTGGCCTGCCACACACTGCTACTCCGGCTGAGATGTCAACCAGAGCAAATTCAATCACGGCTGTGATAAAACTGTACATTAAGGTGGTTCACGTGTAGTTCAGTGTCCACTGGGGTTTAACCAGCGTAGAAGGGGGGTCTCTGCCCTTCACCTGCCCCTAGTGCTTAAGAAAAATGAAACTGTAGAGAATAGTGTCCTACATGAGTAAAGAATGTATACAAAAAGTCACCGTGACTATGTTTATGGGACAGAGCTTTTCCTGGGCCCTCAGTGAGCCACCTTAATCTGCATGGTCCTGTTTCCCTGTTTCCAATGTGTATGTGTGTGTCTCTCTATCACATAATCCAGACCTTATTTCCTCAGCAAGTAAGGCTAGGGGCCCGTGCGGCCCTGCTGGCCGGCCCCGGTCAAGAAGAACTCTGGATCTGAGAGGGCGGGATAGCGGATCGTCCGTTTGGTTCTTGCGGATAGGTATTTATGTGCTCGGGCTCTGTGTGGATGTACTGTTTATTCATGGCAGGATATAAACAGGGCACAGTTGGGATGCTTGGTTGAACCAAGTAAGGTAAGAGGCGAGTTGTATATACATATTTTTCGATGCAGGGCTGTTGATTTTAAGGAAATGATTTCTGCTAATTAAGCCTTAGAAAGTCATACATTACTGACTTTAAAGTTCTCCTAGATACGCATCTGCCTTATTTCCCTTTAGCTACAGTTTTTAAGTCTTTTTTTTATACTTGCTGTAGTGTATTTGCTAGGGCCTCATGTGTCCTTAGGGGTGTGTTCTGTGGAGCACGCAGCGCCCCGCTTCTGCTCCCTAACGCTGGCTCTCTGTCCCGTAGGTACGACGGGCGCGGTCACTTGCATGACCTGTCGGAGTACGACGCCGGCTCGTGGAACCATGCGTACCGGCTGTCAGAGGAGGAGGCGCGCATCGAGGCCCTGTGTGACGAGGAGCGTTACCTGGCCCTGCACACCGATCTGCTGGAGGAGGAGGCGCGCCAGGGTACGTGACCCTTTAGCTCTGCGCCCCCAACTGACCTGCCTGGCCCATAACACGGCTCCCGTAGTAGCTTAGAACCAATAAGCGTAGCTGTTGTTGACTACAGGAAGTGCCCCCAGCTTTCTGTCCTCGATCGCAGCATGACTGGGTGGTTCGTGGGTCGGCCTGGAGTCTTGACTAGAGTAGCGTGACCACCAGCATGACTCCAGGCAGACAAGAGGGCTGCTGGGACCATAGCGCAACAGCAGTCTGGATAGAGGGCTGGTTTGGGCCGGTCGCCATGGTCACAGTGATGCGGTACATCTTTCAGAGGAGGAGTACAAGCGGCTAAGCGAGGCCCTGGCTGACGAGGGCAGCTACAACGCCGTATCCTTCTGCTACAGTGCCGACTACTACGACCCCTCTCAGCCCACGGAGGAGGAGGAGGCGGCTGCCAAGGAGTCAGGTGAGTGGGCCACTCGGAGGTGTCTGCCCTGCCCAGACTAGCCCAGGGTCCATGAGGCTGGACGACAGACACTGATTCCAGATCTGTCTGTGTGTGTCACAGTCTAGCAGACCTCTTACCTGGGGGGCAGTTACATTAAGCCTTTGGAGTCGGCCGTCCTGCATGCAGGACATGACAGAAATTTAGCAAAACCGTTTAAATAACTCTGCGAGTTTTTGTCATATACACATTTAAAAAAACTCCCTCAGAAATCTTGGACGGTCTACTTTTCAAATATATATAGGTAGAAACTAAATATATTTTTACAGCTTGCTGATGCTTTGCACCAGTGTTGCCACTTTCATCAGCAAATCTCATACCTGTGTGCATGGCTCAGTGGACTAAGCCTGTGTGCCTGTAGTAACGAGGTTGCTGCTTCAGATCCAGCCTATTTAGAACGTGCATAGCGATACTATACGCCTCCAATGCAGGTGAAAGAAAGAAATGTGGCGCCGTTTGCTTTTTTTTTTGCCGATTTAACCTAATTTAAAAAAACGAATACTTCCGACAATGGAAGTTTTGAAAAGAAGACAGATTGTGGATTTAGTCAGTGTTTTTTTTCACAATTCTACATAATGATTTCAGCGAGATATAAACTGAAATACGCAAGAAAGACACGCGGTCGACGATGCCTTCGTCCCAGTAGCGTTAATAATAGTGAATTATTTTATTTCCGTCAACTCTGCATAGGCACCACATCATATTTATAAGGGCACAGTTTTCATTTTTCATTCCATCTACCAATAAACCGTGAAAAGGATTTTATTGTTGCTACTTTTCTTGCGTTTCAAACTGCCTTTCCAAAGTGATGGGTGTGGGGTGCAGTGACATTCCAGACTGATGGGCCATTGACAGTATGCTAACTACTACAGGTGTGGGGACACCTATCTCATCAATAGTCATTGTGCAGGCCACTGACTTTGAGAAAAAGAGTGTCACTCTAAAGTTGTAACACTTCAGTAATCAAACCACATAAAACTTCATAATGTCTCTTTCACCTATGTGTAGCCAACTCCTGTGTCTATAAGCTCAGAACTCATGCCTAGAAATGTCAATAATGTGATTTTTTTTTTTTACACTCTCAGCATGTCTGAAAATAGGTTTTGAACCTATTTTGAACATCCTAAGTGGTCTCAGATTATTCATGCTTTGAGTTTATGCTGAATAAAAACAATTGCAACCCTTTGGGATAAATGTTTTTTAGATAGGTGAAGTATTTTAAAATGTCAAGGCATGTCAGACTACCCCGAAGGTGGCTGAGAGGCCTCAGACTCCAGAGGGTTAATGCCTTGGCGGTTAACAGTTTCTGACTTTCCCACCCCCTTCCCTATATTACAGTGGAGCCTGAGCCCCAGGACAGTGAAGAGCCCTTCGTGGCCCCCCCAGGCCTGGTGATACCTCCTGATGTCGAGCTGGTCAGTCTACGTCCGTAGTGTGGGAACGGGGTCACCCTGAGGGGGGGTGTGTCTGTTTGTCTGTACACGGTGTCTTCTCAGGGTTACCTGGTGT
>JAABNX020000130.1:31877285-31891079 GCA_015163995.2 Mormyrus lacerda
TACCTGGTGTGGCACAGCTAATTAGCCTGTAAACATTGTCTCATGTTGGGATGGTTGTGGTTAGGTTTGGGGGGGGGGGGGTGGGGGGGTTACTGATGCTAGGTCTGAGATTTAAGGTGAAGTGTCTGTGCTGAGTTGGGACTTTGAGCTGCAGCCTGCTTGAAGATCGTGCAACCTAGGGGGTGAGTTTTTTGGCAAGAAAGTAGCCCAGTAGAGGTCATGTGACCTAGGTGTGGGCTATATGGCCAAAATGTATCCCAATAGATTGTGATTCTAACCAGAACTATCACATAAATCACGATTTTTTTGTTGTTTACAAAAAAAGGAATTCTGCTGTTTAATGGCACTAACAGGTTATTTAGCAGATGCTCTTATAAAGCTTACGCAGGTATTTTCTAAGGAAGGAAACGGACGAGGTAGCTAAACGGAGCACGTCAACGGCAGCTTTTTTGATAGTAGATAAGCACTGTTTGGCTATACACTTAATTTTCAGTTCTTAAATATAGGAAACACTTGAAATATCGTTATAGTCTGTTCACAGAAAATAAAATGATGACAAAGGCAGGCTAAGCTACTCTGAGAAGCTAAATGGCACGTGTCTATGGCCATCCTCGCATTATTGGGTGCATCTGTCAAACCTGAATGTCTTCTTTTAAAATGTATTTGCATTGTAATCGTGCTGTGGTGATATTTAAGTTCTGCTTTGCAATACTGACAGACGACTGCATTTTCATTCACTTTTAATGTGAAGTACTTGCACACAAATTGTTCTTTTATTCTCATTTTATTCGGACCGTCATTCACTTTGCTCTGTCTCCCTTTACTGTGTTGCCCAGTAATCCGAAAGGAGAATTTTAATCGATGCTTTCCGGTAATCACGCAATTGCGTTTAATCGAATAATCGTGGTGGCTCTAGTCTGATGATATGTAAAGTTTATTTGCTTGCTTACCAGGTTAGCTAACTAATTTAGAAAAGATCAATTAAGTTTATAGTTCATAATCTTGTCACTAAATTGACATCCACAACTGATATTTGACAAAGAAGTGAGACAACGCGCTTGGAGACTGCAACAGACCGCGGTGAGATGTTATGCAGGCTGAAATTGCTTTGTTTTTCATCCATCTGTTTTTATTGTGGTACTGTTGTGCAATGCCTGCGCGTTTGTAGGCTGCGATAGGCGTTTGATAGTTTGTGCTGTTGTTAACTGGTGCTGTGTTATGATGGCTCTTAAACACGTATCATGAATACAATTGTAACTGGTCACGATAAACCTTCACATCGCCCAGTAATACTGTGACACCGCAGATGCGCCCTTATAATATCCTGTGCCCCCCCCCCCCCCACAGCCTGCCACTACCAAGATGCACGCCATCATTGAGAGGACAGCCAGCTTTGTTTGCAAGCAGGGTGCGCAATTTGAGATCATGCTGAAAGCTAAGCAGTCGCTCAACTCGCAGTTTGACTTCCTGCGCTTCGATCACTACCTGAACCCGTACTACAGGCACATCCTGCGCAGCATGAAGGAGGGCGGCTATGCAGTGGCCACTGGGACCCAGCCAAACCAGGCCAACGGTGAGCGCCTCCTCTCTCCACGTCCCGCCTGGGCTGTGCACCAAAGAGCTGCATTTCCCATGATGCCCACTCTTTTAGGATGCTTTCCCAGCTCTCTACAAATGCACTTCAGTTCTACTGAAGGTTGAAACCCGTCTGTCACTGTTAAATAAAAATGCCCCTGCAGGATGTACGGCCAGACTGAAGGTTCCAGATGGGACACAGATGCTGGCTTTTTAGCCCACGGTATTAATCATCCTTGATTGTTTTTTTTTTATTTATGTGAATTAATTTTGCTTCACCCTGTTGTAGACGCCAAGTCTGATACGTCGGGGTCAGATGATGAAGATGGAGATGGGAGCTACCTGCATCCCAGCCTCTTTGCCTCTAAGAAGAGCTCACGTCTGGAGGAGCTCATGAAGGTGGGCAGCGCACACAGAGCTGTATCTGTCTCGGATCATCTGGGTTTCACAGTCCTGCAGTCCCCTCTCCTGGGTTTCCTCAGATTTGTTGCCACACCACCTGTGCCCCCACAAGCCTTCCACCCCTCACCTTGGTTTTTAAAAAAGCTGAGTCAGACAGTCTCTGGAGAATCTTGGAGTTAAGGCCCTTGCTGGGTGACCTCACTCTCCTGGTGCTGGGATTGGGACCATGCGATCACAGGCACAGCATCCTAACCTGCTGTGCCACACGCTGCTCCCAGGGGGCTTTCCAAATATGGGAAATCTTCTCTGAGGTGTCAGAATAATCTAGCAGGGGGGGGGGGCCTTATGGCTTCTTGAATGATCAGGCCTGAGAGGGCCCGGAACACCTGTACTGACACACACCTGGACCTCACAGCCTCTGCAGGTCATGGATCCAGACCATCCTCTGGCAGCGCTGGTCCGGAAAGCCCAGCAGGAACGGAACGGGGCCGGAGAGGGGTCCAGGCTTGGAACTGAGAGGGTGGAACCAACTGCTGCACCTACGGAGTATAGCACAGATCGTGAGTACTGGTCGGCTGTCCTAAGCCTAACCCATACAGCTCCTGTAAAAGACGTACAAAGGAGCTGAATAAATGCTTTGTGTTTCTTATCCGATGTACTTATCTTATAAATAGTGGTACGTTAGGATCCACAGGTTGGAGTTTGCTGAGTGGGCCTTACTGCTGAACAGCTGGTCATCAAGAAAGAGGAAGCTGGGGTGTGGGTGGAGGTGGAGATGTGAGGGGGAGTAGTGAGGGTGAAGGGGGAGTCCAGGGCATAGTGGACAGCAGTGTGGGAGACACAGCGATGGTTGGTGGTAGGGACAGTACTGTGGGTGGAGGCATAGTACCAGGTATGGCTGGCAGTAGTGCGGGTGGAGGAGGAGCCTGGGCATGGCGGGCGGTAGTGTAGGTGGAGGCGGA
The DNA here is from genome assembly GCA_015163995.2 of Mormyrus lacerda. NCBI lineage: Eukaryota > Metazoa > Chordata > Actinopteri > Osteoglossiformes > Mormyridae > Mormyrus > Mormyrus lacerda. The sequence goes on from JAABNX020000130.1 coordinate 31,880,225, forward strand.
GCCCGGGCATGGCGGGCGGTAGTGTAGGTGGAGGCGGAGCTCGGGCATGGCGGGCGGTAATGTGGGTGGAGGCGGAGCTCGGGCATGGCGGGCGGTAATGTGGGTGGAGTTGATCTGTGTAACTTTGACATTGTTTCCTCCTCAGCCAACATCGCAATGTATTACGGGTACTGTCTGCTGCCTGATGGCTCGTACTGCTTGGCTCCGCCCCCGCCTGGGATAGAAGCCACCTCCTACTACAGCTCGCCCCCTGCTGGAAGACTCCCGCCAGTTACCTCCTCCGCCTCCACCACCACAATGCCTCCACCCCCTGGGACCACGCCTCCTCCAACCGCTGATCCCGTGGCCACACCAGCCCCTGCCTCAACATCACTTCCTGCTGCAGTGGTGGCTCCAGCTGCCAGGTGTGCTGACAGTGATCGTCTCGTTCGTGTTTCCGTGCCTTGTGATCTGTGAGACTTTATAAGATGTTCTGCTTCAGGATATCTGATGAGGAGGGATTGGAGCTTTGGGACCTGCCTTGGAGCAAGGAAGAAGATTTTTATAATGAAACAGGGATGTTAGTCAGGCTGGCAGGAAATTCATATCATAGTTATTCAGTAGGGTAATTAGTGCTTCAGTGTCACCAGAAATCACGGAAATGATCTGGATGCAGTTAGCAGAGCTACATAAGGTTTGTAGTAACTGAGAGCTATGATGACATGCCCCTTCTCTCATTGTTTTTCTTTGACAGCACACGAGCCCCCGCCCCCGTGCCTGCCATCATCCCACCCCCCCCAGATGTCCAGCCCGTCATCGACAAACTGGCAGAGTACGTAGCGAGGAATGGCGTGAAGTTTGAGGCCAGCGTCCGGGCAAAGAATGATCCCCGGTGAGTCCCTGATTCTGTAAATAAGCTCATCAGTGTCTTTCTGCAGTGGAGTCCTGCGCTGCCTGCTCGCTCCAGCAATAAAGTGGTATTTCTGACGTCTGACCGCAAATAGACCTCATCCTTCCAGCACTGGTCTCCTGTTTGCAAACATCGCTCTTAAGCTCTGTCTGGTGTCTCGCCCAGGTTTGATTTTCTACAGTCCTGGCATCAGTACAACACCTACTACGAGTTCAAGAAGCATTACTACATGCAGAAGGAGGGCGTCTGTCTGCTAGAGGTAGGCACTGATAGGGGAGGAGTGCTGCACTGGTCCCATCAGTTTGGGGGTGGGGCTTTATGCACCCCGCCCATAAAGAGGATGAGCCTGTAAGCACTGACCTCATCAGCTTTAGGGTGGGGCGGTATCACGCTGACCCCACCCATGCAGAAGATGAGGCTAGACCAGAGTGATCCCCTCCATGTGTGTGTCCACGTCCCACTGATCCCACCCTATGGCAGAGTGCAGTTTATTGGGTCTTTTGGGGCTGGGTTGAGCAGAGCGGTGTGTTCCAGCTCTGTTTCCACATTGGCCTGCAGCTGCCCCAGCTCTCCAGTCGCTGTGTCGCCCACAGACCCGTTCCTGTGTGCAGCCCCCACTCTGCCTTCGATAACTACTTGTTTTGTTGCACTGTGACTATAAATGTCCGGTTGCCAGGGTGATGCCAGCCTGTGGACTACAGCCCGTCGCTCAGGCTGTTTTTATGGTTTTGCTCGACAGAAGCGGCTGTGGGGCTTCCAGCTGGACGTCCTACCCGTTCATTACTAGTGGATGTGTGTGGCGTCCCAGCCGGATCACTGCAGCCCTCAGTGTGGGGCGGGGGTTTCCCTTGTTTCTGGAAAGTTCTGGCCTTAAGACCCATCTATGGCAGAATGTGTAAAGGGTCCAAATGGGTATTCGTTTAAATACTAGAACTCGTGGCCATAAGTGGAAATTAAACTGAATTTGAGGAAGCACTTCTTTACACAGCGTGTAGTTAGAGTATGGAATAGTCTTCCTGCTAGTGTAGCGGAAGCTAAAACCCTGGGTTCCTTTAAATCAGAGCTAGATAGGATTTTAACAACTCTGAGCTATTAGTTAAGCTCTCCCCAAACGAGCTTGATGGGCCGAATGGCCTCCTCTTGTTTGTAAATTTATTATGTTCTTATGTTTCTGCTGCCTGGAATTAGGGAGAAGCTGGTCTCTGTATTTCTTCTCCTCCTCTCAGGGATCTGGTGGCTCGCCGGGCAGCACAGTCTCCACCTCAGACGGCCTGGTGCCAGACGGGGGGGTCAGTGGGTCCTCCAAGGAGGGCAAACTAAGCAAAGGTAGGAGGGCAGGTGTCGGTATGTTGTGGTGTCTGACCTGGATGTTTGGGAGGGGGTGTTTGTGTTTTCGAGTGTTCAGTACACTGTCAGACTGATTGTAGAGCTGACCTACAGATTCACAGTCGCTTGCTCACATCACCTGTCCCCCCCTCCTCGTTCTCCCAGCATCCTTTGCTCCAATATGTTTCGCCATCAAAGCGAAGGAGAATGACCTGCTGCCCCTTGAGAAGAACAGGGTGAGGCTGGACGACGACTCCGATGAGGAGCAGGGCCGGGAGGCAGCCACAGAGCCTCTGCCTGTGGGAGGGCCCAGCCCACTCCCCAGGGAGCCCCCCCCAGCCCCCTCCCTGGAGGAGAAGAAGCCCACGCTTTCGCTTGAGGAGCTGGAGGCCAAGCAAGGTATGATCTCCAGGGCTCTTCCCTCACGGCGTATGGGATCCTGGTCCATAGGTGACTGATCACAGCGAGACCCTAATGTAGATTTATAGAAAGTTTAGGGATTTAGTGTGGGGGGTGGGCAACCTGCGATTGTTGGCTAATTGAGCTAGGTTCTGTGGGTATCTATCCCTCTTGTGTGTAAGCATCCCTGTGCTATCAGGGAATGTGCTGCCCTCCTGTGGTTAGGAGAGAAAGTGTCTGCACTTCCTCAGACCATTTTCCCCTGCTGGGTGGCGCTGTCTGATGTGTGTCCCCCCCCCATCCAGCCAAGCAGAAACTGGAGGCACGCTTGGCGGCAGCAGCGAGGGAAAAGCTAGCACAGGCCTCCAAGGAATCCAAGGAGAAGCAGCTGCAGGCTGAACGCAAGAGGAAGGCCGCGCTCTTCCTGCAGACGCTGAGGGCGCCGCTGGCTGCTGACGACCCCCCTGCTCAGCCCGGGGTCCGTATCCCCACACCTCCACCCCCCCACCTCGCCGGCATCACTCAGCCTCCCTGTGCGGTCGGGGTCAGAGGTCACGACCTCTGGGATGAGCGGCAGCATGGTCAATGTTTGTGCATCAGACCCAGATCACTCTGATTCTCTCTGACAGGCCCCTGTGCCGCAGTCCTAATCTGATATTGTGACCGGAGATGCAAAATGTATCCGCCTCGGTCTGAGGTGTCGATCTGGGTCAATATTGCAGGCTGCTATTTATATTTTAGCCAATATTCAGAATTAGCAGAATGGTCGTTTTTCCTATCTGCTGCTACACTGATATGTTTAAACGTGTTTAGTTGTTTCCCATGAGAGTGAATATCAGTATTATGAGACAAATGTCAGTTATTGGTATCAGCCAAAATTTCCACATTGTTTGACTGTGTCTTGTGCTCTTGGTGGCATTTGTAACACTTGGCTCTAACCCCTGCAAGTGTCCGGGGCTTGATCACTCGCCCTGCATTTATATTGGCCCATACCTCTCACTCCCAAGGCCGTTTCTGTGCTGTCAAAGCCATTTTGTTTAGTGGGGGTGGGGGAGTCTGAAATCCCCCTGTGGCCCCTTTGGTGCCTCTGTCCTACCTCCTGCCCAGGGAAGATGCCATTGTATAAAAATACCCCCGGAGCTGCCTCAGTTTCTAGAGACATTTCAGACCCAGAAATGTCAGTGATGGCCTGGCGGCTGATTGGCTAGCAGCCTTCACTGCTTGACTGTTTTTATTTTGTGCTGAAATTTACGTTTGTGCCAGTCTGGTAACCGTAAGGTGCGTGACTTCAGGATGACTTCTGTGCCTTCTTATGTATCCATGCTAGGTTTAAAATGCCCAGTTCCAGTGTTGACCCCCCCCCCCCAGCACCCCCACAGCCTGGGATACTGTGCTGTGTCCCTCCCACTTGCTCCATTGACGATAGTGTGTCCTGGGTCACTGTGAGTGTGGAGGGTGTTAGGAAACCCAAATACTGGTCCTTCTTCCAACTTGGGTGTGTGAGACGTCTTTCTGGAAAGTTCTTCACTTTACTCTGCAGGGCCCATGAAGGTACACAAGTGAAATGGAGGCAGACGCTGCTCTCCTGTTCAGTGCATGATGATTTCTGTAGAATGTGGCCAGCTCCAATGCTGGCCCCCAGGCCACAGTGCAGGCCATGCTTCATGTGTTTGGGAGATCCCTAAGGAGAGTAAATTAGAAGCAGATTAGCTATGAGTGCAGGGCCGCGAAGTTCTTTACGATGCTTGAGGGAAATCCCAGATGTTGGCTGAAATGCAGAGATCACATTACATTCCGCATGACACTCAGTGAAGCATCAGCTCTGCTTAAGGCCCCAGAGGGTCTGCGGCTCCCCTTAATGCCCCCGGCGTCACCGCGGAGGGTCTGCGGCTCCCCTTAATGCCCCCGGCGTCACCGCGGAGGGTCTGCTGCTCCCCTTAATGCCCCGGCCTCACATCGGAGGGACTGCGGCTCCCCTTAATGCCCCGGCGTCACCGCGGAGGGTCTGCGACTCCCCTTAATGCCCCAGCATCATTGCAGAGGATCTCTGGGCCTTTGACTTACTGCTTTGTACAGGTTCTGTGATTCTGAGCCCTTTGCTTGTTCATTTGTGTTCCTTATGCCCTTTACACGCATGTGGTTCGTGTCTTGACAGGCTGGCTCAAGGTCACAGTTCCATGCAGGGGAATCATTCTCGGGGTAGTCTTCTTTTCTGGTACATACTACCCCTTGTGAATTCCTTCAGGTCATTCACCTCATTATGGTTCTGCCTTGCACCAGTCAGCAAACTGGCAGATTCGCTCATCGCCGTTACCACGGTGCTCGCAGCATCATTGGAGCACCAACGTTTTACCAGTGGGGCCTGCTGTTGTGTCTAGCCCCATCTCAGTTTCAGAGGATGCTGGGAACTCATATTGAGTCAAGGACGTGGTGAATCTAGGGCTCCACGATGAAGCACCCAGCTACCGCACAGCACAGGGAGGGAGGGCCAGTGACTCTGCAGGAGGAAGCGGGTCGTGTATAAATACCCAACGAGGACAGCGTGTTCTGCTTTCTGGCGGTCCCATTCCTCAGCATCGTGTCCCTTTGGACCAGTGGCCAGAGCAGGAGGAAGGGTGCGGCTGTTGTGGCGACCTGCCGGGCGGCGCCTGTCCTGCTGTGGCGACCCGATGGGGGACACCTGTCCTGTTGTGGCGACCTGCCGGGCGGCAACCTGTCCTGCCGTGGCGACCCGATGGGGGACACCTGTCCTGTTGTGGCGTGGCGTTTGGACCTTGGCCTGTGTTTGGTTCCATTAATCACACTGCTCTCCGCCCTTTTTATCTCATCCCCGGCAGCCCGAGATGCTCTCCTGCCTGCCCCCGCCCAGCCCGCCGGCCATCTTTCGACTCCTCCCCTACCCTGTCGACCCCAGGCCTGTGGAGACACCATCCCTGCCCCCACCGCTGCCTCCTTACCCCTCTGTGTCACCTTCACCCTTGTCCTCATCCTCGTCTCACCGTGACCATGACCGGGAGAGGCGGAAGAAGAAGCACAAGAGGAGGTCACGCTCCCGGTCACGCTCACCCCCTAGGGCCAAGAACAAGCATAGTCTGCCCAGTGCATACCGCTCTGTCAGGAAGTCCAGGTAGGTCTCGTGTTTCAGTACATATATATGTATGGGTGTGCAAGAGCATGCTGGCTAAAAAGTAGTTTGTTCCAGTCCTGTGAAAAAATCCCTCGGTTCAGAGTCTGGTGTTCTAAGCATCTCTCCCCCTGCTGTTACACTAGTTACATGACAGTTCTCGGGTCCAGAGTCTGCTTGAGGTCAGCCATACTGTTTTCTGTAAAGGCTGTGTTACATGGTGACCGCAGCTGAAATAGATTCAGGAATAGATTATATGTTAACCGCCGGCTGGAACCTTCTGGATTACTGCCGCTACCTGGCTCTCCCAGCGCTGCCCCCTAGTGGTCTGTGCTCTGGCTTTCGGCTCGCATGGTGCAGGGCGGTACGGGCGGCAAGCTGCTAACCTGCCCCATTTCTCTGGAAATTAGATGCATTCCACAGAAATCACATGTGACCTGGTCTCCCTTCTGGGGCTCCGGAGGCCTGATTGTCAGTGACCCCACCATTGCCCTTCCGGAAGGGTCCAGGTGGACTTCATAGCCCCACCTCTGCACCGGCCAGCTAACGGGCTCCCGCTCGGTGTGTCCACTGTCTCAGCAGGTCGCGGTCGCGGACACCGAGCCGCAGGGAAAGGAGGCGTGAGGAATGGGAGCGGGAGAAGGAGCCATATGTTCCCAGTGCATATCGCCATGGCAACAGCCCTGGCGTCAGCAAGAAGCACTCCAGGTCGAGGTAGGGGGCGCCATGGGGTTGCGATCTGCCTCAATGGCTGTGCTTCTAAGCTCGGCCGTCCTGCTTTAGGAGGAAGCCATAGAAATACCCTTGGCTTCCGGTTGCGTATTTTTTGCATTTCAGCCCCTCCCCCACTTTTGTGCAGGTCACCGCATGAGAAGAGAAAGAGAAAGAGTGCCAAGTCACACGTGAAGCTCCGGGCCTCCTCCTGCTCGCCTGCCGCCTCCCCGGGCCGAAGCAGGAAGCGGCCCACTGCTCGTTCCTCCAGCCCCCCCTCTGTGCAGGGGAGCCCCGCCTCTAGTCTGCAAAGGTCTGCCCTCTGATTGGCTCTCTCATCCCTGCCCTGCTCTTCTTTCCATGGGGTGCCGTGGGTCATATGGACTTGTTTCTCTGCAGGGGAACATCGCAGGACCGACAGAAGCAGGTGGCATCTGCAATCGTCTCCTCTGTACAGACTAAAATCACTCAGGTAAGGATCCCATGCACAAGGGCCTGTGCTTTGCCGGCAGATTGCCTAGCTTCCCCGACAACTGGGGTGCCGAGGTCTGCCTCTGTGGGAAATGGCTTCGGGGCCCGAAGTCTCTGGTGCCTTCATTGGCACACGGATACCCTGGAGCGGGTCCATTTGCAGTCAGGGTCCCGATGAATACCAGAGTGGGCTTCCCCCGCTCGCACATCCGTCTGTCCGCTCAGATGACCACGCTGTGTCTTCCCACCGCAGGATCTCATGGCCAAGGTGCGTGCCATGTTGGCCTCTCCCAAGGATATGCAGACCAGCACATCCTGAAGATGGCGCCGTGCCTCATAACACCCAGCAGCGGAGCCGCCTTGACCAGTCGGCGCCATGAATATTTGACTTTTAATGTTTTAATTTCTGTTTTCTTTGTTTGGGGACTGGGCTTATTTTGGGAGTCTGGGTGGTTTGGGTGAACTCTGCTGTTGTAAGGAAAGGTGGTGAAATTGGACATGTAGTCTCCCTCCGCTCAGCTGTGTGGCGCTGTTGCTCAGCAGGCCCTCGCTTCAGCCTGTGTGACAGTGTCTGGAAGCCAGATAACGTTACGGTGGCCCTCCCTGAGTTGCAAGCGACCTGAACTCTGTTTTACGGGTTGCACTCTTCAGAGACACGCCCCATAATCTGGCGGACGTCTATCCTTCCGTGAAGGGCTTCCCTGGAGCCTGCTTCTGACTGGCTTCTAGCTCCGCCTTAAACCTGCGTGGGTCTCTTTTTTTGTTTTTTTTTTCTTTTTTTTTTTTTTTTTGTACAAGCTGCTTTATGGACAGATGATCTGCGAATAAAATATGAGTTACTGCCTCCCAGTCTGCTTTGAGTGCTTGTGTTGAACATGTCATCCAGAAGGACAGTGGTGATCATGTAGGACCTGGTTAGGGTCCCTCAAAGATGTCCCTCTGGGGGTATAATGCTGGTGCAAGTAAATGCCTTCTGTAATAAGGAACTGGTCTTTGATCAGCCTGACCCACATCCAAGCTAATGTACCTTCACATAGTGGGAGCTGCACGATCAAACCTCTTATGATTTGTAAACTGTCGCGAACAGAAACCTCATCTCTGAGGCAGGAGCTCAGCAGCTGATTTTAATTTTAATTTGATGTTATTTCTCCATAAGCCCATAGTGGTTGTCTCAGCCTCATGGGAGTTCTTGGTAGACGAGTTGGGTGTCTACAAATGGAAGCATGATCCTGAAGACGTCTGGTTAATATGCCCCCCCCCCCCTCGATCCAGCGTAATTATAGGGCAAAGTATTCGCATGCGAAATGCCCCAGTTCTGAAATGGATACTTAGATGGAAATGTTATTTTCATTTCCTAGTGACTTTGCGTTGGGTGTGGGGGAGGAGATCGCTTTGGGATTTGGTGAATGAGGAATGTTTTGCTCCAGCACATCGGGCTCCCACTGGTAATGAAGCAGAATCTGTTTCCCGGGCCTTTCTCGTGATGTTCTCAGGTGCTAGAACCCATGCAGAAGTGCCGTCTTTTTCGGGTTTCCAGCTGCTCTGTAGTTTTGGCCCTGACTCTGCTTAGGAGAACCCGGGCTCTGAGGACCAGGGGAGAAAAAAATGATTTTGATTTGATGGGAAGAGGAGGTTGGCAAGGTCACATCTGCAAACGTAAATCGCACAGCTCCAACTGTCCTCTTTAAGAAGGAATTTACTGAGTGGCATGTGCAGTATGAGATATGAGCAAAATCATGATGTCCTCTACCATGGACAAAGATGAATTGCTGGACCACAGGAGGATAGGGAATTTCAAGCCAGCCAGCCAGCTATATAACTGTACTGGGCCTGTTCTGTTGGTCTTGCAGGTCTGTGGCGCCCATAGAAGCTCTCCAAAAATTCATTGGTTCGTTACTGTGGTGGGCTCATTCTGGCAGCTTTGTCCTCCTAAACTGTAGTGTCTGGAGGGGTGAATAACTTCCTTGAAGGGTTGGTCTCTACTCCTCCTCCCTGCCTGAATGGCAATGGAGAAGATTAGATGCCCACCTTCCTACAGACTGTTCCCAGAATTGGATTATTCTTCTCATGCACTGCCTGTTAGTTTGTGATCATTATTGACAGTAATGGGATCTTAAATACACTGTCATGATGATGTGCGAGATGACAATGAGCCACCTGGTCCTCTAAAGTGAAGGTCCAAACCCTTAAATGAAAGGCTACATCCTTGACAGCTCCCAATTCCCTCACTCCCCCCATGACTCGCTGGCTAAAGTGAGAAAATTCATAAAGATGATGAGGGAAGAAAAGTGAGTGAGTGAGGCAGCGTGGACAAAAAGTGGTTTTGGGCCACACATACATCTTTGATGACTTACTATACTTTCTCCTGTATTTGTGAAGTTGAAACTTTTATCATCTGTGGGTGTCAGCAAAGGTAAATTTCTCTTCCACAAAGGGTACTGGACTGGACTACTACACGTCTCCAGCAAGGGGGTGATCCGAGTGAAAATCGGCCATCTATGACTCTTTCCCTACAGTGTTGGGACAGCACTTCAACATCTGGAATTCAGGAAAAAACTTCCAGGGCAAAGGAAAGGTAGTGAGGGAGGGTGGAACAAATAAGGTTTGGGATGTAGCCAAAGACTGCAGCTGAAGACCAGCGATCCATGACCGCTCAGGTAATGAGTCTCATTGTTAAAACCTCCTATGCCAAAATGTTGAAGTCAATCTTAGGTTCTCAATTTCATGCAGGAGTTGATGTTTGATGATGATGTCCCCTGAAGGCAAGTCAGTCAGTGAGCTTTATGGATGTGTGTGTGCGTGCACTCGCCTGTCTATAACCGAGTGTTAATGTTTTCACGGATTACAGGCTGCTGATCCTGATTAAACTGTAGTGATATTTTTTTGTGATATCCATCATGCAGGACTTTCTCCCCACGCCTCCTCCTCCATCGTGTGGCCTGGCTCTGCAAGTCATGTAAAAAGGTGTCCCTACAAGGACCCAACCTGTTTCTGCTTCTTCCGGCAAGGGCGGGGGGTGGGTCACTTTGGCTTGGATGGGGTTCTTCCCTGGTTCTAGGGAAGTTCTGTGTAGCGAATAACACAGGGGCCCCTCCAGCATAGCGACCAGCTCTAGGAGAGGGGTGCATCTGTCATGTACTTTTCCCATCCTCATGATCATGGTCTGTGGTCTGTGCTAAGATGTCTTAAGCAGGAAGTCACAGCACTGCATCTTCATCTTCAAAGAGCGTGCCCATCTTTATCCACTGCGGCTCTTCTGCACTGAATGGTCATGTGACCTGCATCTCTGACGCCTGCACCACCTCTGGGATCCGCGATGCAGATGTGTTGCAGTAAATGTGCCCTAATTTCAGACTTTTGGGCCAAGCTGTACAAAAGCGGCCTCCTGTATGGGAAATGAAGGTCTTTCTGTTGGGAGTGAAGCAGATTCCCAGCCTGATAACAGGACTGGAGTTTCAGTGACTGGGGGGTGGGCTTCATATTGCATAATAATATGAGTGGCCCAGTAATGAACTCCAGGTTCGTGCTCTTGTGTGTTTTGGAGTGTGCAGCCAACCTTTGCCCCTGGTGTGTGAACCCCGGGGAAAACGCCAAGGCTCAGCATTAAGACCATTTCCTGGGAAGGTTCTGGAAGGTGCAAGGCCCAGACACCCACCCAGCTTCCACCCAGCTTCCTAGATCATGGGATTGTCACCCTGTCTGCTTAGATTTGGACTGGAAAGCAGCTTTAATTTGGGGGCTGGATTTATAAAATGGTGCTAATGACAGTGGGGACGGGGGGCGGGTTTGTTCAATCAGAACCCAGGTCATGAGGCTTGTGGAGAAGGGATCTTTTTCGGGGGGGGGGGGGGAGCATTGAGTCAGGAGTGAATTGAGTAAAATAGACACTGTATTCTATTGCACCTCAGCTGTCGCTATTGTCTATTTTATAAGGC
>JAABNX020000130.1:31907150-31928094 GCA_015163995.2 Mormyrus lacerda
CCCCCCCCCCCCCCCCCCCCCCCCCCCCCCCCCCCCCCCCCCCCCCCCCCCCCCCCCCCCCCCCCCCCCCCCGAGCAAAGCTGCATGCTAATGCTTGTCGCTCATTCGCATCACTCGCTTCTGGATGTCTCCAAGCTGCAGATGGAGATGAGGCCCTCAGATGGATGCTGTGACAGCCTACTAGCAGTGTGCCCAACCCTTTGATGTGGAATCAAGCGGTCGGGATCAAACTCCCGTTGTCGCATGATGTTGGGGTCACACACAACTGATGGATAGGTGCTTCCATGTAAAGGCTATTGAAGAGTGCTTGAGATTAAGCTCTTTCCTTTTCTAATACTCTGCCAGTCATGCAAAGAAACACACACAGATTAGGTGTCTGTGAGGATTTTCCATTCTCCATTCATTTCTATGGGCATAACCCTAATCCCAGCTACGATAACCTTAACCATAAGTAACCAAACAAAACACAAGACGTTTGGCATTTTTAGTTTTTTTTTACTGTAGTCACAGATTATTATGAAATCTGATCAAAAACGTATCATGTTTTTATCACAGTGCGGGGACATTTGATCCCCACAATGAAATGTATACACGCCCCCTGCCCACACACACACATGCATACACACACATTTACAGCATTTACATTTACAACATGCATACACACAATACCTATGGGTCTATGGTCACCCATTAGCAGTGGCAATCATTCATAACACAGTGAGATTAGTGTCTGCAAAAGTAACCTTTCAGTGCAGTCAGTGTTGTCATTCACCAGGCTTGCTGCTTATGCTGATGATCAGTGTGGTCGTTCTGCTCTTTATGTTCATCAGGACCACTGCTGAGTTCTTTGGTTAATACAGGTACACGAGCCACTATACTGTACTTTCAATCACTTTATCCTGAGTGCCAGAAAGAATTTACTGAATACAAAGAGGCTGATTCCATCATGTTCTGCTATTTCCAGTTAGACAGATTCCCAAGAGCACTTTGATGTGACTGAAAGAAATAATCACTTCACAACTGCCAGTGCTAACAAAGGCTAGGCATGTGTGGGGTGGGTGCTGAGAGGATAGGGAATCTGCCTGTGCTCAGGAGACTCATACAGCCTAACAACCTTCTGACTAGCCTCCTGACTTCCCCTGACTGTAGATCTGGTCCAGTAAGACTTCAAATGACGACAAGAAGGCTCTGTGTAGACAAATGAAGCCTCGTGAACCATTTGCTATATTTTTTGACCCCACTAGATGGCGCTTTTGGTCTGCTTTGGGGCAAGCTTTGAGCCTTTTTTTGAACAGACAGCAATTGACATTAGGCCATCACTAGGTCTGTGCATTCATTTGAGTTTTGTCTGTGCCTGTGCTGATTGCCCATAGTCTGCACCTGTTATTTGCCCTGTTAAATTCTGCCATATCTTGTATTCCTTGTGATACTCTTCAAGCACGACCCAAAGATGCCCTGATTCTGTTAAGCTTGCCTGTTCTTTACTGAGACTGCTCTGTCCTTGGGTCCACACTGCTCTAATCACTCCCTGCATCCAGCAGTGAGACACTGGGACTCTCACCACAACCACTTGGGCTTGGGAGGTGTCGTCACTGGACTGCAGACTGGTTGACACAATTAGTCCTTTCATGTGGCTGGTTAGGTCAATGGAGTGTCAGGCTACCCTCCTCCCTGCCCTGGAGCGTGGAAAAGGAAGTGCCTCCGAGGTCTGCTTGAGGACACTTGACCTCTGTAACCCCAGCATGACAGACCCCTTGTCTCATATGCCCATCCCCCATTTCCACTCCAGCTCTTTTCATTTTTCTTCACCGCATCAATGTGCGCTGGGCCCAGCTCTCTTTGGCTTTACATCACAAATCATTTAGCAGTCAGTTGTAGGACTGTTTTGAGATCATGGATATTACACTGTTGTCAGTAAAAAGCAGCGCTCCGGGTAAGGCTCGAAGGTGGACCAAGGTGAGGTGGTCACTGATGTGTTCCATCAGAGGCAGTAGGAATGAGGGTCGACCTCTCAATCAGACTCTGTCGAACATCACCCAGCATTTCCCCCATTTTCACCAGTGGTTCAGGAATCCTGGAGAAGCTGATACAGATTTTTCCTGGTTTTCTACATTCATCTTTCATACCACTTGTCCTATACAAGATAGCAGGGGTTTGAAACCTATCACAGAAGCTACAGGCATAAGGCAGAGATTAACCCAGAATGGGGTAGCGACCCATCACAGGGCACAGACATGCTCCATTCTTCATACCACTCACACATACGGGCAGTTTGGCAACTTGAATTAGCCTTAGCATATTTTTGGACTGTTAAGAGGAACCAGGAAAGCCGGAGGAAACCCCATGATGACACATTGAGAACATGCAAACTCCGCACACGTAGAACCGGGTGAAGACTTGAATCCTGGCCCCAGAGATGCTGCTCCGTTTCATGGTTTCGTGCTGTTATTTGATGCCTGAATAATCAGGTCTGTATGACATTTTCTCTGCACAGGATTGGCTGAGCAAGTTTGGGTACCTCCCACCCCCAGATCCAGTAACAGGCCAGCTGCAGACCAAAGAGGCTCTGACCAAGGCCATCAAAGCCATGCAGAAGTTTGGAGGCCTGGAGGAGACAGGGGTGCTGGGTATGTTTGTGTGTGTGTAAATAATGCATATTTGTTTGCGCATTACACTACAAGAGCAATTTGGAGTTACATGTGAACTGTGTGTGTCTATGTGTGCATGTGTCCTTCAGATCAAGCCACTCTGGTTCTGATGAAGACCCCCCGCTGCTCACTGCCTGACCTGCTGGTACCGGAGGAGCCCTCAAACCGAGGCCGCCGGGCCCTGCCACCCCAGAACAAGTGGAACAGGAGGCATCTGTCCTGGAGGTAAACCCAGTCAAGTTTTGCAAATGCATAGTTGGGTTCCGCAAGCACGCATTCAGGGTCTTTGCAACCAGGAGGAGGAGTGCATCAGCTTTCTCCCCCCAGGCCTGATGGTTATGACCATCCACAGAGCTGTTTTTTTTTAGTGTCACCTTTTATTTTGTTACCTTTTGGCCAATGTTTCCATCAGTGGCTAATTATCTGAAGCCTGTTCTTTGTCATACATACTCTCCTAAAAAATGTTACTAAAATTTGTGTATTACAATAGTCATTTTTCAGTGAGGAATTCGGGGCAGCAGTTTCATACTGACATACTAACACAACAGAGGAATAGGAGAAGAATTATCAATTGTTTTGTTCCTTTCTGTGCACTTGTCTTCGTTTAGCTTCAGTTGTAATGCTTTCATCTTTCTCCTGCAGTCTTTAACAGACCTTCTTTGCAATCCTGAAGCACTGTTATGAGAAGTCCCAGCAAAGTGAAAAAGGCGGAGCTAGAAAAGCCCCTCCCACTTCAACAAACCAGTCATGTGATTGGCTCCCGCTCATAGTGGTCGATTGTGATGCTGAACCTATAATACTCATCACCGTGTACCCCCACCCCTCACCGCAGAGTCCGAACATTTCCCAAGGAGTCGCACCTGCTGGGCCGGGACACCGTTCGTGCCCTCATGTACTACGCGCTGAAGGCTTGGAGTGACATCGCGCCGCTGGACTTCCATGAGGTGGCGAGCAGCAACGCCGATATCCAGATCGATTTCACCAAAGCTGATCACAATGACGGCTACCCTTTCGACGGACCTGGTGGCACCGTAGCACATGCCTTCTTCCCTGGGGAGCGCTTCTCTGCGGGTGACACCCACTTTGATGACGACGAGTCCTGGACCTTTCGGTCCCCAGGTGGGCTGCCTCTGTGCTGCCTCAGGGGTTTTGCTGGGTGTCTGGGATACTACATATTGCCGAGATTCATAGTAGCTACACATTGAAGGCTTCTGTTTCACTGAAGTTTACAAGCTAAACAGCTGGGATTTTTCAGTGGTTCCCACCCACAGTCCACCTACAGGCCCCTGTCCATCATCTAGACGCACACCTATAGGTTCCAGCAAATCAGCCATGTGCCCACAGATATCATTCACAGACATGCACCCAAGATCGGATCAGCCACAGATACATTACTGCCACTCTTTGAGTAGAGTGGCTTGTGACTCAGCAGGTTAGGATATTGTGACCAAAGGTTGTAGGTTCAAATCCCTGGGTTGACAGAGTGATTTCAGCATCGGGCTCCTAAGCAAGGCCCTTAACCCCAGTTGTTCCAGGAACTGGCTGATCCTGTCATGTCTCTTTGCTTGGAGACTTCTGCTTTGGGCAGGGATAATGTAAAGCACTTTGAGACAAAGTGATGCTGTGAACATGTGCTATACACATACAGTAAAATTGAATTGAAATTAATGAATAAAAAGCCGGTATTCTGAGTGTCATCTTTTCTAGAATGTGTTTTTGATTCTGCTGTGTCCTCCGATCAAGAGCTAAGATTCACATCTCTCTGGAATCCACCCCCTCCCTATCGAACACATATGCGCCGCCTGCAGTGCCCCCTGTAGGCTGCCTTGGGATGGCGAGATGCGTCTTCTGCCTGACAGACTACAGACAGCAGTTCATTAATTACCTTCCGTTGGCTGCAGCAGAAACAGAGGCTGGCTGGTGTCAGATTGATTGTGTGTTCATGAGATGATAACCCTGGTTCCATTTGTCTCTTTCTCCTGTAGACTCGCACGGCATGGACCTGTTTGCGGTTGCGGTCCATGAGTTTGGTCATGCCATCGGGCTGGCACACACATCTGCCATGGAGTCTATTATGCGACCGTACTACCAGGGCCCTGTGGGCGACCCACTCAAATACGACCTTCCATATGAAGACAAGGTCCGCGTCTGGCAGCTCTATGGTGAGCTTTGCTGTGCCTGAGCATTCTTCTCCCCAGACAGTTGCAGGTTGACCTCACACTTGGAAACACTTAGCTGAATATCCAGTATCTGAGGTCAAGTGTTTTGTGTGAAAATTACCAGCAATAGTTTACAATGAACTTCACAAGCCATCATCCTTCCCTGAGTCCTGTGCTCTGTAACCGCTGCATTGCCTTTAGTTACTACAAGTACTGCACCCAGTACATCCTGGTCAGGGATGTAGCCTATCCAACTGCAGCCTATTCAAATAGCCAGTTAGGAATATTCTCTCGATGGGATATTAATCCACTACAGGGAAGATTCTTTCTCTCACACTCACTCACACACACGCTTTTATTCACATCTTTGTGGGGACTCGCCATTAATTTCTATGGGGAAACCATAATCCCAACAATGACAATTTTCACCCCAAACAAGCCCCGGTATTTTTACTTTTTTGATTGCAGTCACAGATTTTTATAAAATTGAGTTTCCCCTTGTAGAAACTCTGCAGTCACCACTTGCTTGCTATGCAATAATATGTGCTGCTGCTGTGCAAACAAATGCTCTTTAACACCTAGTGACACCACAGAAGAAGAGAGAGGAGGCTTTTCAAATATAATACTTAAATAGATTGTTACTATGACAGCCAGAATGTCATAATTCTGATGGAATATAACGTGCTGTAAGCACATACTCTACTTCCAAACAAACTAGACATTGGATGAGACACATCTAAACATGAAGAGGTCCTTCTGAAAGTGTTTTAGGCCCCCAGTGGTAGCAAAGGAGGCATGGAAATCACCTCAAAACCAGGAGCGTGGAAAACAATCTGGGCAAAGAAGCTTATCTTTATGGGGGAAAACGAAAGGGGAAAAATATGAAATTCCAAAAAGTGAAGTGAGGGAGAGATATAGGAAGGAAATGGTGATCTGGTGGAGAAGCAGATAGAAGTGAATAAATGCAGTGGTGGAGGTGAAAAAGCATAGAAAAGAGGCTAAAGTAGGGCTGGGCGATATGGCAAAATACCACAATTTTTTTCAGGCAGGATCACAAATCATTTTCATTTTAGTTTTTAAGACTATTTTGTAAGTTACTGAGCAGTACAACCAAACCAATTCCCCTTTATTAAAATAGCTGTTGTTTGTGCTGAGTCGGATTTGGCATATCTAAACAAGCTCCATATTACAAACGTCAGACTCTTTTTAGGGACAAATATCTGTTGTACTCTCTTCATATAAAGCTGATTTTGTAGCATATATCGCATTAATGGCAAGACGTCTTATTTTACTCGGGTGGAAATCTCCCACTGCCCCCTTTTTTGGTTCCCTGATAAAATGCATCCTTTCTTTCATAAAACTGGAAAAAAGAAATAGACACACAATGTCTAATACTCGCGAATTTTATAAAACATGGGGATTGCGTCTATGTAGAGAAATCCTGTCTATACCAGACTAAAATTAGGGTACGTGCAATACGGAGATGAGGAAAAAAACCATTGCATCAATATTCTCTATCGAAAGCTTACTTGTCCTGATTTTCTATTTTTGTTTGCGTATTATGTGTGCCTTTTATCTCATGTCACATAATGTATTGTGTCGTCGCGGTAAGGTATGACAGGCGGGTAAAAGGTGACAGTTCACTTTCAGTCATTCAAAGGGAGACAGACAGAAAAACACAGGGGAACAAAAACCAATTAATTACAAATAAACAGATGAGACTGATCAGAGACCAGCTTCAAATCCATGACTAAGACAGTTATACTCTTTGCCACATACTCAGCCCAATGAGCTACATGGCAATCTAGGGAGCAAGGGAAACACACAAGGGTTGAAGGACAAAGAGGGGGCACAGGCAAAATGGCCAACAATGCCTGCTGGTCAAATGGGGAAAGGTCACAAAGGGAGGGGGCAGGAGGCACCGACCCTGACAAGTGTATACTGCCATGTTCTCATTCATTTATATTTATTTGATAAAACAACCAAATGGGGAAAAAGCATCATTTCATCGTACATTAAGGTCACTTGTTGATTGGGGGAGTGGCGGTTTAGCTGTCATTTCTAACTCATCACTTTTGCAAACAGAAGTTTCTCAGCCCACAGACGAGATTCTAGTGGTTTCGCCTTTATAAAAGGGGGCTTCATTGCATCAATGCCAAAGCAATGAGAGGGGAGGAGCATTTTCTGGATCCCCTGGTTTTAATTCTGATATTCTCTGCATAGCTGGTATAAACTTCACTATTTTCTGAGTCTCCTCCATGTGTAATGCATCATCCTCTATCCTCCAGGGGTCCGGGACTCTGTGTCGCACACCATCCAACCTGATGACTCCTATTCTGCAGAATCACCGATTCTGCTGGACCTCCCTGAAAACAGGTCCATTGTTCTGTGAGTAGAGCACCTCATGCTAGGTCCTTTGATGATCCGGTGTGAATCGGACCCTATCGCTTGACCCTGACTTCCCCGACATGTGTCCCCGCCCCTCGCTCACCATGCACGTTCACTACACTTCTGCTTTCCCATGCTTTTCACCGCCTTCCGCTGACTCTCTGCTGTACCTCTGCCCAGTCCTTCAGGAGATACCCCGGACAGATGTAGCACCGCCTTTGATGCTGTGGCTCACATTCGGGGAGAGGCGTTTTTCTTCAAAGGTACACTCTGGGCCGGGCCGGGCCTGCTTGGGCATTGCTACTTTAATAAAAGCTGACTCATTTAAGAACAATACAGCTGACCTGTATTACACAGCTGTTGGACATGAAGGCTGTCTCACAAACTTCGTTCTAGTTCAGCCCAAAGGTATTTGATGGGGTTGAGGTCAGGGCTCTGTCAAGTCCTTAAACACCAAACTCAACAAACCTTATCTTTATTGACCCTGCTTTGTGCAGTGGGGCACAGTCATTTTGGAACAGAAAACGGCCTTCCCACTAGGTTGGAAGCATAAAATTGTCCAAGATGTCTTGGTTTGCTGAAGCAGTTAAAGACATTACATAATACTTGTATTGTAGGACCTCGCTCGTTTATCAAGTTAAAATTTATTTTAAAATTTTGTTTGTCTTGCAAAACACTCGCAGACCAAGTTACTCACAATCCCATATATATATACATTAGTGATACATGACATTTTTAGTGTAACTGCATACTGTACCTAATATTAAAGATCTTGGTTTATGCACGCTGTGCATCTTTGTCTTGGCAACCAGCCTTACGTGTTAGTGATTTTTGTGACCTTGGAATCTTGCGTTCTTTGCAATAACTTTTAAAATTTTGCACATACAAAGGCCTGATTTAGATTGTCTCTATATTTTATAAAATATCTAGATAGGAAATAACAAAGCAATTTGACATGCAAGGTGTACAGTACAGTGCTGCTTGCAGGATAATGCAACAGAATCTGTGCAGAACAACCGTAGGCTCTCAATTCGCCAGGAAAGTACTTCTGGCGCTTGACCCGGGAGAAGCACCTGGTGTCGCTCCGCCCTGCTGAGATCAGCCGCTTTTGGAGAGGCCTGCCATCCAACCTGGACGGTGTGGATGCCATATACGAGAGACCGGGAGACCACAAGATTGTCTTCTTCAAAGGTGCCAGATCATCTTTGTTCCACTGCTGACCCCTTGTGGTGGTCATGCAGTTCTGTTTTGTGCAGAAACTGCAAGACTGAACTGAAATCTCAGCCATACCTTACAATTAAGTTGCTGGGGTTTGTTATTGAGGTGGATTAAGTTGTTAAGGTTTGTGTGTGGTGAGATTTAACTGAACAAAAGGGGAGTTGATGGGGTTTGGCTTTATTACAACAAAATGACACTGTGAGATTGATACAGTATAATCCCGTTATAGTGGACTCCCTTATAACGGAATATCGTCTATAACAGACTAGGTCCACAGGTCCCGGCCGTGTGCCTTTAAGAACATGCAGGAATATTTCAGATTTAGTGGACTTGCATATAACAAAATTTTGCTTATAACGGACAAACAATTTGGTGCCCAGCTGTAGCTGTAGTTTTAGCTGTAGTTTTGTTCGGCTATAATGGACATGCAGGCTCCGCCTACCAGGCACTTGGCGTGCCGGTGATATCCACCGCAGGTACGTAGTTGGGATTATTAATAGTCACGCTCTATAAATAGGCATGGTGTAACAGCAGGCAGCACTGATTGGTCTGTGTGGCTGTCCATCACCAGGCACACTGTGCGTCAGCAGACGACGCTCACAGCTGGAGGGATGCAGTAAGCAGTGAGGTCAAGGTTACAACTGTACCGTACATGTATAACCATCTATAGGCCATACATACTTCCAACAGTCAGGTAAAGTTGGATTACTACATGTACAATATAAGAATCTATACCACAAGTATGCCTGCTGGGGTGTGGCATGAGTAAATGGTGTCATATAGTTCTAGGTTCTAGTGTTCTAGGCACACAGCAACTCTGGATATAACAGACTTTGGATATAACGGACTGTTACTGTTTTTAAGTCCGTTATAACGGGATTGTACTGTAAAAGGCATTTAATAAGTGAAATTGTAATTCTGGATGTTCATTCAGTGCTGACATTTTTGTGTTTTAATGAATGATAGTTAATGGTTCTTGCCCTCTGGTTTCCTCACAGCATCCACTTTTCCAAATTTTAGTATGTAAAGCGACCTTTTTAACCCAGTATGTTTTCAAACTTGAAAAGGTCGTTCATGAAGATAGAAAGCGGTATGAGGGTATGATTAATACTGGCATGAACCACAGTGTAGCACTCAAAGAGCTGAAAGTCAATTAGGCCAAGCTGGACATGAGTGTATTGAGTGGCTTGAAAAGGAGTCAGGATAAGCAGGGCAGCATTTGAGAACAGCGCCTCCTGTCTTTCTCTTGATGTAACACACATTAATGCTGATAGGCGCTGGGATACTGTACCGTGTGACTCGCTGCTCTGCTTTTATCTGCAGGCTCTGTGTTTGTTCACTGATCTTCTGTCTCCAGGAGTCAAGTACTGGGTTTTCAAAGACAACCATGCAGAAGAGGGCTACCCGCGGCCGATTAGTGACTTCGGCCTGCCCATGGAGGGCGTGGATGCTGCCTTCGTGTGGCTCCACAACGACAAGACGTACTTCTTCAAGGACAACCAGTACTGGCGTTTTGACGATCACCTGCGGCAGATGGACCCGGGGTACCCCAAAGACATGGCTCTGTGGAAGGGCGTACCCCCTGAACTGGATGACGCCATGCGCTGGTCAGACGGTACAAGCCCATCGGCCGTGCTGTTCAGCACATCCACACACACACACACATCAGATTCATACGCCCACTGAAACATAGTAGAATACGGAAGAAGATTTACACAACAAAAGCTTGATTTGATTGTAATCAGATACATTTCTTATTGAAATGCAGGATGGACATTTTCAGTGAGAAAGCATGGGGACAGGCTTTGACTACCTCAGCCTGGCCAAGCAGCATGGGAAGGATAGCTTGCCTGTTAGCCTGATGGAGATGCAGAGACTGGCGCCTCTCACCGCCCATTCTCATTGTTCCACAGGCTCCTCCTATTTCTTCAAGGGTACAGAGTACTGGCAGCTTCAGGACAGCGCCATGGAGGTGGAGCCGGGTTTCCCACGCTCCGTGGGGAGGGACTGGCTACTCTGTACAGACATGCAGTCAGACTCGCCTGCCACGGAGCCTAACGTAACAGAGAGGACACACCCACGGGCCCGTAACCATGCCGACCACGCTGAGAGCAGCTACGAGGTGTGCTCCTGCACATCTGACTCGGCCACAGCCCTGTTCCCCCACCCCTTTGGGCCGCCCCGCTCTCTTCTGGTGCCCCTCTGCGCCACGGTCCTCTCTCTCCTGCTGTGAAGCGGGGGCACCCGTTGACAGATTTTACTGTGGGGGGTGGTTTTTCCTCTTTTCCACTACAGACAGCCCTCCCACCCCCAAAACGACTCTAACAGGGGCCTTTCAGCTGTCCTGTCGGATCCCTTTAAAGCCGGTGGTTTTACATCAGGTTTGCCGTTCTAATTACTGCTGTAAACAGCGTTGTAGCTTGTTTCTTGGCCTTCAGCGCATGTGGAAGTCCTGACGGTGGCACCATCACTCCTGTCTCCCTGTTTTCATCTGACTGCGGCACCCTGCTGTGGACGGCTGGGCTCCGTTCTGATCGCAGTAATAGTCCCGTATGGGAAGGGCAGCCCCTTGCTGCATCATGTTTCCTTGCTCCGTCCTTATCCTGCTGTTGCCACTCTGAAAGTGTCATTGCTCATCACCTTCCAGATCCCTGTGGTCCTCTGTGTTCTTTCCAGTTCCTTCCCAGTCAAGACCCTTCCTGTCCATACTAAGGCTTTAAATATGTTTTGTTGCTGATACCAAACACCCAAATATCTGTGGCCAAATTGTGGTCCTTCTATCACAATTAGCGCTGCCTTCAGGTCTTGTGCTGTTTGTTAATGGTTTCCTCTGGTTTTCTTGTATCACCAGAGAGTTTCTGTATTCAGTTTTTACACCAAATTATACACGTTTGCCACATGGACACTGACATCGTTTCACTGATTGTTTTCACTAGATATCCAGATATATTTAAGAATCCATAAATATGTACACAGAGCGGGTGAAAAAAAAATGAAATTAAAGCCACCTTTTCTAACTCCTGGAATATTTTTGTAAAAAATAAATTTAAGACATCTCATAGGCTATATAATGGATTTTTTTTTCTGGAAAAAAGGAGATGGTGTCAATGTGGATGGGTGGATCAAATCTCTTAATCTTACTTTATCTGGAATCTGGATGGTTTATGCTTTTGAAATTGAGACCAGGTGTTAGGTCAGATGAAAGAAGAAATGTAAACTGCACTGTGGGGGTGTAAAATGGTGCCAAGGTTACACTAGTACTGGCTACAGCAGAGCAGGTCTTCTGCACCTTCATACATGCTGTATTATTGGTTTTCCTGGTGGCGGTGAAGGGGATATTAAATCATCATTTAATGGAATGGTGATGTGAAATAAAATTAAGTGGTAATAGAGTGACTCAGTGAAACACAAAATGGCGTGTGGGGTAAGGACTGCATACCTACCACGGCTCATACAACACAGGTGGAGAACCCAGCGATTAAGGCTGTTGTCATGACAACATCTGGCACGCGGAGTGTTGCTTCGTCTCACCTTCTCGTCATCCTGGAAAAATCATGATCCCATGATCAATCTGAACAATCAAATGTGTGTGTGCGTGTGTGTGTGTGTGTGCGTGTGTGTTTTAACTCAACAACTTTATTACTTTAAAATTTTTATACAAATCAGAAGGTTTTCAGCCCCAGGTCATTTGATTACACCCAAATACCTCACTAAGAGAGCAATAAAATGAAAAATGAGGTGTGTGGGACACACTTGATTTCCACGGAACATAAAAATCTAGGCTACATGCGCACTGTCTGCAGCCACCTGGCACAAACCCCTGATCACAAAATTTATGTCTCCTCATCTTCTGCACGACAAAGTGCACTCAGAAAAGTGAAGCATGAACTGTCTTCAAGTCTTGAAAATGGCAAATGAATAAAGATCCGGTAAGAAAATCAAAGACAAAGTTTGCTTTTACTTCCAAGTGATGAGCCAATTCATGTATAGAACTATGAAGCTTGCAGCCTTACTGTAAAACCATCCATCCAACCATTTTCTTTAACCACTTGTCCTATTTGGGGTCATGGGTGTGTCCTGGGGCCTATCCTGGAATTTACATGGGCAAGGCAGGGAACACCCCAGGCTGGGACACTGACCCATTGCAGGGCATACTCACACACACACACACACACCATTCACAACTATGAGCAATTTGCTAACTTGGATTAACCTCAGCATGTATTTGGAGTGTGCATGGGGGGGGGGGGGAGACTGGAGTACCTGGCGGAGACTCAAACCCTGGTGTCAGGGGCAGCAGTGCTACCCACTGCACCGCTACCCACTGCACCACCTTGCTGCCCACTCTGTAAAACTAGGCAGGCATAAATAACATCTTAATCAGTGTTCCTGTTTTTATGTTTTCCTGAACAAAAGCAGGTGGGAGAATCACAATCCTGAAATCACGTGTCTTTACAAACTAGCAGGGAACACTTGTTAGATCAGTAATTAATAATTGTGTTTTGTCCATTAAGGTCATGAGTGCTGGGAAAAACACGCATAAACAGAGGGAAAAAGCATTGCATTCCCATACATATTCCATTCATCATGTAGAGCTGGGGAACACCCTGGACTGGGTGCTACACAGACACACAATGGAAAATTTAGAAACATTTACTTGCCAAATTGAGTGTCTTCAAACTGTGGACTGAAACAACACAGAAAGAACATGCATTACCTGGAGGTGAAGCAGCAGTGCCACCTACTGCCAATAAAAGTATTTACTAACAAATCATCTGTACTTCCAGTAAATTTCTCATTCATTCATTCATTTACAGACTAAGTAATAACATCTATACATTCAGGAATTATATTGTGCAAGATCGAAGGGTACAGTAATCTCTTCTATCCTTAACTGCATAACAAAAGATTCAGTACAGTAACACTTCAGCTCAAAAGTTCAGATTTTGATGGTCTAAAAACCTTTGAATTCAGCATCTATCTGTGCAAATATAGCTACTGATGATTCTGGGCACATTTTCTGGGATGTTCCCCATCTTATATACATGGAACACCTTCTTCCAGGTGACATGCCTTGAATGTCCCAGGCAGTCCACTGCGTTCAGCCAGCCCTCCAGCTCAGAGCAGGAGGCTGTGTCCCTCAGAGTGCTGTCAAAAAGCTCTTAACAGGCTTGTAATTGTTGGGATGGCTGTACCTCTGATGTTGAACCTGAACTTGCCTTGTTATCTATCTTGCCTTTTGGCACCAGTGATCTTAACTTGGCTGGCTTAAAGTGCATGCAGGCCCACCCAGTCACGTTCTCCAATCCCAGCAGTATCCATCTGCAGCTTGGAACTGATTTTGTGGTGACTGTAAGGTCATCCATTAACACTCCGATGGATGGTTGGTGCTGAACAGATTATGTACTTCTGCACACAGATTCAGCAGACTTTTACGAACATGCTCATGGCCAGGCAGATGAGGATCACAGTTGATATGATAACAATTGTTACCAGCTTGATGTAATTGCTTCTGAAAAGACTATCATCCTGAAGTTGGTGTAGTAGTGAGTAGTGAGATCTCTGACTCTGCTGGGAACATGATGCTTTGCCAGGGTGAATTGCATCAGCTTGTGTGGAATGGAGCTGCGCATTTTAGTGAAGTCAAGCCGCAGCACTGCTAGGTTACACCTGTTCTCTCTGGCCTCCTTAATGAGTTGCATTACCACACCAGTGTGCTCCAAGCAGCCGGGTATCCCTGAAATGCTGTTATTATTAAGGATTGTGCTCAGCCGATGGTCAACAGAGAGATAATATGGAACTGGTCTATCTTGCTGGGCTTCTCTTCCTTAGGGACCCACATCCCTTCAGCCACTTGTTCTGTAAAGAATATAGTTGAGTTATATTGATGTTGCAGCTGGGACCCATTTGGATGGGACACGGGGGTTGGCTTCCTGCTTGGTTCTAGAGTAAAGCATATGAACGTGACTCTGCTCTCTGTATATTTCTTTTAATTCATACTTACCCGATACTTACCCAGTATGGTGATAACGTAACACCACTCTGAACTGTTCATGGACACCTTGTCCAGATAACCAATAAGCTCTTCAATAGTCGTAGCGGGAGTTTGGGACAGTTCTTGTACTTTGTAGGACATGCCACTCAATCCTGAAGGAGAGCTTGCTCGCAGTCTGCAGATGACATCTTGGACATGTCAGAACTAGCAAACTTGTTAAATACCTAACAAATAATTTATGAATAAGATAACAATTTAAGACTTCCTGTGGCCAGGGTAATTACTGCATTGCGTAGTCGCTGGATGCAGCACTGAATCCAGGCTGGTTGCAGTCTGAATTATGAAAGTCATTTTAAGTTTGTTCACGTTCTAATTTTGTTCTTTGTTTTTATTACCACGCATTGCGCTAAAGTCTAATTCAGCAACCCTGCCTTATTAATGGTTGTCTGAGGCTGCGTAAATCCAACTCTTGAAAATTCTTGCCCATTCTAGACCTTTCTTTAAGTACTACCTTGAGTGGGCTGCCTTAAATCTCTAAATTATTTTTTTTTTTCAGAAATCGGACCAATGTAGAACCATGGTATTATGTGGTAATGTATAGCTTATGTACGTTTTCACATTTATTTAACATAGTACATTTGCTTGCAATTTATGTATGTATAGAAGTTTACCCTGACTGCCTTTGCAATTTTGTTCAGTCTTGTAAATAACCACACACCTCAGTGTCCCTGTCCTTTCAATACACATGGAGCTTGACAGATGTGACACGGTGGGTATGATAACCATTTAATCCATTCATTTTCTGTAACTGCTTGTGCTATTCAGGGTCATGAGGGGTCCAGAAACTATCCAAGAAGATATGGGCACCATATAAGGAATAACCCAGAATGGGGCACCAACCCATCACAGAACACACTCACACCTACAGGCAATTTAGTAATGCCAATTGGCCACAGCAGGTTTTTGGACTGAGGAGGGAAACCAGAGTATCTGGAGGAAACCCACAATGATAGAGGGAGAACAAGCAAACTCCACACACATTGCACCCCTAGAGTACCCAGACGAAACCCCATAATGATACAGGGAGACCAAGCAAACTCCACACACATGGTACCCTGGCTGAGACTCAAGCGCACATCTCAGACGTGTAGGGTGACAGTGCTAACCACTGCATCACCACGTCACCCTGGTAATCATTTAGCTACTTTATTTGTAATAAACATTTTTGTAGAAATTAATAATGGTTATTAGGCTACAGATTTAAAATACTCGCTGTTAGGTTATGTAAAAACGTAATATGCACCATGTTGTCAGCTGTTATTCGGGTACAAAACCAATGTGGGCCAGGTTAATTTTAGTGTTTTCTTATAGTGACATACCTGCTGTATACTATACATTTCTTATTTGCCTGGCCTAAAATGAATCAGGCCTTCAAACTCTTACTGGACCCATGGCTTCTTATTCAAATCAATGTGTACACTTACTCACCGTGCCCTGCTGCTATTTCGCTATTACAACAGAAAAATCACACAAAACCTGGGTAATTATACAATTTTATTATTATTTTTGAATTTTGTCAAAATCATACATGAAATATACATTCTACAGCTTAAACATTTTGGAGATTTGTTTACCGGAGAAATCGCGGTCTTTATTAACAGTCCTTAAAAGAACTATTACCATTTCCTTAGCAAAATGGAAAGGTAAAAAGATTCTCGGATGCATCCCCTATTAGTCCACTTCACCCTCGTGCGATCTGCGTTAATTAAGTACCCTGAACGAAGTATATTGTATCCGAAGGAGATCCGTCGAATTTGCATAAAACTACATGATTGTTGGTCATTAAGTGTTTACCACAACATCACTAATATGTTTTAATGTATTGTTTAAAATATGTTTTCATATGTGAAGTTATTTCATTTGTAATCACGTCACGCGGACGGGCTCATTCGCTGCCCTCCAATCATGACACGGAGCATGAGGTGAGCGAATTGGCGGGAAGAGCCTTCATTATTCCTTCAGGCTGCTGTGGACGGCAGTTATTATCAGACGTTACCGTCCTGCGTTTAATCACGGCCGACGCGGTGAAATACTGTGCGGGGAAAGAATTTTCCAGTTACAGACATTAAGATAGTAAGACGTTTTTGCGGTTTAATTGCTGAGACTGCCAATTTACCTAGCAAGTATTGGATCCTGCGGGCTGTCATTTAGTTATGGAAGACTTTATAGTATATTTAACATATCTCATTACATATTACAGGTAGGAGTTGGGGCTTGGTAGCGAGTACAGGAAGGAAAGGGATTTAGGTATGAGTTCCTCTGACGAGGTAAGGCAGCTAGAAAACAGGTACATGCTACCATGTTAACAGGTTAAAAACAGCCACATTAGCCACGTGGACGCAGGTGTCAAGCCCGGAACACACTGGCCGCGTGGTGTGTGCGTCGCGGCCGCGGAAAGTATTGTTTTTTACTTCGGTGCCCAGGTTAACAGGTTAGGGCGGCCACACTGCCAGGGCGCGCGGCTCATGCCTCGCGCCAGCGGTGCCTCATCTAGGGGGTCGGAGTGGCGCGCGCGGTAATCGGCAAATATACTAGTTAAAAGACCAGCAAAATTACATAACTGATACCTTTCCCTATAGTTTCATTGTCTAGGCCACATTTCATAGACATGGGAAAAATAACCATTTTCAATTGCATGTTATTAAAGAAGAATGTGGAGGCTACACGTATACTATATATATAGTCAGAGAAGTCGGCAACTAGGGGTGAAACGCAGTCGTTTTTAGGTCGCTCTCGTTCTTAACGAAGTTAAACTCACGGAACATAGAGAGATTGCTGTATATAAAAGTATTATTACTGGTGAGGGTGAAATGAGGTTTTTCAGTACCTTGAAATAAGGGCTAGATGCTCAGATGGCAATAAGAAAAGTGAGAGCATTGTATTATAAGTAGGGATTTCAATCAATTATTTTAATGCCCACCTTCATGACTAATGGGATATACCACAGGCACATATAATCACATGCATTCAGGAGGCAGATGGAAAAAGTTTAATCCTGACTGTATTACTGGTCTAAAATCTAAAACCTATTTGGCAAATGGCTATGAAAACAG
This sequence comes from Mormyrus lacerda, assembly GCA_015163995.2. Classification (NCBI taxonomy): domain Eukaryota; kingdom Metazoa; phylum Chordata; class Actinopteri; order Osteoglossiformes; family Mormyridae; genus Mormyrus; species Mormyrus lacerda. The sequence goes on from JAABNX020000130.1 coordinate 31,924,672, forward strand.
CAGCTTGACAACCACTGAAAGTGCACTAAACATGGAAAATATAACCTTTCAACTGAATGTATGCTGAAAATTGTGATAGTTTTATCTTATGTATACCCGTCTAGCTATTTCTTTACCTGAATGTTTTGTTTTGAGGTGTAAATTCTGGGAGTTGTAACCTAAACTCTTGTATTGTTTGCAAACAGGGATATTATAGGTCTCAATCAAAATCTTTCTTCATGGGGTTTTCCCATTTGGTATCAAAATACTGCATGCATTAAAGGAGAATGTTGTTTTTTTCTTGGTTTTATTTTTTAGTCCACAATATGGAAGAAGAACAAAATACTGTTCACCTTTAAGAATTTCTCCCTTGGATGAATAAAGTTTATCCTATATTAAGAACCTTTCCTACCAAAAATTCTTCAAAAATTTCAGCACTCGCTAGCAACTTCTTTGATCTTTATACCAACCAACAAAAAGCAGAGGACTTCACTCCTTTGTATTGACAGTTCAAAAATCAAAACAAATCAATCAGATGTAGGAAGTGAGGCCTTGTTTGCCACGGATGCCATGATTTTCTGGGAATAATACAAGCCGTGAAATCAGTCTTCAGTGAAAACACCCTTTCGTACTTAATACATGCATTGGAGCCTTGGTTTTCAATGTAACATTGTGTAACATGGCCAGCGAGCGCTGTGGCTCTTCAGTGTCAGTGTGCCTGTCCTAGCAAGCACGAAGTGACATCATGGAGGCTTCTGTCCCCACACAGGAGGATTACACAGAAATCCGGGCCTATTTCTCCAAGGCTGAATGGCTGCGGCTTCAGAGATGGGAAAAGTTGCGCTACAGGAACATGAAGAGGAACCATCAGGCTATGTTGGCCATTGGTAGATTTTGTGCATCGGTGTTGGGGTCACACAAATAAAAAGAGCATGACAATCCTCAACTGTAGCCGTTTTCTCTAGGGCTAAACTCCACTACACCAGCATTCATGAGAAGAGGCCGATCCAGGAGGATGGTGATGGAGGGGCTAGACGATGATAAACGCAGTGATTCAGAGGAGGAGTGGACTCCCCACCTTCTGAGAAGGCTTCCGAGCAACACAGAAAGACGAGGTGAAACAGCCAATCACAAGGCTCCCACCATGACAGGTCATGAGGGTCTGTTCGCTCAATGCAGGCTGTTTCTGGCTGTGCATTGTAATACTGTTTAACAGGCACACAGTGTCATTTTGATTTTGCTGTAAGATGGCATTTTCCGGCAGTAAAACCGACCATAGCATCAACCAAAAATGAGTGATACACCGATAAGGAAATTGCTGTATGATTCCAATAACCTATTTCGAAAACTTACAGAGATACTGATTGTTTTGGCAGGGTTCTACTTAAACAAGTTTAAAGGGATGCCCCACCCAAATAAATAACATAAATAAATGACATTCCAAAATATGGAAATAAATCAACGAGTATTTATTTTATGGTAGGAAAATACCAACCCTGGCATACAGCAACAGTATTATATTTTTAACAGTATTCAACTTGTATATTTGTAACATTACTTGCATTCAGTTACCGGTACACTTTCTAAATAACTATTTATCTTCTTTAAATTAATGGATAAAATATGGATCATTATTTTAATGGGAATTATCAGTGGTAAATTGAGGCTTATTTTTAACCATCGATGGCTGATACCGATAGTAGTAGTAATTCCCTTTATTGCTATTGCAATTCACCATGTCACTAGTCACAAGTACCAGCGAAAAGCAGGCCATCAACCCGACCATACATAAACACACATCACGTTAAGGGGTAGACAGGTCGTAGATAGCTGGTCGATTCAATGAGTGCATCTCTACCAGAAACCGTCCCAGCAGGGTCAGAGAGGTTTAATATAAAGGAGCAGGAATACTTGATATGTATGGATAAGAGCACCACAAATAACCCCCATAAGTTAAAATGGAGTGCCAGGGGGCTCTACGTCCTAAAGTGGTTGGTTATTTTTTAAGTGTTAATCTGAAAAGCAACCTGTAGGCCACCCCAGAAGAGAATGTTACTGAATGCTGTATAATCTGCAAAATGAAAATAATTTCAATAATAATGTAATAATAATTGATTTCTGGTCTTGTTTTTCTGATAAAAAAACAAACAAAAATAACTTCCTGTATATCCATCCATCCATCCATTATCTATAGCACTTTATCCATTTGGGTTGCGGGGAAGCTGGAGCCAATCCCAGCATCTTCGGGCGTGAGGCAGGGTGCACCCTGGGCAGGTCGCCAGTCCACCACAGGGCCAACACAGACCAACATAGACAAACACACTTGCATTCACACCTATGGACAGTTAAGAGTAGCCAGTTAACCTAATCCTAGTTAACTTCCTGTATAATCTGATTAAATCAACAGTCATTCTGCCCGGTCATTTGTTTTTGTAATGGAAGATGAAGGGTGCAGAGTTGCAGGATGTGACTGAGGAGAAGCTGACTGGTTCTCTTTTATTGAGAGACACTCATGGGAGTCATAGTAGGAGATGCAAGCTGAGTGTGAAACCTCCAAGCCCAGGTGTTTCCAACTACCGACATAAACAACCCAAACTGCAGTTGCTTTGGTCCATTTCGTGGTTATAAAGTTTGTACTTCTGGTCCGTTTGGAGGTTATGAAGTCTGTACTTCTGTGTCCCTTTTCAAACCACCAGTGTTGTTACTCTGTGCACTTCAGGTACGTCAGAGAGCCTGCAATGTGGGCAGCAGACTGTGAACATGACCGGCTACAGACGTGGTCGTAATCTGCGCAACACACCGAAGATACTCTACACCGAGGGAGAGGAGCTCAGAGATGATGATTACCTCTGTGAGTGGTTTATCGCTGAAGGAAATATCCCTTCATAAAGGGTGGTTTATACTTAATGTAGACATGTCGGACTATACAGATGCCAACGTGCCTCACAACCATGTACTTTAATGGGGGTTCATGAAGTGTGGTACAGAAGTTATATTAAAAATGACAGACTAATGGGTGCTCATAGTATGCAATGACATAAACAGGTATATGACATTGCAGTTTTAAACATGTTTTGTTTGAGCTTACAGCCATCTGTGAGTCATTATAAACCCGTAGTGAGGAATCATATAAATGCTAGTATTTCCAGAGTTCTTCTGCTGACCAAAATTTTGTTTCGACCCACGAGTTGAGAACTTTGTGAATGTGACACTTCATATTCAGCTGGTTGGTTGAAGCAAAATCTTGGTCTGGATTTGTACTTTGTAGACCTGGTGTTTCCACCTCTGGAAAATTACTCACAGCGTAGTGGCCATGTCCTCAGTAAGCACGAGTCAGCCCTAACAAAGCCGTGTGGTTTTCTTGTTTTAGGGTATGGTGTAGTATTTACTCTGTTTCTGTGTATAATCCACGTTCCTGTTCTTTCTTCATCAGATTGTGAGGAT
>JAABNX020000130.1:31932737-31954569 GCA_015163995.2 Mormyrus lacerda
TTTGTTCTAATAAGGTGTTTAGCACTTCTCCTTCTGGAAGGCTAAAGATAAGTGAAGGCCACTTCATGTTCTCTGTCCGTTCCCTCTATCTGTCTCAATTCGGTTATAGCCTTGTAGAATCATTCCCACACAGGGTCAGCAAGTGCGTTGTGTTTTTATTGAAGGGATAACGACAGATTTTTTTTTTTTGGGTGAACCTGAAAAAAAACTTTGAAAATAACCATAATGATGCTACAATAATAATGATAGAAGCAAAGTTTTTCACTGTAGGGACATATCTTTATAAGTATAAGTAAATTTGACTGTATTATTTGTGTCCCCTTCAAAAATTGAGAAATTTTATATGTATTGTCCCCCCCTACTGTTAAATGAAATTTACGCCCATGCTTATAATGTACAATTCAAAGGAAAAACAAAGAAATCTGTTAGGAGGAAAATATAAAAAATAAAAAACGTACAATAATCTAGTTACATAAATGTGCGTACTCTAATACCCTGTATAAGCACTTTTGTGTGCACAAGGCAATTTCTTTGCATGGTAAAAAAGATGTAAAAGAAGAAAAAAAAAAAGTACCAGCTTTGAGAACTAGTAATTAGGAAGTAGCACTTTGGGCAATAAATATGATATATTAGAGGCCCTTGGTGTTCCTCAAGAATCTCAGAGTGATGCTACTCCTCCTCCAGATGTAGAGAAACAAGTTAAAGAAACATGTCCTGGATGCAACATCTGCTCACAAGACATGGGGTTCTGTTCTCAGGTTTTGGCCGGTCCTGTTCAACCTGGCATCACTGATCCTCAACCAGGACAAGGGCAGTGAAGGTATATGGAGAAGCGGATGGATTTCAGCTTTTCTCCTCCTGTGTGCCTTGCTGTGTTTCTTGGTCATTTCACCCTAAAAACCAAACAGTAATGCTTTAAAAACTGCCAAAAGAGGAAATACTTTGAGTGAGGAGATGGTTGGGTGTTTAACCTGTTCGTAGCAGTGAGCAGCACGCTGTAAATCACTGACTCCTGCTGCGTCTGCTCTGTCACCACAGGCCTGAACAACAAACACAAGATCAGCATAGGAAACCCCCGGGAGATGGACAAACATGGGAAAAGGCCTGAGTGTCAGATTTGGGGGCTCTTTCCTGGACAGAGTCCACAAAGTGGGCACCTTGCAGCATAACATCGATGCACATATGGCTCAAACTGTACGTGAGAGAACGGAGACGCGGAGAGGAGCATTTTAAAAGCTGCTAAGCCAGAGGCTCCGTGTTGAAAATGTGTTGTGGTACCGTGGCAGCCGGCTCTGCCGAGATCACGCGGTGAGATCTGCAGGTACAAAGACATGCTCACAGCACAGACAATCCTACCGCTTCACTGGTGGCTTGGTGTTAAAATGAAGAGCAGCATAGTTGACTTCTTCCTCCTGAGGAGAGGTGTCCAGTCCCTGCAGCATGCTTGGGGGATATGTGCTTTCCGTGTGAGGACCATGAACGTGCTCATCTGCAACCTTCAGAGAATAGGACAGACAGGGTCTCCAGTGAAGCCGTCTCAATAAACTTACACTTTAGAACTGAGAGGCGTCATTTAAACCTGTGTTCTCACTGTCCCAGATGTCACTTTCCTTAGCTGGCTGCACTTCGTCCTGCGAGACAGGCAAGTTAACCCAGTTTGCCAGAAGAATGCAGCCATTTTCTCATGGTTGCAGTTTATTGTCTTAAACAGAGGAAACAGTATGTGATGATAAAACCCACCTCTTCACAACAATGGTCACCAGAAAAACAACAATCAGAACAAGCAATACCACCCCCACTATAATCAGTGTTGTGGTCATGTGAGATTCATCTGTAGAGACAAGAATGAAATAGTGTTTTTCAAAAATTAGTATCACCAGTTCATCAAATCCTGTTTAATTCAATGTAATCAGTGTTTCTGTTCCTTTGCAGTATAATACTGGATAATCTGCGTACAGATCTTATGAGCTCTCTGATGCTGTACGAGAACTTCGGTCATGGAAATGGCAGTGTGGCATCTCAGCGTCAAGCATCTCATCTCGCATCACTTATAAATACGCAAAATTATATAAATGGCGCAAAGGTGAAATTAAAATATCTAAAGATGGTTGACATAAACCCACTCCCAGTGCATGAGATATCGGTAAGAGGTGGATCCTCAGTTAACAACCTATTCGCTTAACGACGTAGTCGTTGGAACGGAACTCGACCATTGTGTGAGGAGTGTCTGTGTTTTGGTATCTGAGTTTGGAGATGTGCAGGGCATTCTGGGGAAAATGGCATAAATGTTTGTCTAGCCAGTCGTGTACAACCATCTTTGGCCACATGTGTGATACAGTACAACCTTCATAACCTTTTTGAGGTACAGGATATTTCCAGAGTGAATGTAACAGACCTGCAGTGGCTCTGAAGTGCAAAACAAAACATGCTGATAAAAAGTAAAAATATTAAGAAAACGCAAAAAACAATTTTTTTGCATTTTGTATCATACAGACAAAATTAACAGTTGCCTTGATTAAATACAACATACGAAAACTCATAAAATATCAGCTGTAGATGTTAGACTGTAAATGTTGTAATTAAAGAATCGAGTGACATACTCACATTGAGCATTTAGTATGAAAACGTCAGACACTGTCTCCCTGTATCCTTTTAAAGCACAGGAGTATTTTCCAAGGTGATGGTAGGAGACAGGATCAAACTGAAGTGTGGACTGTGTCTCTGACAACGGCTGTTCGTCCTTAAACCAGGTGAATTCTGATTGGCTGCGAGGGCAGTTTCCTGTGTCACATGTCAGATTCACAGAGTCTCCTTCTCTTAATGTACCATTTACTCCAGATGATGTCATCACCACCCTCAATTCTAAAACATATCAGTATGTATTAGGCCATCAATTATAATAATACCTGAATGTGACACTCATAACTTATCAAGGCTGATTATTTCTAAGACTTATTACTGACAGTAATTATATAGCATCAGTATACAGCTAAATGGTGTTTTAATCTTTTATTTTAATGTCATAAATATTCAGCAGGTCTTTATAACACTAAAAGTAGCTGAACTGACATGGTGGGCATGTGTAGTCTTATGGTCGACAATTAACATTTTTCTCAATTTGCAGATATTCTAACAGGTAGTTCATAAATAATTAGAAAATGAGAATTTATTTGGTTGTGCATGAGAAACAGTCAGTAGTTCCTTACTGTACGAACTAATAGCTAAACAGAAATTGAGTGTCAGACAAATTCAAAAATAAAGTCTTACCATGAACATTTACATTCAGTCCCGGCTGACCTGTCCATTGTCCACCAGCACTATCAGTTTTAAACCTGAATCTGTACACTCCAGCATCGGTTTTTCTAGTGTTAGTTATCTTTAGAGAGCAGTTTTTCTCTTTGTCCCCCAAACATTCTGCCCTGTGACTATTGGGCTCCATGTTCTCACTTTGTCCTGGTGTGGCTTTAGTTAGGTTGGTATTTTCACTGTGACAGACGTATGATGTCTCAAGACAGTCAATATCTTGCTGACACCACATTATCTCCATAACTTTGTTTCCAGGTGGATAATTATATTCACAGCGAATGAGCACAGTAGATCCTCTCACTGTGCAGACTGGATTATCTAGATACCACACATTCCAGTTATTACCCAAGACCCCTAAAAGACAGAAATATCAATGTATGGTAACAGATTTAGAGAAGTTCAAATAGTCTTGAACTGAACTGGACATACTGACAGGATATTATAGAGTAAAGCACTAAAGTACTGTAATATCTATTCCAAACTTCAATATTATTGAAATCACATGATTCTCGAGGTTTTAAATAAATAAATGAATAACTAATTTAAATCTGAATCCTTATCTAATCCCTGTAAAGTGACAAGGAAAGAGAGTCCCATTTACACGTGTTTGTGTTTTTACTTTGGTGATTTAGATGAAGATACAGGAAAAATGCATCTGATATATACCTTTGATCTTTCATTGTGCAGCACTGTGGTCTGTCAATATGTTTGACTTTGAAATTGTGCTGTATAATTTAACTGATAGATACAAACTGTGCCAGTAATCATCTATTTACATGCTGTAACCATCTCAGCTGATACTCCTGCTAATTGCTAACTAGGAACACAGAGAATGTGAACGATGTTCTCACCAGGTAGCATGACTAGCGTCAGTCCCCATAAGTAAAGTGCGTCTCCAGCTCCCATCTCTGCTGTTGTCTCTGCTTTGAGTAGCCTGCCAAAGTTATCGGACAGAACTTACTACCCTGTCAGGGTTTGCAGAAGTTAAATTATAAAAAGCACATTTCGCAATCCATCCATTATTTTGCCCAACTATCACCACATGATATCCGTAGAAAGGGACATCCATAGACTTTTATAGATTTTTTATTATTTGTGGTTTTAAAATTTATTTTACCAGTCCATGTCACAAAAAGCAGATCATTGGCTGGGGTTGGGTCCACCAAGGCCTGTACCTTTGACTTTTGCTCGACCCACTTTGCACCGGACCCATATGGCTCCTCCTGCAGGTGGTGGGCTAAACCAAAGATTAAATTTATAATGAATTGAAATCAAACATTCTGTTATTAATGGTCATTATCAAAGGTAAACATTGCAAAAAGCTAGGCCTTGCAGTAGCAGCGTTGCAGCAGGCTGTGTGGACAACCGCGCAGATACACGCCAGGCAGCCAGTGTGTTCCAGGCCTTAGCCTGGCCCCCCATTTGCCTTTAGTGACCCTACCAGGGGCAACTTCCCCTGACAACATAGATCCTAAGAACATAAATATTAGGCACACACCCCTCCACCATGGCGAGGATCTACCCCAGGATTGGGTCTTGGCTTTTTGTAGATGTTGCGGTCCTGCTGGCGTTATCGAGCTATGCCTGGAAGAATCAAATATCTTGGGATCTGTTCACGATTCAAGCAAGAATTAAGCAGGAAATCAACAGGTGTATTGGTGCAGCGTCAGCAATTACATGAGCATTGTCCTGGCCGATTGTGATGAAGAGACAGTTGACTTGCAATGCGAATTACAGGTTGATTGGCGTTAACATCCTCACCTATGGTCATGAGCTGTGGGTAGTGACCTCAGGAATGAGATTGTGGATACAAGTGGCTAAAATGAATTTCCTTTTCGGGTATTTGGGCTCTACCTTTGATATAGAGGATCTCTGACATCTGGCAGGGGCTCGAAGTAGAGCCTCTGCTCAACGTTGAAAAGAGCCAGATAAGGTGGCTCAGGCATTTGTCTAGGGTGCCTCCTGAACGCCTACCTGGGGTGATTCCTCAGACATGCCCAACTGGGAGTAGACTCTAGAGCAGACCCAGGACACGTTGAATGCCACATGAGTCAGCAGCTATGCCACTTGTAGTTCAAACTAGATAATCCATATGAAGGTTTGGGCCTGGCTGGTACTTGGATGGGAGACCAACTACAAAATCTGGGCTGTTGTTGGTGTGCAGCAGGTTAGCACATCCTGTGGTCTGTGTGGGTCCCAATGCCCCACTGCAGTGATGTGGGCACTGTGCTGCAAGGTTATACTGTAATAGTTTTGGATTTTTCATTATAGTTTGGTTTCATTTCATTTAGACATTTTCTTCCTTTAATTGAGTTAGTTTTAATTAGGTTTTAGAGCAGGCTTGCTAGTTTTAGTTAGTTTTATTATTTCCCAAATGCTTAGTTTTAATTTAGTTTTTGTTTTTTCATACTTTGGGTTATTTGTCAGGTGCAGGATTCAAAAAGATCAATAAGCATTGTGTAATAAAACTAAACAAAGGATACCATTTTAAAAAATGTATTTGGTTACTTTTGAACAACCAACCACCCACCACAATCAACAGTCTACAGGATTAAGTGCAAAATGTGTGTAATACTGCTTCTGATGATGGATACAGGTAGTGTGCCTGGTACAAATTAAAATAGCCAATAGACTAAAGACTACCTGGTCGGGATGTTGCTTCTCTTTCGGGGGAGCTAATAAGAGAGGTTACTTGGTCAAGGTATTTTGCGAATAGCCGTCTTATGCGAGCTTCTCTAGTGGACTTTCAGATTTGTGTTTTTTTCCCTTGAGAAGTATCCCACATATTTTGTCACCTGTTTCTACAATGCACCTGCTCTTATCTGTCTCACTGTCATAGTCAAAGAAATTCCAGGTAGGACTCTGCTGCCTTCTCCTAACTTTTGTCATCGACCATTTTTCCAGGTAACGCAGTGAGCACAAGCCGACTGTAAACAAGAAGTGATGGACCGAGAGGTGCGGTACGGAGCCGCCAGCTCACGTAAACCTGCTAGAGCGAAATAAATCAATTTCATATCAATCCAAAAGGCTTATAAATAAATTGACAAAGACGAAAAAACAGGACATTTCATCTATAATTTCAGTACTTTTTAGTTAGTTTTGTCAACGCACAATACAGTTTCAATTAGTTATCGTTTTTTCTTTTAATTGTTGTTTATTTATTTTTGGTTAATGAAAATATTTTTTCAATTCTAGTTTTTGTTATTTCGTTGACAATAACCTTGCTGTGCTGTAAAAATGGTGCCGTCCTTTGGATGAGATAAACTGAGGTCCTGGCACACTGAAGTCAATAAATGATCCCGGAGTAGGGGTGGTGTCCGATGCCCTGGCTAAAATGGCCCAGTGTGATCCTTTCGGATCAGGCCTCCTAATCATCCCCTATACCCAACTGGTGAATTCTCTCCTGCCCCTTCACCGCCTTAGCTACTGTGTGGTGAGTGTACCGGTGCAGAATGGCTGCCGTCACATCATCCAAGACAATGATGCTACACAGTGGTTCATGAAGCTCCCCATTGGTTCTGCACAGCGCTATATAAATGTAACGTTCATTCAGAGATTGTATCTCTTGGCTGGCCTGGGAACACCTTGATATGTCACTGGGAAGAGGGAAGTCCGAGCATCTCCGCTCAGACTGCCACCCCCGGCAGACGATGGACGGAACCTTAATAGGGCTCCTACATGTTTTTGAGGAAGTGGCGATTTTCTGCTGTTTCTCCTGAACACTGCAGAGCGGGCTCACAGACGAATGCTTGCTGGCAGAGATTGTGATTTACACAGTCTGCAGTTGTATAAAATGCTCTTTTCCTAGTTACCCACTTCTGATGAGTGTTTTTCCCTAAACCCTTCTCCCAGTGTGACACTGTTTCTCTTTTCATACAGCTCCATATATTGATTTTCCTTAAAAAAAAATCCTTATTTTCAAATTTTTACTGTAGTCATGGTATAAAGAGTCTTTGTCAGTCTAATGCATATTTGAACGTTGAGAAGCTTCTAGAAGGTTTCATAATTCATAATTTCATAATTTAAAAGTCGTGACGAACACACTCAGAGAAAAGGGAAGAAAAGATACACTGTTACCAGCACACCCAGCACTTCACACTGGCTATTCACAGTGCATATTCATTCATTACGAATCACTATATAAAGTACTTCTATGTGTGGCGAGATATCCAATCATTATTCTGATGCTTGGCGAGGCAGCAGCTAATCCCATGCAGCATAGGGCAAATTGCACAGGAAGGCGCCGCTAAACACTCAGTTTTCATGACACCAGTTCACCTAAATGCATATTTCTGGACTCGAAAGAGGAAACCAACACCGAAGTATGAAACAAAAGAACCACACACAAATAGGGTTGGGAAGTCGTTTAGGCAAGAGTGCCAACGAAAACGGATCAAAACTAGTAGAAGTGACAGAGAGGCTTTAGAAGCAGAATTATTGAAAAGGTGTTTTGAGCACAATACTTCCAATAGAAGCATCACGTCCAAAACTGACTGTGGATGTGGGAATTTCTGTCAGAAACAGGAATTAAGATACAGCTTTGAGGGGCGAAGAAAACTGTGATGTAAACTTCTACAGAAAGAGCCAACAAGGTTACTTTTTTGAGATAGAGTCAGAGTGGCCCTGGGGCCACTGAGGGTTAGGGTTAGGGTCATTACTCAGGCACCCATTGGTGACATAAGTCTGTCAAGTACGGGACTCAAATTGGCAACTTTCCAATCACAACTACTTAGCCCAAAAACAAAAAAAGACAAGAAAAACAATGAATCCAGGTCCTGCAGCATATCAGTGATCTGTAACCAAAGGTGCTTTTGAGCTCTTTGGCATATGCAAGCCTGTCTACAAGAGATGTCCCTGAGAATCTGTCACCTTATGGACAGACTGTCTAACTCATAAAACACACAGCACTTACTGTACACTAAACTAAAAAAAAAAATGTGGGATGCACAGAAGGATAAAAAGAGATCAAAAAATGGGAACTCAGAAGACAGAGACACTATCTTGTTGCAATTTTGATGACATATTTTGACACATCGATTTGAAGAAATGTGAGGAACACAGGATAAGAGGAAGGGGCACCAATCGGGGGAGGATCTAAAGCCACGAAACAGGAGGAACTGACTGGCAGCATGACTCAAAATTCAGCTGAACTTACATTTCATTTACTTAGCAAAGCAATGTACATGTTTAAGAGAGCAGGCTCAGCCAGTCCCTGGAGTAACTGTGGTTAAGGGCCCTAACGATTAGATCACTCTGCTGAGCCTGAGATTTGAACTGGCAAACCTCAGGTTGCGGACAACGTCAAAACCAGCAGCCACACAGCGCCCCCTACATGCAGGATCTTACAACGCAACAGGCCAAGTACAACTGAGCCCAGTACAAACTGAAGGGCAGTGGGCATGAGATCAGACAGACACTTGATTTTGGTACAATGTTGTTTATTTGTTTTGTCAAATCATAAACCTGAAATGGCCTGGGAAGGGCGGATTTAATAAAATACTGAGATCAGGAAACACTGCTTCATGGTTTAGTCATTGGCAATGACGGAAGTGAGAGATCCTTTCCAAGACAAACAGCATGAAAAAGCCACTACTATGGTCATGTGCACGGGCAACATGTTCCCCCTGGAGGACAGAAGCTCTGCCCATCCTCACTGTGTAAATGAAGCACCAAGAGAGACAGAAAATTCCCCCGGAGACATTAGCCCATCTAGTTTTCAGAACCACGACAGCTTTTAAATTACAAACGCGAGTAACATGTTGGAAATTGACACGCTACTTCATAATGAAACTGTGCCTAATTAAAAATGATGAAATGAAGACTCACTTGAAAATAAACAATAAAACAAAAACTAGAATTTAAAGTTAACAAAAAAAAAAAAAAACAGAACTGAGACACTCTGGGTATCTGTGGAATCATGGAGGAAGTCTATATTTTCACATTTCCATAAATATTAGTGCTTCGCGCGACGAAAATCTGACAATGTTTGTGTCGATATCAAATCTCATCCAGTTGGCCCACTAGTGTTTTCTCTGATTAGCTGTGGAAGTTCCCAAAGATCAAGGCCTGTTGGTGGACGCTCGTGCTCAGTGGTGTTAATTCCCCGCTTAAGTAGCCCGGAGTGTCGCTTGAAAAAGGTGCTGGATCCGTCGAAGAGTGAAAGCTGACGATGACAACGAGAGACTCTGAAGTCACGTATTTCTGACATCTATTTTTACAGCTGAATGTCGCACCTGCACACTCCTGCATTTACTTGATCGGACCACTGCTGGGACCCGGGGCATTGTGATTTGCACAAGGAAATTCATATGATCGTCAGTAATAATAAAACACATTTGGTCATGACACACTAGTGGTGGAGTGTGGGCGACGGGCGAGGTCACCCTGGTACGCTAGGTTCTGATGGCTACAGTTCCTTGGTTCTCTTGACCAAGTTATCTGGTGTTACTGCCTGGTCTAAGGGCAGAGCCCCAGCAGCCAATGAGTTTCAAAGGTGGGTGGAGCTGGGCAGGAGGAAATGAGGCTGGTATATATAGAAAAATGACACAAAGTATAGAGCACATGGCGATTGTCACGATACATCGTCAAACACACGACAGGTTCTGCTGAGAGTCTCAGGGTCACAGGGAGGGTGACCTTGCCGAGGCACAGGGCAATGCCCCCCCATCCCACCACCACCAGTCGAAGGTCACTTGCATCGTTGTAGACATGTTTGGTGAAACTTACCACTTTGCTCTGGTCTTGCAGGAAATGCTAATACACCAAAAAAGGTTCAAAAAACAAACACATAAAATTCTGCTCTTTACTTGAACTGGTCAAAGAAATAAAAGGAGCATGACCCTTAAGCAGATATCTACAGTAATAAAGGCTGGGCTCTTCACGTGGTGAGAGTGGCTTCAGTGTACAAGCTGGTAGCTTAGCCCCGCGCTGACACAGCTGCCGGGTGCTAACGCGAGGCCAACTTGATGCTAGTGTGAAGTGCAGGCCTGCCAATATGGGGTTGTGAGGCCAGCGTGAAGCCACCAGAATGGTAATGCAAATCCAGTGCGAGGCTAGCAGCACAATGTTAACATGACGCCAACACAAGGCTAAAGCGGTGCTAATACGAGGCTAACACGCTGTTAACATGAGGCTATTGCAATGCTAGTGGGAGGGCAGTGCAAAGCTAGCAGTACGATGCTAATGTGACGCCAATGTGAGGCCATCACAATGCTAAACACAAGGCCAACATGATGCTAAACACAAGATCAGTGTGAAGCTAACACAATGTTAAGGTGAGGCCAACATGATGCTAAGCAAACCCAGCAAAGGCTAACTGGACACCGACGTGAGTGTAGCACGACACCAGCGTGCTGCCTGCAGCCGAGGGGAACAAACCCCAAAGAAACGTAGCTGTTGAAGGAACATCAAAAAACACCACAGCATGTAAGTGAGGCAAAGAATTGGCAGTCGCGTCAGTCTGATTGCTGGGGGCAGGGATAAAGGCGACTTGATCACAGAAACTCAGCAGCACGGCCACCAGGGACGGGCGGCAGGCAAAACTGCCTCCTAAACGTCCACATTCCCTGATGTTCAGAGTTCATTAATCAGCTAAGGGGTCCAGCAGGGGGGGCTAATCAAACGTCTCCCACCGCCTCCGCATATCCTCTACTCTCTGCTTCGGGGGGGGCGCAGGCTTCGTCATGGCCAGAAGGTCCCCAAAGGGGTCCAGGGGGTCTTCCTCGGACTGGGGGGGCAAAGCCGGCGGGGTGGGAATGGGGCCTGGAGGGCAGTCCAGCAGGCTTGGGGGGTAGGATGGCTTTGCAGGGATAGTGTGCAGGAAGGTTGGTGCGACGGCAGGGGACGTGAAGGTGGTCGGCACTGAAGGGACGGCGAAGGGGGGCGGCTGAAAGAAGGCCGGTGGGGCAGCAACATAGGGGGCGCAGAAAGGGTTTGCCATGGGAGTGGGGGCGTAGGCTTGGGGGGTTGGGCCCATAGGCGTGAAGAGGGGCGTCTGCGTGAAGGGGTTAGGGGGCGGCTGTGTGGAGGGGAACACCTGTGGTGGGCCAAAAAGAGGCCCGGATACTTTGGAGTCTTCGCTCCCCACGGAAGGTGCCTGCGGTGAGGCACTGTTGAGAGGGTCCAAGAGACTCAATAGGTCCAAACTGTCACTGCCCACCTTCTCGGGCTTCAGAAGGTCAGCACTAGGGAGCTGGGGGGACGACGACATGTTGAGAGCCTGGCGGAACTCCTGACCCCCTGCTGTCATGCCAGAGTCCATGTTCGCAAGCCTAGGGGCACGGGGCAAGGGTGGGGGCAGCATCTTACCAGGTTCAGGGGTCTTACGTCCATGTGGGCGGGGAATAGTGATGCTGGCTTGGGCTGAGGGCATGGCAGCTATGTCAGACTTTTCCTGGACGGCGGTATGGGGCTCTGATGGCTCCGGTGGGGGCACAGAAAGTGGCCTCTCCCAGCACTGGGGGGCCCGACTGGGCAGTGCCATGTCGTCCTGACCCTGGCTCCACAACTTGCTGTAGGGGGGAGTGTGTTTGAGGCTGGGGAGAGTCCGGGTGTATTCTGCCGTAGCCAGATCCATACGCTGTAGGGACAGACACAAAGACAGACTCAGACAGACACAAATAAACACAGACACGGGACAGAAATACACACAGGCGTTCAGACACACACAGACACAGATACACACAAACATACAGACAGACAGGTATACAGTGGTCAGAAATACTGCAATGGTACTGACTGAATTCCACATTTAAAGTTGGATGCTTTTCTCCAACCTACCAGAGGCTGAAAAACCCTAGGGTCCAACAGCAAGGCCCTGGGCTGGTGCTGACCTGATATCCAAACTTGGTAATCGGTTCCTCGGGGGTCTTGGCTATCCGGATGTCCTCCAGGCTCCTAGCCATCCCCGGCAGCTCCTCCTCCGTGTTTCTTTCTGGGCTGGCAAAAATATCGCCCAGCAGGTCCGCCTCCATCAGCTTCTCCACCACTGGGCTGGGTGGAGCTGTGTGGCCATGGGGATGCTCCGCCCCCAGCCCCTCCTCCCCCTCTGGGATGTCCGAGTCCTTTAGAGACCTGTAGGGCTGTGGCCTGTTGTGTGGAACAGGAAACACACTGAGCATGTAAACAAAATAAAGCAAAAAAACAGGCGGATACAGACCTGACACCATCAACACAGAACCATTCAACTGGTGACTGCTAACACACCAGCTAAAACGTCATAGCATAATGTATCTGCATCACAGCATCACGCCAAGCACATGTGAGAGCACGCCAAGCACCCGGACAGGTCTTCAGAGGGATGGATGGGCTTCCGAATATCTAATTAGTACTAATAATAATTATTACAATAGTAACATGTTAAATAAACATAGTTCTAGAAAGGGAAGATCATGCCAACAGCACTGGAGTGTTGGACCATACAGATGACGCCTTCCCCACAGATCACACACTGGTATAGGCACTTCTCTGATTTACTGTGGCTGGCAGAGCATGTGTGAACAGGTCACTTCAACATCAGCGGCCAGCCACTCTGGGGGGTCAAAGGGCAAGGGGTCTGCAGCGATGAACCAATCAGAGGAGCGGGGACAAGGGGTCAAAGGGCGAGGGGTTTGCAGCAATGAACCAATCAGAGAAGCAGAGGCAAGGGGTTAATCGGTGAGGAGCTTCTAGTGGTAAACCAATCAGAGGAGCAGGGACAAGGGGAGCAATAGGAGGGGGCGAGTAGTAGATACGGGACAGGACAGGACAGAGAGACGGACATAGAGAAAAGAGAGAGAAATAGACCATTCGAAGGGGGCGGAGAAGAGGAAGCTCTCCGGGAAGCCACAGACGGATCCCTCTTCAGGCTGCTGCTCGTCGCCAGAGGAGTCCTCAGACAGGAAGACAGTGTAGTGACGTGTTGGCCGGACTGAGCTGGGGAGAAGGGACAGGCAGACAGGGGGTGTCATGCGAGACCGGACCAGAGAGACGCCCAGAGAGGTCCGGAGGCAAAGGCGCATGGTCACGGCTTAGGATAAAATGTTCTGACAGAGATCTTGGATGGAAACAGGGAGCAAATGACCGAAGAGCCCAGGCTGCCGAGGTAAAGATCAGGAGGGCTGTTGAGGGAGTCATCATACAGGGATAGAATGAGGAACATGCCAGAAGGGGAACAGAGAGGAGGAGAGAGAGAGAGAGATTGGACGACTCCTGCATGATCCTATGAGCCACCGGAATGGCCTGGAGGTCAAAGGCAGCCATCCCAGGGACCTATGAGGACAAGCTGGCCAAATCTGCGCTGAGTATCGGCATGCTGGGGGGTGCTGCTCCATGGGGCCACTTAAGGCAGCCCCTTAAATCATGTGCTTGTTAATTCTGGGGGAGGAGCTGATCAGCATTTATTTTTAACTGTGTAATGCGATGCTGGTCTTACAGTACTCCATGTACACCACAAGAGGCAGAGTAGAGTTACAGTCAGAAGCTGCAGGAGGAGTTCAGTAACACACTGCCGCTCAATAACCAGGCTGTGGGAGGAGGCGGAGAGAGGAGGGAGGGAGCAGAGGTGGGCTGGCACTCACTGCTCAGGGCTGGAGGGGCGGCAGCTATCCAGCACCATGTTGCTCCTGGGCCTCTTTGCCATTTGGGGTCTGGGGGGGCGAGCCTGTGAAGGGGGGGGCACATCAAGCAGATGAGTCAGAAAGACATCCTTACACACACGCACACAAACACACCCGCGTACGGGAACCACAAACTCAAGACGGTCGGAAACCCAGAGAAGCAGAAGGAGTAGAGACACTCAACCCAAGTGGGGGGGGGGCAGCTGAGCAAGCAGGCATGTGCAGGGACACCCGGAGCAGCCCGGAGGAAATTAGGCCTGAGCAAGACCAAGCCAAGGGGGCACCACAGTTCAAATGGAAGCCAGCCTGAGGAATTGTCGGCCTATTTCTTCACGTCAAACTTGCACTGGGGGATGGGGGGGCTAATTAGGGGAGTTGAGTGGCTTTGAACCAGAGAACAAATGCTGATCACTAGAGAAGAGCAGCACAATCGGGGCTGGGGGACTGGAGGGAGCCGTTTCATTGAACCAGAGCTAGAAGCAGCAGCTAAATCTGTTGTTTTTTTCTTTGGGGGAGGGGTGAGCAGAACACCTTATTATTTGATGGATCTATGCCAGAAATGTCAGGGATGAGAGACTTAGAGAAACACTCAAATTTATGCGCACACACATACTCATACACATACACTGACACTCATACACACTCACGCACGGCCACACTGACACTAATACACATACACTCACATACACTCATGCTATGTGCACTGATACACTCACACAAATACACTCATGCTCAATCACATTTATACACACTCAAACTCATACACACACGCTCACACTAAGGCACAACCATACTCAAATTCCTTCAAACTCACACACACATATACACTCATGCACACTCACATTCATACACTTGCACACACACTCATGCATTCTCATTCTCAACGAGTTGAGGGCTCCTTTACAAACCCAGCCAATACACAAGTCAGATGTTTCCCTCACAGGCCCAAAACCTGCACCTTCACAAGTCAGGGAGTGCAAAACACACATGCCACATGAAGCACACAGAATATTGTCATGTCAAGTGTGAGCAATCGACACATTCAGACATAAAACCAGGGAAAGAGCCCAGGGGAGTCTGGGTTTAATGAACCAGAACCTGGGGCCTGTATTACAAAGCTGGTTCAGCAAAGTCAGGCTTCAAAGAGATGTTTCAGCTTGACTAAACCAAACAAATGCAATTTGAGATTAATGGTATTAGGACGCTGACTCTCAGCAATCTATGTCAAACTAAGTTTTCTAACTGAAACCAAGATTACTCCCTGAGCACATGCACATAAAAGCATGCTGTGTGCAAAATCAGCCAATCACATAAGCAAGAGGGCAAGCTGGTAGCAGATTGCAGATAGATTAAGTCATTTTATTCATATACATAATCCCATTTTTATTATTCATATTTATATTAAACTTGTCATCCTTCAAAATCCATTCAATATTATAAGATAATACAGATATTATAAGACAAGAAAATCTTTAAATCTCATTGTCACTTGAAAATGAAATTGAGAAAGTGCAGGCGACTCAATGTGAAGCATGAGTAATAAAAGAATATATTAAAAATATACTAATTGCAGAGTATATAAATTGCACTGGATATAAAAATCGCACTTTTGAAATATGAAAATTAACCATTCTGTTTAGAGTTTAAGGCCATGATTGCTTTAGGATAAAAAGTGTTTTTTAGGTGGTTTGTCCTGATTTTCATTTTTCTGTATGAAAGAGACAATGGCCGGGATGTGATGAGTCATGTAGAATGTCCATGGCTTTTTTCCGGCATCGGGAGGTATAGATTTGTTCCATGGTAGGGAGAGGGCAGCCAGTTGTTTTCTCCACTGCAGTGATAACCCTGCGGAGAGCTTTCATGTCTGAGGAAGTGTAGCTGCCGTACCGCACACATAGTCCGTACGTGAGTACGCTCTCGATCGGAACAGTGGTAAAAGGCAAGGAGCAGATTTTTGGGGAGATGGTTCTTTCTGAGAATTCACAGAAAATACAGTCTCTGCTGTGCCTTCTTCAGCAGCTCCTTGGTGTTAGCACTCCAGGTCAGGTCATCCTTCAACTCAATACCCAGAAATCTGAACAACGGGAAACTCTCCAGAAAATCCCTGGCAATGTTGAGTGGCTGGATGTCTATTTTATTTTTCCTGAAATCAAATCACCAGCTCCTTTGTTTTTGTGGTGTTGTGGAGAAGGTTGTTGACTCCGCACCGCTCTGACAGCCGCTCCACCTCATCCCTACATGCCAGCTCACTCTCCTTGCCTGAGATGAGTCCGATCACCGTTGTATCATCTGAGTGGGGACACAGTCATGTGTGTCGAGGGTGTAGAGTAATGGGCTGAGCACACAGCCCTGCAGCGACCCGGTGTTGAGACTGAGAGCAGTAGAGGTGTGACCCTCTGGGAGCGACCTGACAAAAAGTGCGTCACACACACACACACACACCAAAGGTGCTGACATATTTTAAGCGAGAGACATCTAGGCTCATTTATAATTACATCATTCAAATAATTAGACTAATAACTATAAAACTAAAGGAGACAGACAAGTCCAGCAAAGTGTGGTTTTAGCAATGGGGACAATGGACACCAATTGATTTAAAGGTCATGTATTTCTAAGCATTTTTATTTATAACTACATTCACCACAAGTGACTGTAAAAGAGGAAACAGCCATTGAACGCGAGTGCACATTCAAATATTAAGATATTACTTTATGTGCAAATTTTAATTAATATGGAAAACCAAGGGGTGTGCAAGAGCTGCTATCAACTAAAAATGCTGAACCGATATCTCGTTATAGCAGAGATCTTATTTTGTAGATATTAACAAGATGTAGCACATATAGCAAAAGGGCTCGAAATGTAAAAATGACTGGTGTGTACCTTTGCCTGTGGACATCAAAGGTGTGTGATTAAAAACTGCCTGGCTTGCTTGTTGAAAGATATTACAGCCATAAGACTAAATAATACAGCCAACTTTACCTCAATCACAGCATAGTTATGGGAAAGCCATTTCCAGAGTTTGGGAAAGTCCATTAGTTATGTCAGGTACTATACAGACTTTCTCCTCTTTGATTCGTCTAAGCATTGTTTGCGATCTGTGATCCAGAAACATAACCTGCTGTAAAGTTTGGCGTGCAGCATGAAGTACCGTAGTGATACGTCTCACTGAGAAGAGAACCAGCGTTGTGATATCAAAGAGCCAGAGTTACAGCGACTCAGTCTCAAAGTTCACACACTAAGCAAGGAATCTGACTTTGTGATACAGGCCCCTGGAGAGAATTAATGTTAAAAATGACTTTAGTGGACTAGAACCATGTGAGAACGCAGGGAAAGTTGGGTTTAGTAGACCCAAACCATGCAAGAATCCAAGAAAGGCCAGGTTTAGTGTACCAGAACCAGGCAGGGACCCAGGGAAGGTTGAGTTTAGTGGACCAGAACCATGTAAGAACCCAGGGAAGGTTGGGTTTAGTGGACCAGAACCAGGCAGGAACCCAGGGAAGGTTAAGTTTAGTAGACCAGAACCATGTGAGAACCCAGGGAAGGTTGGTTTTAGTGGACAAATACCATGCGAGAGCCTAGGGAACATTGGGATTAGTGGGCCAAAATCAGACGAGAACCTACAGTATTAAAAGCTAGGTTTAGTGGACCAGAACCATGCAAGAACCCAGGGAAGGCTGGGTTTAGTGGACGAGAACCAGGTGAGAACCCAGAGAAGGTTAGGTTTAGTGGACCATAACCATGGAAGAACCCAATAAAGATTGGGTTTAGTGGATGAGAACCAGGCAGGAACCCGGGGAAGGTTGGGTTTAACTTACGTCGCAACACCGCAATCTGGGTCACAACACAACCTTCAACAGCCCACATCCACACACAGTGTGCAGAGAGCAGATGGTTAGATGCCCCCAGTCATTAGGAGAGGAGATATTAAGGTGAGCTGTGACTGGCGGCAGGCACAGCACGTAACACGCTCCTATTCGCCCCTGTGGGAGTTAGTGGTGGGGCTAGGATGGGTACTCACGGGACGGGGATCTCGCTGGAGCCTGGGAGGAGGGGGCCGTGGGGGTGGCACTCGTGCAGGCTGCACCAGAGACACACCCAGCAGTCAGACGGGCAGGGGGGGGATGGTCAGAGATGGTCACACACACACACAGCTCTTAGACACACAGCCCACTTCACAAGGTGGTCCATCACATCTGAAGCACAAAACCCTTGGCCTTCGAGAAGCCATGCTTCTGAAAGGTGCCATGAAAAATAGAAGTGACTTCACCATGAGCTCCAGGATCATGTTCTTGATCATGGGAGTGTCCTACCTAATGAAGAGAGTAGGGTACCAGACGCAATTGCTATTTCAGTGCCCCTAAAATGCCCGAGTTGATTGAAATATTTGCCCTAGGATCAGAATACGAAAATGTGAGGCTCATTATCTTCTCCCACAACATGCACAGAACTACAGCAACTGTAGTGCAGATATGCAATAACCAAGCTCTAACGTCTAGGGTTCAGGTTAAATTTGCCAGGTGGTTAAACACCAACCAAAACCACATGCATAGCCCAAAGTCTATCACAGAGCCTAACCACTGAAGACCAATGAACTGATCTGTACTGAAATGGCAATGGTCAGAGGGAAGCCCACCCCAGCTACAGGAGGGCGACACAGACTGAAGCATTGCGGTAAAAACATTTTAGGGGAAAAAAAACGGATAAGTGAACATAGATGGATGGGTGGCCAGTGCCTGTCAGCTCTACCACACAACCCCCCGGGCTTGTGTCACGAGCAGATCAACAAGTGGTTGATCAATCAATCAGGCCAATCAATAGCCCCTCATGCCCCTGTGGATACCGGTACGGGCTAACGTTGCTAAGTGCCACCTTTCCATGAACGTTTAATCTCCTTCAGGAAAACATTTTCATCATTTTCTTGCGGAAGACCTCAGCTAAAGAGGAGGGCATGGGGAGAGGCAGGCGGTACCAACATAATGAACACCTCCCTGCTCATGACTTTAAGCATGTCAGCGGAGAAGGGGGGGAGACCAGGGCCCCAGAGAGAAGCTAATTCCCTATACCCAGACTCATCTTAAGGCTGATAGCATATCACATAAAGTGTGGACCCACCCCCACATCTGCGGACCTGCGCTCTTACCGCAATCCCGTATCTGCAGAGCCACTTCCTGCAGACCCATCTGCAGACCTACTGCCCGAAGGTCAGTAGATCCACACTCTTGCCCCACCCCGGTTTGGCAGACAAACACTCTTGCCCCGCCTCTAGGTTGGAGGACCCACACCCTTGCCCCACCCCCACATCAACAGACCCACACTCTCACCCTGCCCTCGTGTCGGCAGACCCACCGCTCCACGCCGCCCCTCTGACCCAGCTCCCATGTCTGCAGACCCATGCTCTCGCCTGCCCACCCCCCCACATCTTTGCACCCCCTCCCTACACACTCGCCTCATCCCCACAACTCACAAGCCTCCAAAGCATTGCCCTTCACAGGTCCCTGCCCACCTGCCCAAAGTGCACAGTGATTGGCCGGCGCTCATCCCAAGTCCGTGACTCTTTCCGGTCAGTAGAGGGCGACACAGCTGTACGTGGTTGCAGGTCCTCAGCAGCATTGCCGTACCCATTCTCCGTCAGATCCTGGAAAGTAGGAAGGGGTGTGTCACGTGACCAGGGCCAGACTATCAGGGTTTGACTGGCACATCAGCTGCCCAATACGAACAGCTGATATAATTCTGCATTTGAGGCCCTACATACCCATAAACAAGCCCTCCCTTTACATATTTATCAGTTGTTATCTACCTGTTTGACTGCAATTTTGCACAGCATCCTACAAACACTGTTTCACTTTATGTCATTGTGTCCTGTCCTTCAACTGCCCTGTGTGCCTTAATTGCCCCTCGGGGACAAATAAAGTTATTTAAATTTGAATAAAGGTTGCAGGATTTTCCCCACTAATAACACACCAATGATGTTTAAGCATTGTTTAAGGGAAAGGAGCTTCCTGTATTTTAACTTAGTAAAGTTGACCTGGGGTGTTTGTGTAAGTTAGTTACACCTAAATGATTTGTTATATACATCTGATTTGACTGTGAAGCTGACATCATAACACCAGCCAGTAAAGCACTGTTTAACTAACCCTACTGGCGTCCAATTAATTTTTGACAATGTTAAATGATATATAGCCGATTACTACAGGTAATATTATTTTTAGCTACTTAAAATATATATTGGCGCAATAAGGGTCAAACACTATTTCATGCGTATGAGCTCTGATAGCCGTATGGGTGTAAATGGGAGTCCCCCCCTTCAGCAGCGCTGGCTCCCCCTACAGGCTATAGCACGCCTCTGCAATTCTCTCGTGGCTGAATGCTACGTGCCTTCTGCTTCAGCCGGCTCTTCACCTCCTTGATCCCCATCTTTGCGTGATCTTTCGCCTGTGGGTGAAAAGCACGACCCCGTCAATACTTGCTCACACCAGCATGGTGGGCCAAATGGTCACAGGTCTGAATCCTGAGGAAGGGGGTGACGTGAATAAGCAGAATGCATCAGAGGCTCAGGGGAAGGAGAGAATGTCACCGTGGAATGGGTCATACTTACAAACTTGTAGACAGTCTTCATGGCTGGGTTGGCCTTGGTTTTCACCGTGTTGAAAATGGCACCACTGCCTTTCTGAGGGGCACAGACACGGCTCATCAGCACAAAGGGGACATTGTGGTGGTGGGGGGGGGCACAGCCTTCAGATAGGCTGGCCTGTGGGGATGCTATGGAGAGGTGTACTCACACTGCACAGTCTGGTGGGAGCAGTGAACCCGGAGAAAGCACATGAGGATATGGACAGAACATGCAAACGGCACACACACGTACGGCCGGGGGCCTGATCTGAGCACACACGCCCGAGTACAGTGGGGCACGCACACGTACGGCCGGGGGCCTGATCTGAGCACACACGCCCCGAGTACAGTGGGGCACGCACACGTACGGCCGGGGGCCTGATCTGAGCACACACCCCGAGTAAAGTAAGGTATGCAGCATTACACTGACCTTAACTGTTGAGAGCCACTGATGGTAACTCTTATCACTGCCTGGGGAAGACAAAAAGGGAGCCGTCAGAGCACGTCTCTGGGGTGGGGGCGGTAACATTACACCATATAGGGCCTTACCAGCGTACTCCCCCATGTTGATCTCTTCCTCAAAGACGTCGCTGAAGCCCTCCCCAGAGTTCAGCAGCTCCAGCCGGCCATCTATAAACTTTAGGGAAGAAAGAAGCATTGAGGAGGACCCCCAGGCCACCCTGCTCCAATCCCACCCAGACCCTGACCCACCCTCACCCTGCCCCACCTCCCACGCAGCCCCGTACCTGTTTGAACAGTTGCAGCTGGATGGCATTCTGCAGGAACTGCCTCATGGAGCTGGAGCGGTGTGTCACGAAGGCCTCCTCACTGAAGGTGATTGGCTCCTCCTGGGGACGACACCCTCACACATGTCAGCCACATGCTCCACACCCACACGGCCCAAAAGCAAACACCTTTGGAAACGTTTATTCACATCCATTCATCCATCCATCCATCCATCCATCCATCTCCTTAGATGGGAATTCAGGGAATCTCACTTGGATTCGATATAACAGGTCAAAGCTCTGGAGGAGTGGAGGTGCGACTTTGGGGGAGCTAGCAATGCTGTGCCTGTGATTTGCACGCTGGTGACCCTGCAGTGTGATCCCCCAAGTTGCACTCACCTGTATATGCCATATGCAGTGTGCCTGTAGTGTTTTTATAGCATGCTCGCAGTGTGCCTGTAGTGTTTTTATGGCGTGCACACAGTGTGCCTGTAGTGTTTTTATAGCATGCTCGCAGTGAGCCTGTAGTGTTTTTATGGCGTGCGCGCAGTGTGCCTGTAGTGTTTTTATGGCGTGCGCGCAGTGAGCCTGTAGTGT
>JAABNX020000130.1:31973462-31992085 GCA_015163995.2 Mormyrus lacerda
CATACTCCGACTACACGCTGCGTAAAGAAGTGCTTCCTTAAATCTAGTTTGAAATGTTCTCCCGCTAATTTCCACCTTGTCAAAAGTCAGACAACAACTGTATCCATTCAGTTGTTTGCCAGTTCTGCAAGTACAACCTCTACAGATAGGCCTACACCCGCTTTGGTAGTGTCTCCAGATTCCACGACAAGCAATGCCTTCAGTACATTCTCCTCAACCGACAAACTGAAAGCAGAAGTGCTATGGACTTTGCAAACGGTTAGCCGACATCACTCATATACGTCCAATGACATTCACACTGTGGTGAGCAATTTGCCGAGTTAGTAACTGTAAGAAGCTGTGGCCTACTTACCCTTCAAAACTCATTCAAGACTGGTTTTGAAGTGTGGATGGTAGAGAAAGTACTCAAAGCACTACATTTTTTTTTCCACTCTGCACCAGCCAGAAAAGAGGACTTCACAGCTGCAACATCATCCTCAAGATTCCCTCTACCTTTCTGTGGCCATTGGTGGCTCAAAAATTTGTCAGCTGTCAAACGAGCATTGGGCGTCTGGCCCTCTATTGTGAAATATGTGGACTTGGTGAAGTCAAAATATGTGGAAAAACCCAGGGACATCTTCTTTTGACTGCATATGTGAAGACCAAATGGATCCCCTTCTTCTGGCCAAACTACATTGTTTTACTGCCGTATCACGAGCATTTCAGCCATTTCTGGTTAAATACCAGACAGGTTTTCCCATGATGCCCTTCCTTTTGAAGGACTTGGCAGATTTGATCCGGGTAAATATTCACCACCACAACAGGAATAGATGAATATGCAAACACGAACATGTGAACTTAACTCTGATTTTATTTTCAGACTCTCCTTCAAAGCTTCATCATTCATTTCATTACCTAAGACACTGTTAAAGAGTCAAAGGACAGATCAAAAGCTATTGCATTTGTTATCACACACAAGTCGCATTTGGGGAATGCATTATTTTCATGGATGTCCATTATCTCAAAAACCAATCCAGCAAAAGTAATGTGATTTTTGAATTCAAAATACCCTAAATTCATTCAAAAACCCTTGGCAACTGAAAATTGTAAACCTGTGTTATACATCAACAAAATACTACCGGTACTTGCAAGTAGTACTGGGCGGTATAAACGGTATACCATATAAATTTGGCCAACGGGAGAGATTTTGATTATAGCGCCCTACGGCATAAAATTCCGCTCCTCGCCCACAAAAATGACGTAATGAATAAATAATTTATTATTTATATGATTTATATGAAAATTGTTTATATGATTATTGCTGCACCCGGCAGCAGAGTCCTGCACGGGTCTGATTTTGACAAACCGCATCCGCCCATACCCGTCATACTTAAACCCGTATCCGAATCGCTATCCGACAGACATAAAATAAAATTTCGCACCCGATTCGCTATAAATACCGACACCCGACTCACACCCGAATGAAAATCAGTCAGATTAAAAACCAAAGACAAAAGTTTATTTGCACAACAAACAACCAGTGACATGTGCTACATCAGCTGAACCCTAATAATAAGCAAACCAAATGGTAGTAGCCTACCTCCAAACTCAAATAATGTTTGATATTGCCATGCCCACACATAGCCTTACCAGCTTACAATTAAATGTGTTAATAAAACTAATATTATATAAAATGTACATTAGGCTACCCTGCACATTAGTAGGTTTTATAGACTACCTACGTGCACTGTCCATTTTACTTTGATTACCCGACAGGAATTCCTACACGAAGGCGAAGACTAGCGTTTGGTGCGGTGCTTTATATTACCGTGTAAAAAAAGGATATCGTCCACAGTTGATGGCCTCGGCTGACTACTTCAGCATCCATTTCAAACAACTGCAGGAGATCGCATGCATTTTTGAAAATGAAAGTGGGAGAGTTTACCGGGAATGCACGTGCAGGCATAAACTGATATGGATTTTACTTTTTATCATCTTGAATGCAGGGATTTTGTCACTAAAATACTGTATAGCCCTAGGGTATCTTTTGTTGGCACATGATGTTTTAAAAACCGCAATTTACCTCTCCTGTGTCCGACCCGACACAAACCCATATCCGACAAAGCAGAATATTTTTCACCCATTTCATCAAAATTTGCGGGTCACCCATCGAGTACCTGAACCCGTGCAGGACTCTGCCTGACAGGACGTTATGGGAGAGATGGTCATACTAATACAGATGGAGTTATGACACTAGTCTAATTCTGTCTTGTTTTCTGCTTACCTATGCAGTTTACAAAACCAACCTGTGTTTTTAATAAAAGATAAAACCAGCGAAGTTACTTGAAATGTTTTCATATTTTTCTATAATTGCAGATTTGCACAATAAATATTCTACGTTCATGACTACTTTGAAATGTGTTAACGGTTTATTAAACAACTTCCTGCTGCAATGCCTTTGCTACGGACATATGATACCCTTTCAAATACAGTTATATTGAAATTTACAGATCAAATCATATACCGCAACATATACCGTCTATGGTTCAGATTACCGCAATATGAATTTTATGCCATATCGCACAGCCCTACTTGCAAGCATGTACAAGTTGAATTTAAATGTTTTCAAAAAGGCCTCATTACCAGGGAGGGCATTATAAGTAGGGATGTTAAACTATTTTTTTTAAATCACACATCTTAGTGATTATTGACACATATCACATATACAACAGGCAGATCGAAACAATGTTTAATCCTGACCATGTGACTGATTCCTGACCATGTGATAGATTAGGCAAATGGCTTTAGAGCACATCTTAAAAAGCAAGTCTGGCAACAGCAACTACTTACTACTGGGGGTGCCATCGCAACCCATGCATGGGAGCATGCACACAAACGGGAAGATGTGCACACAGAAAGAGACAGACCAGACCATGTACACCCAAACATGGAAATAATGACAGATAAGCAAAAAGCACAATGAAAGCAGGAACAGGGACAAGAAGGACAGGATGAAATTGGCTGGTAGAGAAATAATCATCTAAAAAACCAGCCAGAGAGTGAGAGATGGAGAG
Source organism: Mormyrus lacerda (assembly GCA_015163995.2). Classification (NCBI taxonomy): domain Eukaryota; kingdom Metazoa; phylum Chordata; class Actinopteri; order Osteoglossiformes; family Mormyridae; genus Mormyrus; species Mormyrus lacerda. The sequence goes on from JAABNX020000130.1 coordinate 31,976,516, forward strand.
ACAGGAGGAGAGGGAAAAGATAGAGAAAGAAGGAGATGCAGAGGGGCAAAAGAGACTGAGGGAGAGAGAGAAGGAATGAGGGAGAGAGAGAGGGAATGAGGGAGAAGGAGATGCAGAGGGGCAAAAGAGACTGAGGGAGAGAGAGAAGGAATGAGGGAGAGAGGGAGTGAAACTGAGGGAGAAGGAGATGCAGAGGGAGAAAAAAAGACAAGGGGAGAGCCAGAAGGAGAGACAGACAAAGAAAAAGAGACAAAGGAAGAGCTAAAGAGAGACACAGAGAGGAGAAGAGGAAAAGGAGCAACAGAGACAGAGGGAGTGGAGAAGACAGAGGGCCAGGGTTAATTAAAAGCTGCAGACCTGATCGACGGAGTCCTCAGGGAACCGCCTCCGCACCTCGGGACCTGTAAATAATTGACGGATAATATTAATTGGAGGCAGATTAGCGAGCCAGTGGCACATCGCTAACATATTAATATTTGATCAGAAGATAGCATGTGGGGGTCTGTCAGGGGCTCCCAGGGGCTGAGACAGGAGAGCCCCCCGGCCCCCAGACACCAGAGAGGGAGAGAGACAGACACGTTAGCCACCTCGCACTGTGGGGGATAGCTGCGTCGACCCAGCTGGCACAGCCTGGCATTATGAGTAGGGCAGGCTGACTCTGTGACCCACACTGCACCCACTTTACTCTGTGTATGTGTTCTTGTGGATCCTGATGCTGCAGGTCAGGGAAAAGTAACAGTCCTCTGGTTCCAATAGACAGGTCAGGCAGGACACGGACAACCCTATGAAGGACACACTCTACCATGGGGGGCTGGTGGGGGGGCTGCTTTTCAGCTTACTAACCAATTACTTCACTGGAAGCCGTCGCAGAAGCAGCTCGGGGCTGAGCGTGGAGCTGCTAAAGCCCATTTAACACAAGCTTTCAAAAGGACTTGTTCTCTCTTCAGAAGAAAACGCCAGGAATTAGACAGAAAAGGAGAGGTGGGTGAAGAGAGAGCAGCACTATGAAAGCAGAAGAAACCTGGTTTTTCACTGATTTCAGGGCCTGGTGGGAACAGAGTGCAAGAGGGAGAGGGAGCGTATAAACAAGCTCTCCATGCCCGCTTATCCCGCCCCCACACCCACTCGACCCACCTCCATGCCCGCTTATCCCGCCCCCACACCCAATCGACCCACCTCCATGCCCGCTTATCCCGCCGCCACACCCACTCGACCCACCTCCATGCCCGCTTATCCCGCCCCCACACCCACTCGACCCACCTCCATGCCTGCTTATCCCGCCCCCAAACCGACTCACCCCACCTCCATGCCCACTTATCCTGCCCCCACACCCACTTGCCCCACCTCCACTCCCATCACCCCCTGACTCCATCACTTCGCCTGCACATGCTGACACCACGAGCCACCAGCTAACAGGCTCCCTGAGATCAGTAGAAGGGGTTCAGACCAGCAGGAAGCGTATAAACAGCACACAGAGATTATGGTGTGATAAATGGAAAATGTCAGCTTGTAAAAAGCTGTTACCCCTACTCACCAAGGGCTGTGGTGTCGCTCTGCTGTCCCACAGGAAGAGAGGTAGCGACCCTCCCAGGAGCAGATGGAGGGGGGGCAGGCAGGTGAGAAAGTGTGTGTGAAAGCTCCCTGGAGTCATGGAAACGCTGAAATTCTGCCTGCTATATACCCCCCCCACCACCACCACCACCATTAATGACTACCCTGCCCGACAGTGACCCATGAGCTCAGACAGTGCCCCATCCCCCACCGCATTAAAAACAGGGGGTGCTATTAAATGTATAAGCCGTCAGACCTATGGGATCAGGCAGAACCAGAGACACTAGGCAGTGACCTCACAATGGGGGGCTGGGTGTCTGCCAATGAGTGAGAATTTAAGGCACATGCTCCCCCCTAGCTTGCATCCATACTATACAGTTGGATATACTTTACCACAAAATCCAGGACAAAACAGAAACCAAACCATACAGCAAGACAACAAGGGTGGAGACGGTCCCCTGGTTTCCCATACCGACTGCAAGCGGGCCACATCCCATAATATCATCTACATAAAGCTGCAAGAAGCAGCAGAGATCCTTCTCTCCCCCCTCTAATTGTGCAGAGAGAAAGGCCCCAAAGGGCAGCCGGGTGCCTGACAGGGAGTGAGGAAGCATGCCCTAAGCAGGCAGCTCTCTGAGCACCCCCCGCCCCCCCAAGCCCCCACCCCCGTCCCAGGGGTAATTAGGAAAAGAAAACTGAAGGCTGGGAGGTTTTTCAGCAAGATGATTAGATGGTGGCAAGCAGGGGTGGGGAATGGGGGACCAAACTGGAGATTTCACAAGAGACACACATGCACAGGGTTAGGGTGCAGGGAGACAGACACTCGGCTGCAGCGGTGCCCCACACTCAGGCCCAGGAAGGGAAATAGAGACAGACAGAGACCAAGAGACAGACAGAGAGAGAGGGTCAGAGTCTGGGAGGGACACAGAAGGACAGAACAGACATGGAGGGATACAGTCAGAAAAAGAAACAGGGACACAGACAGAGAGAGAGGGAAAAATAAGTCTACCAGATGCACTGGACTCTGCGTGCAGTGACGCTAGGCTGCATTCTCACTGTGATGCCTCCCCTGCTCTTCATCTCCCCATTTTCACCTCCGCCTTGCAGCTCACAGTTTAGTTTATATGCAAGGTCTCAAAATGATGCTTTTCTTGCCATTTGTGCAAGTTAGAGTACAGGTACACTTGTGATCTGAGCTGAGAAGTAGGGGCCCCAGCAGGGTAAAGCGACACGCGATGAAAAAGTCCCTTTTGGTGCAAATCCCCGCTACATGCAGCCCCCCTTCCCCAACAAAGGCCCAATTACTGCAGCCTTTCAGCTGAGGGAGCCACAAACAAAAGAACCCTGGATTAATCGGGGACCAGGGGGAACAAAGCTGAAGTACAAAACAGCACAGAAACAGATGGCTGAACTGGAAAAGAATGAGTGCAGACCAGCAGGGGGTGCTAGAAGGGCAAGCTATTGTACCTGTATGGGGGTGCTTAAACTGAACCACTTTGGGTGGATAAGGGAAGGTCCCCATACAGCAGATAACGGTGACATGATGCCATCTCAGAAAGGCCCTCAAGAAGAGCCTCAACGCCACCCTGGCAGACAGTGCACCCCCAAAGGAACACCTTGGCCAGGCACAAAGAGACAAACTCAAGCAAAGAAACACACGACTGCTCTTATGAATCCTGCTAATTTGCACTTTGTTGTCCTTTATTGACACCAGGTCACTATGTAGCGAACAGAACTGGAAACTCTGCCGTCAGCCATTCTTGATGACGGTTCACCACCCGTCATCCCTGGTGACCGGAATAGGCTGCTCCTGCACTCCAGGGGTGACTAACAGGCCTGGGAACTGATTGGAGCTCATTCTCCCATGCAACTGCATCACACGCCACATTCAAGTCTCTGATCACCTTTTCATTAAGTTCACTTTGTTGCTCCTTACACCTCCCCCTGTTCCCCTCCAGGAACCTCCTTCTACCACAACCTTCACTCCCTCTCCCCACTGGCATCTCTGCTTCTGCCCCTCCTTCTCCTGAGCAGCTCTGTTCACTTAACGCTAACGGAGGCTCTCTCCTCATGCCTGGACACCCTCTGCCGCTCCCTCTCCTCCAGACCAGCCCGCTCTGTTCCCTCTCACCCCTGGAGGTAAAAGCACGACACCCTTTGTATCTGGCCGAGTTTCAGTCGCTTTTATCTTTCACTGCTGCCGTCACTGCTGCAAATACCAGCTACTAACATGACAAGATAACCACTACCCCAGATACTCATTCTATTTTTCAAACACTCTCCTTGACCCTCCATCCACCCCTTTGACTTTCTTCCATAAGAAAATGGCAGCTATTTGTAGCCGGTTCTCTGCACGCTCCACTCACACGGCATCCTCTGAATATAAGACATCATTCCCCACATCCACCCCCCTCACGCACTCCGATGTCTCCAAGCTACTTGCCAACATTTCCTACTACATTTAAGGAGGCTCATGTAACCCCACTGCTTAAAAAGCCCACACTTAACCCATCACAAGAACTACAGACCCAGTCTCTATCCTCTCGCTTCTAAAACTCCTCAATGAAGTGTTTCACACTCTCATGCCGAACAACCTCCTGGACCAGACTGGCTTCAATGCTGGACGCAACCACCCCTCTGACAGTTGTAAATGCCCCAAAGACTGCAAGATCATCATCGTGGTCACCCCATGTCATCCTGCTAGACATTTCTGCAGCTTTTGGTGCAGTGAACCATTAGATCCTACTATCCACACTCTATCAACTCACCATGATAGGAACTGGTCTGCACTGGTTTGCCTCGTACCCATCAGGAAGATCATTTCAAGTGGTCTGGGGTGCAGAGATGCCCAAATCACATCAGGTAAGAACCGGTGTCCCCCATAGCGCTGTCTTGGCCCTCTCTCTTTCTCTCTTTACATTACCTACCTAGGTCCAATCACCCAGTGACACGGCTTCTCCTTCCATTGCTATGCAGATGACACCCAGCTCTTCCCCTCTTGACGACACCATGGTTTCTGCTCAGTTCTCTGCATGCCCTGCTCTAATCACAACCTGGATGAAGGATCAGTACCTCCAGCTGAATCTCTGAACTGCCAGTCCTACTATCCAGCCAGTTCTTTGCACTGTTTTTAAATTGGAGCCATGTCGTCTCATCTCTGTACACTGTAATATGTATAGCAGAGATGACAATAAAGTTTACTTTGACCTCGACATCCACTAGGGATGGGCGATATGGCAAAAATGTCATATCACGATATTTTTGGCTACAATTATGAGCCATGACATAGATCACAACTGTTTTTGGAATTTACGTAGTAATGTTATTTAACCGCTTAATCAGCAAATCTCTCCTTACAAAAAAACACTGCTAGTAGCATAATAATAAGCCAAATTATGTATGAAAAATACCGTACATATAAAATAAACTGACTCATTACAGTAAAAGTGCTTTTTAATTTTTTTAAGTTTTAAAAGTTTAATGTACAAATGAACCTCTATCACTTTGGTGAATAACTGAACACTTCTGTACTGTAGTTTACAAATGCAGCGAGTGGCTGAGTGGGTTGAGCCTGTGTGCCTGTAATGGGAAGGTCATTGATTCAAGCCTGACTTTGACCAAACTGAAAAAGAAGTAAATAAATGTAAGATTTAAAATTTACGCATCACTAAAGAGCTTTTGATATAAAATTTTTCTAACTTCTTAGGTAATTTAGCTAACGTCTTAAAAAAAACATCAATTACGTTTTTAGTTCAAGATCTAGCTACTAAATTGAGATGCACTAAGACAGGCAATTGACGTGACAGAAGAAGAAGTGCTATACAGACTGCACTGAGATGCTATGCTGGATGAAATTACTTTGTTTCTCAAGAATTTGTTTTTGTTTCAGTACTGCTGCAGCCTCTGAACACGCAGGTATTGCCTGATAGGCGCTTGCTGATTTGTTCTGTCATTATAATAATAGAGTTAGTTTGTGCTCTTGTAACTGGGCATTCACTGAGAGCTCAGCTTAGCCATACTTACGTCTAGTTTATTCCTCTACAGTATATTTATGTTTGTGATGTGATATTTCCAAAAAGACATCTGCTCAATGAGAGTAAATGTAAATGTGCAGTTTCATCATGATTCTTATGATATTTGGGAAAAGTGTATAATGAATACAATTATAACCAGTTATGATAAAATATCACCCTAACATAACTGTACAGCTTAGATCATCAGCTTCCTCTCCATCAGAATCAAAATCAGCTTTATTCGCCAAGTGTGCTGGGGCACACAAGGAATTTGGTTCCGGCTAGAGTCTCCCTAGCACACAAGGAATTTGGTTCCGGCTAGAGTCTCCCTAGCACACAGACGAGGTTTGGCAGCAACTTCACAGTCCTTTACATTTGCTCCGTATAACATCGTGATCAGACCTTATTTGTCAGAATGGCTCAGTTATTTCTCATCTCATGACTACATTACCTCGACTCCTTACTGACAAGATTACCAACATGTTGTCAACCACTGCAGATCTTTCAAAATGTGGCAGGACATCTTGTACCGAATCAGCCGAAATGCTCTCATGTCACACCCCTCCCTGTCCTTGCTGGCTGCCTATGGGTGCTTGCAGCAAGTTCAAGCCCTTGGTGCTGGCTTTCACAGCCATTAATAGAATAGTGCCCATCATTATCAAGTCTCTTATCAAAACCTACATCCCATGTCACCTCCTTCTGGCTGCTGGCCAATGCCACTTGGAGATCCCTCTGCCGTGTGAGAAGCCTCTAGATATTTCTTAATCACGGTTCCTCGATGGTGGAACAAACTACCCATCCACATCTGATCATCATAATCCCTCTCATTCTCTAGTTCTGCTCCAGAAACATCTCAACTAGCTCATCCAGCCACTGACCAGTTCTATCTTCTTCTGTGGTCTGAAAGCTTTTACTTTTGCTTTTCTCATTCACTGAATAGCTCTCCTATTAGGTTCTTGCCTTGTCTATAGCGTATTGTGTAGTCCTTGCACCGGCTTATACTTGTTGCAGGTCATTCATTTGAAGTCAGCCTTGCCACACTTATGCCTAGCTATACACTTGTTATGTACTGTAATGTAATCTGGCTCCATCACAAAACATCAGCTAAATAAATAAGCAAGATGTACTGTAAAGACAGACAGAAAAGACACAGACGCAGAGGCAGGAAAGCAGGTAGAGCCTGGCTGGGGATGGAGAGGGTCTCAGAGTGACCTTCCCACCAACCGGCTAATGGGGGGTATGACCTATAGGTTGGCAGCCACACCATCCTGGGCCAAATAGACCCCTCTCCCACATCCACAGAGATGGCCTGCTTACAGACCGTAGCACACCTCAGGGTGAGTGAGGGGGCAATCCTTCACTATGAAACTGGGTACCTTCAGTTTACTGTGACCCCAGAGAGGCCAAATAGTGGGTAAAGCCTCTAGTTTAATAAAAGCTAGAACTCTGCTACCAGAACGGCAAAACTATGACTAAAAATGCAAATAATATGACAGAACATGGCAAAATGAAGAGCAAGATAAACCACACAGTAACAGTATGTCACAGACAGATGAATGGAGGGACTTCTAATACTGTTCTGTGTTCCCAAAAGCAGTAAGGCTGGAACAGCACACAGCTCTGAGAGCCCAGGACACTCTGGGCACAAAATAATGATAAACGAAGTGGGAAAAAAAAGAGAAAAAAAATGCAATTTAGTCGCAAGAACACATAACAAAAAATCCAGATAGTATATTTAACAAAATTACATTTCTTGTCATGCTAACACATGTAGAGTGCTGTCCTAGCAAAGTGATTTTGTTACGAATATAATGAATATAGTGATTTTGTTGTAATACATATTGGGCTATTCATAAAACAAAAAAGGAGTTAATAATAAGGGCCCGATGTAACCAATCAGGGCTCTTAATGTGTGGGCAACAATGACGGTGAGGCTAGAGGTCCCTCTGTCAAGCTTCTGGAAATACAGTGTGTAATGTGTGGGAAGGGCGGGGGCAGAGGGGGACAGGCTGAGGGGGACAAGCTCCGGCCCGTCTTAGACAGACCAGGGGCAGACTGTGTGCTCGCATGGCTATGCGGTTAGCTTCTTATGGGTCCGAGAGCCGAAAACTGGTCTTGCGTGTTGCTCAGATTCTCTTGAGGGCCCGACTGAACACCCCAGGGTCCCACACCCAATGTCCCCAGGGCCCCAATGCAGGCCCCACCATTGCGAAAGGCCCAGTTTCCTGCACAAGCAGCACATTCCTGCCTGCAGCTCAGGCATGCGATGCTGGCCCGCATGCGTGTTTCAACATGCTAAGAGTAAGAGAGCAGTTGCATAAGAGCCCAGCTGGAGTGTGTGCTTCCTGATCAGCGCGGAGGAACCATTTACTGGAAGCAAACATATAAAATGTCTCCAAAAAAAAAAAAATAAAAAAAAACCCTGTATGAAGGATTCTCAGCCTCCACTGTTGCTAGGTGACCCAAAGCCTGCTTAACAGCCCCTGTGTGCTTGGGAGAAACTCCTGAAATATAGTGTCAGGGCGCCAAATTAGGCAGCCCCCTTCGGGTGCAGATTGTTTACCCCAATACTGAACCACACAACCAGACACAGCCACGTCATCTGATGACAGTCACAGAGTCCTAACACCACCCCCCCGAAAGATGGGGTCTTTGGGCTGCAAGGTGGCCACTCATACAACATCACCTGTTATTCATAAATGAAAACAGCGAGCTCTCACGACATGAATGAGGAGGTGCTGTGCAGCGAGCTCACATGACATGAATGAGGAGGTGCTATGCAGCGAGCTCACACAACATGAATGAGGAGGTGCTGTGGAGCGAGCTCACAGGACATGAATGAGGAGGTGCTGTGCAGCGAGCTCACACGACATGAGGAGGTGTTATGTAGCGAGCTCACACAACATGAATGAGGAGGTGCTGTGCAGTGAGCTCACACGACATGAATGAGGAGGTGTTATGCAGCGAGCTCACACAACATGAATGAGGAGGTGCTATGCAGCGAGCTCACACGACATGAATGAGGAGGTGCTATGCTTGGGTTTCTCCTGATACTCTGCTGGCTTTTGGGTCTTTGATTGACAGTAAGTATTTTCACTCAAGGTCACAGGAGGGTACTTTGAAACACCCCCCCCCCCACAGGTAGGCATCCCAAAAGCAGCCCCCTCCTAAGCATAGCCAAACAATTTAGAGCAGACAAGAAAGACCATCATGGCTCCATCAGGGACATCAGTAAAATCCTTCATCTCTGTGGAAGCACAGGGGATGGGGGGGCGAGGGGGTGGTATAGGACAAAACCAAAGCTCCCGTCTCTGGTCATGGTGCCACATAAAGGTCCACAATTGCGCTGTCAGTGGGATCCATCTGGCCCAAAATCACGGCAGAAAACAAATACTGTGTCATCACAGGAAATGGAAAGACACACCTCTCTTGCCATCCAGTACCAGGGAGAAGCGTGACTCATGTGAAGACCTGGGCATTCAGCACCAGAACACAAGCCACACATGTGTGTCAATTTAACAGTACATTTTGTGACAAGTGTCAAAAGGAAATGAGTCCAGCAGATTCAAATCAAATCAAAAGAATAACTGAGAAGATTCAAACATAACGCCCAGATATAAAAAATAGAATAGGACTGAGTTTAAAAGATGAATATAAAATGTATAATCGACAGCAATGCCAATGACTCACTCACCACACCAGGGCACTGGCCATGCATGGTGTTCAAGAGGAGTGACTTACTTGAGCCAGTGGTTCCAGGGTGTACCACCTCCACGTAGACCTCGAAGGTGGACTGGGGGCTCTCCCTGAAACAAGTATGAAGGTCAGAGGTCAGTGACAAAACAGCTGATCCCCACTGCCACCATTTGTGGAATTTGTGGAATTTGCTGGTGTTTATTACTGCATGCTCATCTTAGAGGAATGGCATATCCAGGACCCAATCCAAGGAAACGTCCGCTGGGGGTGTCAAACCTACATTCCCCACATGGGCTTGGAGCCAGATCCACAATCCATTTTATTCGAGTCCCTGCTCTCATATTCGTTTTCAGACCATATTCAGCCAAATTTCATCAGGACTAGACCTTGTTTAACACCTAACCATTCACTGACCACTCCTTAACCACCATTTCTTGAACGGTATGCTCCTACATTTATTTTTAACTTTAAGAGTTAATCCCCAGCTGGGCGATGCAGATGTTTTGCCCACACGAAGACACATCACCATAGTACCATTCCTTACCTGCAAGGTGACATTACAGGCCAGGTCTGTGGCCCTACCTGGAGGCTAACCCCTCCTCTGGAGAACATGTTTAACCTTGGTCCTGTTCACATGCAGCATCACACAAGAGGATCCATTCAAATGTAAGACAACTATTTTAGAACCTCCAAGAATAGGACACTAGTTATTTTCCTTAATCTGTTCACCCTGTCGAAGCTCCAAATGCAGGAGAATAATTTCAAAATATATCCATTTGGACCAGTGAATATTACCAACACTGATAAAACACTCCCATTGATGGAGATTTAGCCTGCTGTGCCACAGCCAGCAGCATCTCAGCACAGTAAAGGTCCCTGATTCAGCTTTGCTGTCACTTCCTGCTCTGGTTGACTCCAGTCATACTTCAGCTATGACAAAAGGAAATATTTGAGGATTCTGACCTTGTTTGAGAACTGAACATCAGCTATTGGGTTTAACCCTGTGAGGCTTCCAAACGGAAAAATATCACATTTGACAAATATAGATCTGATCCATAAAATAAGTAGAACAGTCAGCACCCCTGGGTTATGACACGCAAGATATGGCAGGAGAGAGCTGCTTTGTAACGTTGCTCACCAAGTACGGCGGAGAAAACAACACAGATCGCGATAATGGAGCAAGAAATATCCATAAGCGAACCCATTTCCTAGCAAGCAGGCAACTATTATTTTATCTTTAACTTTCGTAAGTGAAACAAGCAATTCCCCTGAGTAAAGGTGCAAAGTGAGCTTCTGTAAGCACCTAATCACAGAGCTTGCGGCTATGGTTTCCTGACTGTAACACAACCTTACAGTATCTTACATTAAAAAAACAGACGGGCTCTAAGTACCAGCCCTATATAAAGACAGGCAGCGGTGTCCTGATTACAATCAGAGTGCAGTGATCTGATGACAAGCTGTAAGAGGATCCCCTGAAGGTGGACTGGCACCTTTACAGGCAGTTAAAGAATAAAAATACAGCCAATGATAAAGGGCACAGGAGATACCAGGAGAGCTGGCATTCATTAAACAGCCCTGTCTTTATCATCATCATTTATCTCGGGGATTTAAAGCCATTACAACCACAGCAAGTATCCCCAGCAAGGTGTAATGATTCAGTATTCAAGGTTCTTTATTGTCATCTCACCATACAAGGATACACGTGCACAAACATTTGTAAATCGTGCCCCACATGGACATCATTTTTCCCAGAGCCACCGTGCAATTTTGGATGAAGAAAAGATCAACTGAAATACAAAACTAGAAAACGTATCCGCGCATCAGCAGTACCTCTGTCAATCAATCATGAATCCAACATAGACACAAATATTTAAAATAAATAAACAATACATGTTTGCATGCGTGCACACCTCGCCCATAAATTAAATATACATACATATATACATGCATACGAACGGCACAAGACCAGAACATCAGCTGCTCTTAGCAACATCAGAAGCAATGGCGAACGAATACGTACAATGGTGGGCAAGGTCAGTAAGCCCAGGCATAAGAGCATAAATAAGGTCCTGGCATTGCAGCATGAACAAGGTCAGTAAGTGCCGGCATTACAACATGAATAAAGTGCCGCTACATTTAAGTCGGTCGCAACAAGTCCAGGCCCCGCGCTGTTCTCTTCCCTGTCATTCTTGTAAACAGCTCTTCTGAAGGACGACACCGAAATAGAGGACAGGAGACACTTACCTGAGCCGAGACCCCATTTTCAGCTTTCACGGAAGCCGGGTATCGTGCTGCGGACGAGGGGTGTGGATCGGTTATTCTAACCGTATTTCTATAACACCCAGTCAGACGGTCCGGACTAACGCCATGGTCTCCATGCGCAGATCGTGGTTCCGTCTCCACTCCGTTGGATTCTGGGTATTGTAGTTTATTTCGTAGACCTCATATGCTTTCGCGTGATCAGACTCGTAAACAAAAAACTACACAGGCCACAATCCCATTTCCTCGAGGCCGTGGGAATCGCGTGATGTGAGTCGCTTTTCAGTAGATTGCGATAGACGCCAATTAATAACCCTAAAAGTTGCGTACGAAAAACAATTTGATTTCGTTAATTAACGGATATTATATTAGGTCAGTCATTACAGGAATTAAACTGTCAATATTGAAATTAAACTTGGGAGTATATACATTATAATTTATAACCTGTTTCATAGTTTTTGGGGAAAAGTAGCCTATAATATAATATATAAGCCTGTATACGCGTCCATCTGTCATTAGACAAAGACAAAAAAGTTAATGTTTTGTGTTCTAATAACGGGTCTAGTCGAGGCACCCTGGTGGGCCTCTTATGTCGCCTGTAGGATTGACCGGTCCTGTGTGTAATGCATTTACTTACTTACGGGCAGATTAACCTTTGGTTTAAAAAAAAAAAACCAAGAACACGTGCAACTTGACCACCCGGTTTTATGACTTGAGGCTGTTTTTGCCAGCAAGTAACCAGGATAGAATAATTTCAGTTCCCCAAATATTCGGATATACGTATGAGTCATATGTCTGTCCATCTGACAACCGCTTTATCCATTAAGGGTGCCGGGATAATGCAAAATATCTTAGCTGCAAAATAAATAATTAATTATTTGATAGGCCTATGTGTATGAGCAATATCCTATGTGGGTGTCATTACGTGTTAATGTCAGAATTAGTCAAGATCTTTATTTAAATGCCTTACCTGTTAAGACAGAAATATCTTTTGTATCAGTTAAAAATGAAATCCTAAGTAGAATATTTCTTAATTAACGTCTATAATTTTTCTGCCATTATTCCCATAGGTTTAGTAAATATCAGAAAGAGGGATTGTGTGAGATCATTTTTATTTATTTATTTTTTTTTGTAAATTACAGTGTTTGGCATCCCTTTTCTGTGGTGTTAAGTATATAGGCCTAAGGGTTGAATGATTGGAGCAGCATGATGGTGCAGTGATTAGCACTGTTGCCTCACGCATCTGGGACCTGGGTTCAAGTTTTTGTCAGGGTTCCATGTTTGTGGAGCTTGCATGTTCTCCCCATGTCGTTGTAGGGCAGGGGTGCCCAACTCCAGTCCTGGAGGGGCGGAGCCCTGCACATTTTTGGGTTTCCCCTCATTTAACACAGCTGATTCAACTCCTTGTGCTAATTACCACAGAGCTGTTGAGCTGAATCATTTATGGTGGAACAGGGAAAGAACTAAGCTACACAGGACTCCGGCCCTCCAGGACTGGAGTTGGGCACCCCTGTTGTGGGTTTTCCCTGCACAGTCCAACAAAATGCTGAGGTTAATTGAAGTTGCCAAATTGCCTTTAGGTGTGTGTCTGTGCCTGCCCCCTGTAGTAGGTTGGTGCCCCATCTTGGATTGTTCCCTGCTTTGTGCCTATATGCTCTGGACCCCCCCCCCATGACCCTGAACAGGATAAGTGTCCTGTTCAAATGATTGCTGGATGGAATAAATGATTCTGTTACTTAGACCTACGGTTGCACTGTACTCAGAGGAAGTCTTGGGATACTTGCTTCATTGTGTAAAAACATTGCAAAATTATTGCTTTCATAATAAAAGTCCACTGACAAGCAATTTTTAACACATTAGCACATATCTTCCGTACAGACATTTTCTTTTAAGTATAATATTTTTTTGACAGACTCATTCAGTTCTATTCTTCTTATTTTGCTATGAATTGCAATTGTAACCACTGGCTCCCAAAGGGATACCAAACACAAATATTTATAAATTTAACACTGCATGATTGCTTCAAAATATTGCATTTATAAGAACAGAGCAGAACATAAAAATAAAATACAAAAGTAACCAACTAAATCATCTATCCGTAAATATGATTTTCAGTGAGTGGGTGCATAAGCCGTGTGTGGCTCAGTGGGCTAAGTCTTTGTGCCTGTGGTCAGAAGGTCACTGGTTCAAGCCTGTCCTTGACACATTTACAGGTGTCTGAGCAAGGCCCTTAACCCCCAGCTCCCTGTGCACAGCACCAAGTGGTCATCCTCTGTGGCTGTCTTGTTCTCACTTAGAAAGCAAGATGGGGGAGGTGTAAAGAGAATTTCCCCACAGGGATCAACAAGATGTCTTTTATTTTGAAGTCCCCCTTCCCAGATTGTACTATCACACCATTGTATTTTTATTTTTTTTATAAGACCACTAATAGGCCTATGTATGAATAACATTGATATTAGGACAAGCAATGGTACAATAGCCAAAAGAAAAGACTGTTCTAGGGTCTTTGTTGGGGGGAATATATTAGGCTTGTATGTGGGCCTAAATGAACCTGCAGTGATGACTTATCAACCTCATGAATCAAAGTTCTAATGTAATGTGATTTGCGCACATTAGGGAAGTGTTGGTATTCCAGTGGCGTCAGAAATAAGGGACCCCAACTCTTTCCTTCCCCATAAATAAATAAATAGGCCTACATAATCAACAGCATGATACTTATTTTTTATTATGAATATGCATTACTTTGGAATTGCTACGCATGCAGAGTGCAAGAATGAAGTACAGTGGTACCTCAGTTAATGAACTCATTAGAACTCGAACTTCTTAAAGGTTGAACCACCCAGTTCGAAAAAAATTACCTATAGTGCAATCTGAATCTCAGAAGTCAAACTGTGGCCGCCGATCTAAGATAACTTTTACAGGCAAATCTCAGACAGACAATACAATAACTCCACGGACTGTGGATACAAACTGAAATGCGGACTAAATACAGAGGACTAATGACAACAAGCAGAAACAGCTGATCACACGGAGATTCCACACGAGGTTAACAAGGGGGCGTGGCTCACGGGCGGAGCGGACGATCGGAGCAGGACACATTGCTTTTGTTTAACTTCACACATTGTTTGGTTCTGAGGTACCACTGTATATAGGCTAATCTAACAAAGACTGCAGTCATGCATCAGACAAAATTAGTTTATCTTATGGATCATTTCGTTTCTGTCAGGGTCAGCAACCCTCTGTCCGAGTCTTTCGTGTCTTCTCCCCGTTTGGCCAGCAGGTGTCGCTGGCCATCCTGTGCTCATTGTAAAAGTCCTTAGTGTGTTTCCCCTGCTCTCTAGATAACTGCATGGCTCAATGAGCTGAGTGTGTGGTCACTAAACCCCTCTGTGTTGAACTCCCATCTTCTCTGTTTTTGTATTTTTGTAGATTTTGTTTCCGAGTTTTTCATTTTCATCATAGTTCCTATGTTTTGTGACTTGCATTTGATTGTGTTTTTCCCCGTCTTTGTTATTCCCCTAGTGTTCAATTCTTTTTCTTAGTTTCTCTGTTAAGTTTGAGTTCCTTGATTTAATTTGTCGTTTCACCTGTTGCCTGTTTTCTTGTACCAGTCCTTGTGTGTTCAACACTGATTGGTTAATTGTTTCATTTCTCACTCGTACTGCATAATTACTCCGTTCAGTTTCTGTATGTATGTTCCTGCCTTAGTTCAGTTCCCTAGTGCAGGGGTCTCCAACTCCAGTCCTGGAGGGCTACTATCCAGTAGGCTTTCCGTCCTACCTGGCTTCCGATGAGCCACACTAGTTCTCAGGTAAATACCAGGAGCAGGTGTGGTTCATCAGAAGCCAGGCAGGATAGAAAACCTACTGGATAGTAGCTCTCCAGGACTGGAGTTGGAGACACCTGCTCTAGTGAGTCATTGTTGTGGGTCTGTTGTATTTCATATGCATTTCAGAAGGTATGTTTGAGAATGTTAGAACATAAGAACATAAGAAATATACAAACGAGAGGAGGCCATTCGGCCCATCAAGCTCGCTTGGGGAGAACTTAA
>JAABNX020000130.1:31993011-32005203 GCA_015163995.2 Mormyrus lacerda
ATGGTGAAAACGTTAGTGTTCCAGTTAGGACAGCATTTACCCATGGTAGTGTGCACTACAGAAGGAAGTGCGCAGTGTGCACTATGCACTACATCTCAGTGCACTGATGTAAGTGCGCGATTTCGGACACAGCCCTAGCCTAGCTCTTTTATAATGGTGGGTTTGGGTTTCAGTTTATTACTACTTGAAATTAATGTTCTACTTAAAACTACTGGTTGTTTCTAATATGATATACATTTTTGCAAACAAATAAGGTAATGATTTTGTTATAAAATGAAGTGGCATGTGCAGGAGGGAAAAAAAAAGGTGGACGATATGCTTGCAGCTCAGAGACAAAAGGGGTTTGTTAACAAAACTGAACAGAACTAAACACAAAAAAAACAACTAAAAAATTAAAAATAAAACTAGCATACAACAGGGAACTGGGCAACACCAGGAACAGAACTAGGAGAAATAGCAGAGTAACATACACCAAGCAACACACAATGACTCACTAAGGAGTAAAACAAAGGCAAGCACTTAAACACACTGATAACCGGACAAACAAGGACAGGCAGGTGCGGAACATAAGACAATCAACTAATCACAGAAGGCGAGCAACAACGAGCAACAGAAGGAACAATTAAACACTGGTACTGGGAAACAGGCAACAGGTGGAGTAACTGATAATAACAAAAACGGAACCAGGGAAATCCAACAATGCAGAAACTGGGAATACCAGACTAGGACAATTAACTAGGAGCAAAAATACAAACAGGGCAAACTTGTGACATAGAAACAAGTAGAAAATAATAAACACTGTGGAACTGAAAACCAATAAATGCAAAATAACAGATGAGGTTGATCTGCGGCCAGCCTTAAACTCATGACTAGCAGTTAACAGTCTCAGGACTACACACTCAACCCACCAAACTATGGAGCAGGCCAAGAAGCAAGGAAAACACACTAGGGCTGTAGGGCTAGGAGACAGACAGGAGGGAAAGAGGATGGCCAGCAACATCTGCTGGCCAAATGGGGACATAACACATAAGACAAGCACCAACCCTAATAGTACCCCCCACCGAATGCCAGGTGTATGAGGGCCCTGCCACAGCTACAAAGACAGGTAGGAAAAACCAAAACACAGAGTGAAACAGGGAACCCACTAACAAAAACCAAGAAATCAGACAGACAGAACCAGGAACTCTAACAGGAGGGGAACAAAGACAAGGTGAACAAAACTGGACCACCAGATGAGGGAACACAGCAGGGGGTAGAACTTGGGGACCAGGAACAAATGGATTGCGGACTGGACGTGGCAACTGAGGGACAGAACCAGGAATGAATGTGTCGTGGACAGGACACAGAAACTTAGTGACAGGACCAGAAACATGAGGCATGGACCAGGACAGGGTGGGGGGACCAAAAGGGAATGGCAGAAATGGAGCTTGGTGAGGCAGCAGAACTGGAAAGAGGGGACCACAAGATGGGAGCTGGGACAAACACAAGGGGAAAGGGATGATAAGGAACCTCGTTCTGGGTGACTGGCATTAGTTCTGTGTACCCATATTCCCCTTCTGGAGATGGAGATTTAGCCTGGCTCTCTAAGGGCCCCCGCTCGCGTTGTCGACGGCACTCACACTCGGAAAAAGATTGATCCAAGAAAATTACACATTGTTAGATTGGATTAGATAGGGCAGAACTTTATTAATCCCAGGGGGAAATTCTTCATTTATCTATAGTCAATGTGTCCTGTAGTGGTTTTCAAATGCAACTAAGTTTTAAAATACTGAATGAAAAGAATACAATAAAGATACACGCATGCGCAGCGGTAACAAAATTAAATCAACTTTTGTTCTGCAAGTGTGCGATTAGGTGGTGCAGTCCCTGCACAGAGCGATAGGAAACGTGACAAATCTGTTTATCGTAACGCATAGACTTGTATTTTTCATAACATATGAACACGTTTAGAAAATATGTAGAATATAGAGCGCTGATAAAATAAATTATCTTACTGTATATAAATAGGCCTGTATATCAATATCAATATGATGGATATAAAATATGTTATATTTCTTTTGCTGCTCAATCATCGGGATTTACAGTAAATGGAGTTTTGCACGATGGGGTAAAGGCTTAAAACAAACACGGTAAGGTACTATTTGTCCACATGGGATGTTTAGTTTACAGAAAAAAAACGCAAATTTATTTTACTGAAAAAATGAAGTGAATATCATTGATCCCTGTAATATCACATTTCATACACACCTCCAGACATACTGACATAATGCATTAAGCTAAGGTTATTCCAGACAAGAGATGTAGATGATAGTAATGAATATGCATTTATTCAATTAAGTGCATTACAGTGAGTTTAATTTGCATATGGGTTTAGCATCTTATTGAACTGTTCTGTTCGCGCTGTAAAATTCGCCCTTTCTGCTCAAAGCGGTGCTTAAATTGAATATTCTATAGCATCTTAATTACAAAAGCGCAACTACCTTCCTGTGATATACAATAATATGGTTAGAAACTCCGAATTCTAAACGTTATGCATGAAATAAAAGAACGTGGAACTGACGGTATGCTCTGCTTCCGTAAAGTTTGATAGCTTCTCACATTATCATTGCAATTAATTTCAAGGTATAACGCCGTTTTCCTTCATATTCGACCAAAGTCCTTCCCATAAAGGTTCCTTAAACCGCTTAACGAGATTCAATGCCGTTTTAATTGGCTGCATATTGTAAAGCGCTGCTGTCCGTCTGGTCCTCCATATGTGGACTCACCCCGGGACCCCGGATCCATTAATAAAAATGACGCACAGACCTTTTACTCCGGCTAATCGGAGGCTTGGTTGGGTTGCTTTTGTAGTTCCGACTCCATATCGGTATATGGTCACTATGACTTACCTGACATAATCATTTTCCTAAAGTCCTCCAAAAGGCTGTTCCTAAAGACGGCAGACACAAGCCATAGGCACGCAAAAAATCACTAATAAATATTATATATTTTGTATTAATGAGTGTGACTACAGATCTAAAATTAAATGTTAATTTATCTAGTGAATCGAAAAATGTAACTTTACTCAAAACGACCCAAGGATCCACTTACTTCAAGCTGATCTAGATAAATGTTTTCATAATGAACGAATGTTTCACCGACCTTTTTGAAAACGTGTCATGCCTTAGCTATTTGTAGCCTACCTACTCATGTCCACGCAGATGTGACCAAGATTCGATTCTCGTATGCCATTCAGAAGATCCGGGATTGAAGTGTCACATTTCTTATATGCATATTTATAAACATTAGCTATTAAGTTCAAAAAGAGCAGTCAGACCTAGAAAAAACTTGTGAATTTAAGAAATTTTGGATTTCCCAGTACGTATAACCTACTTGTATACAATTTTATTGTTAAACGAGTGGTCTGTCATAGTCACAAATGACTTGCAATTTAACAAGACATCTCAAACCAAGAGAATGAGGGAAGCTTCCCACGGGATAAATCCAATTTAAATTTCTCCTAAAATCCGTAAGGAAACCTTGATCACCTCTAAACAAACACTATTATTTCTGTCCCGAGAATTATCACAATTATATAATTAATCCTTATAATCTGACATGCATGTTCGGCACACCTTGCCCTTCTGCGGTAAATAGTGTAGAGTATTACGGCTGACACTAATCCAAAATACAGTCAAAAAATAACGATTGAATGCCGAAACATTTCGGCGACATATCATTATACTTAGACACTTACGCAATCGGATTTTGCTGGAATTCGTTGCAATTCTATTTAAAATGATAATCTATATTAAAATGATTATATATTTATCTATCAGCGTTTGACGTTTGGAAATGTTTAATCATGAAGTTGGCCTCTATCTATTAAGATACTAATCATTCGAAGTAGATAGACGACTGAAGCGAAGCGTTTAAACGATTTTGTCCACTGAGGGCAGTGAATGAACAGATAGGGAATTATTTCAGTATACCGGTGTATTATATATACATATATGGGCTCGCTAAACGCGTTCGATCTGAAATGGGTCATTAGATAATAAAATTCCTGCATGTTAACAAAACAGACAGGAAGAAAGGGAGAAATATATGCTAAATTTTATATAGCTATGTCCAGGACAAATTACCAACAACGAGAAAAACGCAACGCAGCTGCACATAAACTAAAGACAACTTATTGAAACATGCATTCATGTCAGTTATAATTACATTTTTCATATTTACAGAGTGCATATAAAATGCAGAAAAAATGCAAAAATGAGCAAAACGCACGTGCGACATTATTGTCTTTTGTCCGCTTCTCCTGTTATAGATTTAAAAACAAAATGCTGGCAGAAATGTATATATAGAGTAGGCTTATTTATACTGCTTACTTCACATGTATTTTAGGTAAATCATCACAATACTTCTATTATTCACCCCACATTATCTAAGCGCAATCGTTATATATAATGATTAAATTCATTACAATATATGACTCTTTTGAAATATGGTCATGTTAGAATATGGTCATATTAAATTTATCTTCAGTTTTCATGTGGTATTATCAAATATGTGCATGCAAACTGCAATAGATAAACTGAAATGTCAAAATTGATGAAACTTACTAAAACTGCAAGTGAATCGCAGAAATTCCCACAGACGCTATTAGTCATAGTAAGAGGAATGACAATAATCCTGATAATAAAACATAATTGAGAAATACTAATATTACATTTGTCGGGCCAACAGTCGATCCGGATATTTGTACATAACTTTTACCGTTAAATTACTTTAAATCACACGAAAATATCACATATAATCCATCATTAAATGTATTAAACTAAATGCTAGGCTATTTACTAGGATTAAATGAGGAGTCATTATTGTGTTTCCTGTTTTTAATGAATTGAAGCAATTACCGCCACTTAAATACAAATACACTCTCATTATTTATATGTCATAATTGTGGTAATAAGCGCTATTTCCAATTCAATTAGGTGAACAATTTAACAGTGACCTCTTAAATTATGTGATTTAGAAAATTCGCCCCACCCCCAGTACTTTGCGTCGCTGAATCCATTTTAAATCCAGAGGACAATATCTCAACAGCGCATCCTCTTGTAAACCGATTTCTCGGGTAGACCATGTTCTCAAAGCATAAAACCATCTTTTTTCAGTATTTCAGCGTAGGCCTATATCTTAGAGCGAATGATCGGCTCTAACCTGCCTACCCCCTAGACACCGCCAGAACCAGGAAACGAGCATACAAAATCATTGAGGACCCATTTCACCCTGCTCACCACATCTTTCAATCTTACCCTCCAGGAGAAGACTCAGGGCAATCAGAACCAAGACCACAAGACACACCAAGAGCTTCTTCCCTCAGACAGTGTCTCTCATTAACCAACCAGTCTCTGAATGGACGGTCAATTAACCGTCAGCTGCAGTGTAATATCGACCAGAATTGCTGGTGGACTACTGATAAACTCCCTCTACGGTTAGATTCTGCACTCTTGCACATGTACTATGTACATACATACACATACATATTTACATGTTTAATTATCATCATTACTGCTACTGTTAAAATTTATCACCATATAATTATCAAACTACCCAATTGACAATCTGGTGTTTATTACTTTTCTGTACATACTTTTGCTAACTGTTGTATGTTTTTTGTAATTTCTTCTAAAAGCACCACCAAGGCAAATTCCTTGTATGGAAACGAACTTCGCTAATAAAAAAGGATTCTGATCTGATTCTATACAGGCAGCATCCACCATATGAAGACGCAAAGTCCAAAGTACTGTACCGTATTAATTGATACTCATTTTGCTTAATTGGACCCGTTTGATAAAAGAGACCTCTGCAAATGCATAAACAATCAAGTACAATACATTAAGACAAAATTAATATATTCTGCGGCCCCACCAGTATGCCATATATGACATATGATGATGCGCAAGAAAAAAAAACTCAGATGTGAGGAACAGGATGATCGCTCCCTTCCCGAAAAAGACGCAGCCCGAAGGAAACTCCCAGTAGTGCTATAAACGCGTACCCGGCAGAGCAGAGGGCTACAATGAGAGTGCACGACGCAGGGCAGCCAATGGCTGGGTGGCGGTGGGCGTGACGCGCGCTCCCGGTAGAAAAGGGCGCGGGTGCAGAAGAGGCGTGGAGCCGCGAGGAAGCAGCGGGACGAGGAGGCCGTACCGGGATCCTCCAAGGGGATTTACACGGAAAACTCCTCCTCCACAATTATACAGAAAGAAGGGAGGGGGGCTTAAAAAATAAGAAAATAGCTACGTTTCAGCCATTCCGAGCACGGCGACTTTCCCTTACACGCTGGCGTTTATTTTTGTGTATTTTCAGGATGCTAATTTATGATTTGTTTGATTTTTCTTATTAGAAGTAAAATATGAAAAAGCTGGACTCGCGACACAGTCGACAGATTGGAGCCGCAATCTGTGTCGCGTTCTTCTTAATACAGTGACAAATTGTCAAGAAAAAAACTGACAGAAACAAAGACACGCTCCTGCCAAGTGCATCATTCATTGTTGTTTTTCTACTGTTACTTTGGAATATTTTGGCACAGTTTGTCATTGTTTGTTGCGTTGATGAATTTCTGCTTTTTGGCTGCTGACGTAAGTGCAACTTCAAGGTTTTCATTGAGCGGTCTCTTTGCTGGAAATTATTATGCAATAATAAAAATACTTAATAAAAATAAAGGAATCGCGTTCCTGACAGTTCACAGACACCGGTGATTCGTCTGAGGGATGGTGCCACGATTTTGACGTTGCTGTGTAATTTAACGATTTTTCCAGAGGAACGACTCTTTAGGGTTTTTGTTTTCATCTTTATATGTCTGTTAACCAGAAGAGAAAACTTCAGATGTATTCGAGATTACAAAGGCAATCTTTGGAATTAAATTTTAAAAGACAAAATTGAGTTCGCACAACGCACCAGGCCAAATAATCATTTTGTAGTTCTTTTTCGTGTGCGTGTAACGTTTTTACGCTTTACTTTTTGGTGATTCTATGTGACCTGGATTCCTGGAGTGGGGCTGTATCTCGGCATCCGATGCATGTCCCTGGCTTGCGGCTCATGGAAGTTCTTGGGCTGCAGGGTTCAGGAGAACCAGCGCAACATCCATCCATCAGCCGCCGCTATGCTTTTCCACGGCCTTCCCGGAGGTGAAGCGCATGGTGCCTGTGAGATGGAGCGGAGAGGAAAGAATAAATCTAGCGCGGTCAGCTCGGCCATAGACATGGGAGAAACCGACACGGTAGGCGAGCCGGGAAGAGCTCCACCCGGTAACACTCCGGTTTAAGGTCTTGTGAAAAAGCTTGATTTAAAGTACTCAGGGGTCTCCACACTAAAGTATTCCATACAAGGAAATATGTCAACATTGGATCGTGAGTTCCATCTGAAGATGCTGGAAAGCCTATATATATATATATATATATATATATATATATATCCTGTGTCGGTTTTTGTGATCAATATTGTTAATATTTAACTGTAATATCCTAATAAGCCATTCGATGGTATAGATTCACTACGGCTAACAGTTAGGCCCATATAAACCCTGTAAGTAGATGACCCACTAATAGTTAAATCGCCGTATATATTGAAATAGACAGTTGTAGAATTTAAGTTTTTGTATTATCTTACTATAATTTGACGTAAACCTAGTGCCAGATTAGTGCTATGGCAAAAGGACGGAATATTCTAAAGAATCCGCATAGTTACAGTATAATAATGTTACATATACTGTTATATGAACACCTGCCCGTTTTCTCATTAATGATATTGGTCATAGATGCGGTTTAGATTTCGTTTTTTCCCCCAAAATCACAGGCCTATTTGAATGAGTGAAATGCAGGATGAAGAAAAACTCACAAATTCTCACATAATCTCGCAGATAAGCGCCGCAAATACATTCATTTTGGTTCTGATTTCATGATATTTATGAAGGTCCGTTAAGGCTTTTGTCTAATTATAAATTCAAATGGAATGTACTTTCTCTTTATACCTTTGTAATGCTATGTGTTCTGGTTGTTTATGATTTAACCTTAATTATTGTAGGCTTATATGTTCGCCCATATCATCATTTGAATCGAAATTCTATCGTTATTAACACAATAAATGTGGTAATAAAATGCGGTTTGTTCTGTCTACAGGACGTAACAGCTGATTGTTTTCTGTAAGCTACAGGCAGTCCAACTTTATTAGTTTATATAAAAATTTCAAGTTTTGCTCTTATCCAATTAATGCGATATTGTATACCAAACTGGCTTATAGTCGCATAGAATTATTGAGGCATTAGCAAGAACCGTCACAGCTGTTAACTCACATTGAAATCGCATTGCATCCGATATACAGAGGCTGTTTGGTTTTTTTTTGTAAATATTTAAGTATAGGAAGTTAATAATTATGCTACTTAGTCACTTACTGCTAAATTCGTTATATATATATATTATTGTGTTCTTGTAAATGCTACTTAATTTATATTAATATGGCCTATATTTCGTTTGATAAAATAGTCTATCTTGATCGGACCATAAATGACACCAATCAGAGCATTTAAACCTGTTGGTTATTTAAGATTTTAGAAGTAGCAACCGTATTAATTAAATGGCTTCGATTAATGGGCAATGACTATTAATTATTTCATTGTATGAGGATCCCGGTTTGTAATTAATAGCACAATCGTCGTTGCATGGTTTGCAATTATGTTTTTAAAAATGGTTTCGCAGAATATGAGCCCGGTGGACGGCGAGCGAGCAGCTCTCTGTGCCGGCTGCCGGGGGACGATTTCCGAGCGCTACTATCTGCTTGCCGTGGACCGGCGGTGGCACATGAGCTGCCTGACGTGCTGCGAGTGTAAACTGAAGCTGGAGTCCGAGCTCACCTGCTTCAGCAAGGACGGCAGTATCTACTGCAAGGAGGACTATTACAGGTATCCTAACGGCAACGGGCAAGATTGTCATTAAAATATCGTTAGACCTGTTTTCTGAGCATTAATTCATATATACAACAGAAGGTCTATATATACGTAGGCTTACATATTCAAGAATTTGCCCTGGGATCATTAAAGTTTATATTATTTTAATAAACGTTATAAAAGTTAGGATTGTTGTCGGATTCTTTCTGTGTTCAGTTCGCCGACACGCACTCTCTCGCCCTTCAGGAGATTCTCGGTGCAGCGCTGTGCCAGATGCCATCTTGGGATTTCCGCCTCGGAGATGGTAATGAAAGCGAGAGACCTGGTTTATCACCTGAACTGTTTCACCTGCACAACTTGCAGTACGATGCTGACGACCGGCGACCACTTCGGCATGAAGGACGGCTTTGTGTACTGCCGCGTCCACTTTGAGACGCTTGTACGCGGCGAATACCAGGAGCGTTTTGATCCAGCGGACGTGATCTCCGGTAAAACCGGCCCAATGCCTTCGGGGGTCCCGTATTATAATAGGACCGTACTGAAAGGACGCCCGCGGAAAAGGAGAATCCCCCCAACAGATGCTGACCTGGCCAAGTACAGCGCAGGTAAACTTGCCTTGCTGTCCGCGTGTGGTCGGAGGACCTGTCATTGCTAAGGACCATGGAAATGGACGATTCCACCATTGCACAGCAAAATGGTTTAGTCTGCGATTAAATATGTAGGCTGCAAAAATAAGTACATGCACGCTTAATTTTTCTGCCTGAAGTGTAAGTGTGATTATAAAGCAATTTCTGAAACTTGACCACGTGCAATTGCCACCTGAACGAATAATATCTGATTTAAGTTAACTTACAAATTGAATGCATTACTAGAATTTACGTATATAAAATATATATAACCTTATAAATAGAGCTTTTTCACATGATATCCACGCTAATTCTCCCAACACAAAATTTCGTTAGATTTACAAATCATCTATCGAGTTTTCATATAGGTTAAAATTGTATTAGTATGGCGTATTGATGTTTAAATTATCAAATGACAAAACAAATCCTAATTAAATTAGTGTTAGTTGCGACAACGGAGTTGCCTATTTTGTAATAGCCCTAATGTATGTTTTTTTTTTTTTTTATGAAAAGACGGGGCCAGTGCGGTGGAGCAGTGATTAGCACTGTTGCCTCACACCTCTGGGACCAGGGTTGGAAACTCCATGTGTGTGGAGTTTCACCGTTGTCGTGAGGTTTCCTCCGGGTACTCCGGTTTCCCCCCCATATTCCAAAAGCATGCGGAGGTTAATTGGCGCTACCAAGTAAGCGAATGGTATGCGAGTGTGCCCTGCGTTGGGTCGGTGCCCCATCGATATGCTCTAGACCCCCGTGACTCCACATATGGAGTGGTTACAGAAAATGGATGGACATTTCGCGAAGCTTAGTTAGATCCAATGATTACGTCATGGTACTGCGCGTTCATTGCATCAGATAAATCGAGAAAGAAATATACAGCCGACGTTTGAAAGCCTACCCATTAGTTAAGTATAATGTGTATAATCGTCTAATTTAACTAAGATCCAGTGGCATTGCCAGTGTGTGGGAGTAACATTGTCGGCTTGACGTTGTTTGAAGGTATTTTCATAATTAACAATATTCGGAACAAGGGCGTATAGGAACCAGGCGAGACAAGGAGAACATGCAGGACGTGTACCCCCCAATATTTCATTTGGCTTCATTCGTTCCTACAAAAAAACAAAACAAAAAAAAAACTGAACTTTACATTCAAATTCAGTTGCGTCCCCCTCCAAAATACCAAATTCTGTTTTACCTCATTGATTGCCATCTTGCATTAAATTCAGATTCATATTATGCAATGTTTAAATAGCATTCTACTGCATCGTCGCACTGAAAACATCACGTTTTAATCGTAATTTGTCAGTAAGAAAGGTTCATGCTTGAGTCTTTGACTGTAGTGAGGCTCCCGGTCCTGCTGTCCCTTGGTTATTCACGCTCCTATCAGCTGTGTGCTGGGGGTCAAACCGAAGTGTGACGTTGCTTCGGCAGAGTTCTAATTAAACCTCAAAAGACTAAAATGGTGAAAGACCTTGAAAGGGGGACTCGAAGGACTTGGCAGGTTTATGATTTAAGCGAACCCCCACCCGGTTGGGTGAGTTTCTGGGTCAGTAAATCAAAGTCTGTTTAACACAGGCGCACCTGTAGTGTATGCTTGGTAAAACCCTTTTATACACATAAAGCAAAAACCTTGAGAATATGTGCTGATAGTTGTAGTTGCTGTCCTTTAATAAATCCACACACATTTTTTGTTAAATAATTTGGTCTTAGCCTTGACTAATCAGTTAAGGGTTTTTTATGTTACTTACGAAACTCAAGGAGTCACGTAAATACATATCAAGCCCAGGGAAAATGTGATATAGGCCCCATTATCTTATTAAAAGAAAATGTCTTGAACGCCAGAGTATTTTCTCTCAAAACAGAGCGCAATATTTGTCACAATAACACTTCCAAACATTTACATTATTTCATGTATTTTAACTTGATGTTATACGAACGCGGACTAGTGGCGTTATTAAAAATAACAAGAAACGTGTTAATAGAATCTTACGAATCGTAGGCGAATCTAGATCCTGTAATAAGGGGCTTCGGCCATTCTGTTTTTTGTCTCATCCTCCCTGAAAAATTATTTTTCTAAATTTAGCGATTTCTTCCCCAGCGTCAAATTGTTGATGTTGTACTGTAGTAGTATTAACAACGATAGTAGTCTAATTATTTTGATAAAAATTCTCCACCTCTGATATTTATTTGATATGAACGCAAACTAGGCTGTTGTTGGTTGACCAAATTGTCCCTTGGAGCAGGGTGGTATCAATTCGTTGGTATACAGCCGTGTGTGGTGCTCGACACAATCTTTAAAACGGGTCACGCTGTTTAGCCCATTAAATAACACAATATAAAATTTCGTTAAATTACATATGGCAACTCGTCTAAACTGGGACCATTCCCTGTTTTTGCGGTGGATTGGGGTTTTGGAACTCTGCTGCCGTCTAGAGGCCACAACACAAACCAGGGATGCGGATTATGGTTCCTGACATTGCGGGTGAACTGTAATTATGTTGATATGTATTTACGGCAATTACTCGGTATATATAGTTTATAAAGTGAAATAATGAAAGGATCCAAAAATATGGCATTATTAACAATAGCATGAATTATATGGCCTAGCGTATCGGGGGGTCATATCAAGCCAAACTACGT
>JAABNX020000130.1:32013228-32023594 GCA_015163995.2 Mormyrus lacerda
AACACCCATTACCTGGTGTGTGTTGAGGTTTCTGCTACCACTCATGTTTCCCAGCAGGGCACCAGAAGACATGGTATTAAATATCCCCCCCCCCCCCAAAAAAAAAAACACATAAAGCACTTTGGTTAGGAGGGAAAATGATGTGTACCTGTAAATACATCGTGTCACCTGTTGCTCTTGTGGCCCCACCAACCGAGACTCATGGAACACGTCTCCCCAACATGCTCACATTATGTTCCTCAAAGTTAGGTGTAAAACAGATTTTGAGCGCTAGCCCTGCTTTTTTAAAGATCTCGCCAATTTTTCACATGTTCTGGAAGGGAGCCGCATCGAGTGGCATCTTTCCTCTCTGGAGAAAGTGTGGTGCTGCAGTTCCTCTGAACCACACATATGTCTAATTGGTTAAGTGCCATGTGCCAGGTACTGGGGAAAGATGTAAGTAATGTGACTCAGCTCTGATAGGTGACCTGGGAAATGAGCACCAGACCCACGAGGTCTGGGATCTTTCCTGTAGTGACATCATTCCAAAAATTTTATGAAGAGGGAATAGCAAGGCTTTATGTGGTGAGATATCAATGTGTGTGATCTCATGTACATGGTGAGATTTCAGATATGTGTGAGATGTCAGGGGAGATTTCTGGCCTATGAGCAAGGGCATAATTAGGGGGGGTGGGGTGGGCAGGGCTTGGTCCTGGAGTGGCACTGCCCACCCTGAGAAATGCTAATTGTCCAATGAAAATTGGAAAAAGAATAATACATTTAGCTTGCTGATATTTACGAAGTCTCTCTCTCTCTTTCTCTCTCTCTCTCTCAGCATGTGTGCTGTGTCCGTAGCCCCCGCTTCTCCCCCTCCTGCTCAGTGCGGACACACAGACGTCACCACACATCATGTAGTTCACCAATCACAGGAACAGTTTCTACCCAACTGCAATCAGACTCATGAACCTTGTGTCACCTCCACTGCTAACTGCATATATACTTCTGCCACTGTCTTTATTTATTCCTATGATTCTGGTCTTATTTATTTACATATTTATATTCACTTCATCATTACATTCACTTATTTTGTTTTGTCTATGTTCACTGTCTGCAGGGGCCCATGCAAGTAAGCATTTCATTGTACATGGTACTTGTACATATGACAATAAAAGAATTGAATTGAATTTAATCGAATTGAATTGAATGGAATTTAATCGAATTGAATCGAATCAAATCGAATCGAATCGAATCATTCATTCGAGATGTGACTGACCTATCACTACTCCGGTGTTGTCTTGTATTCTCATGGATCCCCTCAAGACTCGGGTAGGAATAATAAAAGCCATCTATCTGCAAAGTTTACACAAGGCTTTTATTTTTTCCAACCTTACTCTTCAGGGGCTCTGTATATTCTCCTTCAGGTTACAGAACGATTCTCAAAACTGCTTTCCAATTGGCCCATTTGAGTAGGGGCATGTCGGGTAGTGCCTCCTCCGCTCACCTAGGAAAGCACCACGTGCTCACACAATTCACAATTCCATGCAGTTAAGTTTGAACCTGTTGGCAGACTTCTTTAATCAAATTTTTACTTTAATTCTTCCTCATTTCTCATCTCATTCTCTAATTGTTATACATTTTCTAATAGTCCTGTAGTTTTAGTTGAGTTTGCATGTTTCATCTAAGCATTTACTTGATTTGTTAAAAATCATGCTAATCATCA
Source organism: Mormyrus lacerda (assembly GCA_015163995.2). NCBI lineage: Eukaryota > Metazoa > Chordata > Actinopteri > Osteoglossiformes > Mormyridae > Mormyrus > Mormyrus lacerda. The sequence goes on from JAABNX020000130.1 coordinate 32,014,928, forward strand.
GCTAAGTCGGCCAGTTACAGCAGGCTGCTTTTTCAAGTAAGAAAATATGATGAAATGCCCTTTGGAGTGTCTTTTGAAGTGCACTTCGGAGTGCCCTTTGTAGTGCCCTTCACTACACTGCACTTCAAAGGGCATTTAATTTGATTTCTCACTTGGAAGTGCATTCTGAAGGGCACCAGCATCACTTGAAAGTGCCCTTTAGGTGAAAAAACATGATGAAGTGCGTTTTGAGTTATTTTGCAAGTAAGACAACATGATAAAGTACCCTTTGGAGTGAAGTGAGAAAACATGAAGAAGTGCCTGTGTAAGGGAGAGATAAATATCTCTGATGGGTGCCCTGAAATGATGTGTGATAGCCCACTATGAGATGCAGTTTCCTGTACATGCAATAAAAGCAGATGAAATAATGTACCTTCTAGGGCAGGGTTATTCAAATCATGGTCCTCCAAGTCCAAGCACTGCTGGTTTTCCAGCCTTTTTTTACCTGTCAGTCAGGTGTGAAGCCTCTGACCAATCAGAATCAGTAATTATTATACGAGCTACCTGGGAGAGCTGAAAATAAGGTCTGGGTTTGGAATCGAGTGCCAAATTTGAAGAACCTTATTCTAGGTGTTCCTATGTGTAAGAAAAAGGGATATCTATGTTACCTCTGTAGTAAACAAAAAAACATTATTTGAATAATCTTAATTGGGGGTGAAGACACCATGCATAGAGTACCATTCTACTAGGGGGTTGGGGGTGTACACATCATGCTCTAGGTGCCAAGTCCATCATTACTGTGAACCATCCATTTCCCAACCGAATCAGTTTTGCCATCTTGATGTTGTTTCTGGTGTAAAATGAGCTGAAAACCAATAGTGCAGCTGGTGGCCCCCATGAGCCAGAATTGGGTCCCCATGTGGCCCCAGAAGTTGCCAGGTACAGAGAGAGAGGCCCCCTTGCAGCCTAGCCTACTGCCACATGGATCCAAATGTGTGGTCCATGTGGTGCAGCTGGCACTTTCAATGCACAAGGAGAGTCTTAATGGCCAGAGCTAACGAACGCAGGATTCCTGGGCCCACAAAATAAAAGCCTTCTGCCTGGCCCAGTGCCAGCCTAAATGCTCACCCCCCCACCATCTGCGCCTCGCACCCACCTCCCTGCCCGTATTTGCCACATTCCACCATGCATCTCCCATGGACGACATTCCAGCTTGGAAAGGTCTACTTCCCTCCCCGGCAGCCTGGAAGAGGCGCCCTTCCTCCCTTTTACGACAGTGAGAAGGTTTTTATGAGGCTAGCGTGAGCTGTAATCACCAGACCTGTTACCCAGACACAACACTCCTCCAACCACATCATAACGTACCCCCCCGACCTGCCCCACCACCTTCCCTCACTGCATGTGCTCCAACCCAGTCTTTCCTCTCAGTTTTATGGGTCCTGGGAGCTCCCTGCAGGGTTGCTTTTATCCCACAATTCCTTGCTTCCACATTCCCTCAGTCTCTGATGGTGTCAGATCAAAGTCGTTGAATGATGAGGCTGTCAGAGGGGGTGTTTGTGGGGATAATCAATCCTAAAAGCAGTACACCCCCCCCCCACAAACACAGCTTTTACATTTTCTGAAGTGTTTCAATGACAGAATGATGATGAATCCCCATCTTACAGTGTTACAGTTAAAACAAAACAAGATCAAATTCATGCCCCAATTACATTTTGATCACAAAACATTCACTAGAGACCAGATTAAACCCAAACACAGTCCCAGCTGCACTGATCACTGTCAATATGATCGGTGTCAATATTTGTATATTTCTATATGATCAGCATGTACCAGAGTGTACTGCAATGCAAATTTCAGTGCCAGTTAAATCTCTGAGCTGTATAGAAGCAAATCTGCCTCATCACAATTTGAATTTTACACATCATGCTCTAGGTGCCAAGTCCATCATTACTGTGAACCATCCATTTCCCAACCGAATCAGTTTTGCCATCTTGATGTTGTTTCTGGTGTAAAATGAGCTGAAAACCAATAGTGCAGCTGCACTACGCCACTGAAATTCTAACATTGAATATTTATGCATTGAAATATGCATCAGATTTTTTTTGCCTCTGAATTACAGTCTTCAAATATTCTATAATGCAGTTTCACTGCTATTTTTCCATGTTCACAAATTCACAATAAAACAAATTCAAAGAGAACATTTCAAAGTTGCTCCAATTCGATGGTCTGAATTAAAAAATCAAAAAAAAAAACTGTAAGCATGCTGCATTGCGTCAGGACCGGAATGAATTGCTTTAAGCCAGTGCTGTAAGCAGCTGCACTCACAGATTCGATTGCTTAACCTCATATTTTTGCATGTGAATTCGGACCATATTTCCAATGCATAAATATCCAATGTCAGAATTTCAGTGGCATATAAAATTCAAATTGCGATGAGAAGATTTGCTTCCATACAGCTGTAGATTGAAATATTTGCCCTTTAGTGCTCAGGCAGCAGAAGCATCACCTCCCCTCAGGTGCCATCGCTAGTTTACGTTACACTCGCCCTGATGTCAGCAGACACCTGCCGTTAGCTAGTAGCTACCTCAATTAAACATGGTTATACCTATATCTAAATGGCCTTAAATATGGCTGTACTTCTCTCAAAATTAAACAACACTAGGTTATTATGAAAATTTGTTAACTGTTTTGTATTTATTTATATTTATATATTTAAGGTGTTATTCAGTGTTAAATTATTGTAGATGAGGTTTATTACGTAAAATTGTTAAATGTTTTATATTTTTATTTATATATTTCAGTTAAGTTAATATAGGCCTATGTCAGGGACAACACCCATCCTACTCAACCTTTCATGTCTCCCCCCCTTTTGGCCAGCAGGTGTTGCTGGCCATCCTGTCTCCCTTGTGTCCTTTAAGCCCTTAGTGTGTTCCCCCAGCTCCAGACTACTGCGTAACCTAGTGGGTCGCGCATATGGTATGTAGGCTGTAACCCTCAACTGCTTGGGTTTAAGGCTGACCTCAGACCAGCCTCATCATTTATCTTGTATTTATTGGTTTTCTGTTATCGAAATTTTTGGTTTATTTGCTGTTTGAGTTTCCTTGTCTCTGGTTACCCTCCTCATGTTCTGTTCAGATTTTGTATTGTTCTTTTGTTTCATGTTCATTTTCTTAGCGTGATGTTTTCCCTGGTGCCAGGTTCATAGCTCCTCAGTTCTGTCTTTATTAATTGTTAGTTAATTCCACCTGTGTCCTGTTTCCAGTGTCTGTTCTGATTGGTTGGTTGTTTTGAGTACTCACACCTGCCTTTTGTTAGTCCCCGTTGTCTGTGTATTTTACTGCCTGCCTGTGTTCAGTTCTGGCGGTTGGTCATTGTATCACACACAGTTTGTCCTGTGTGTTGTTTCTGTGTGAATTGGATTCCTGTGTTTAGTCTAGTTATATTTTTCTCCCTTGGATCAGTTCCCTGTGTTGCTCTGCTCTTTATTACTATTCCCCTGTGTTTTGTCGTTATGGTCTTTTGACCCTGTTTGGTACATTTATCTTATAGTTCCGTTAGTAGTGTTTTACCCCTGTTCAGTTCTCCTCGTGGTCCTTTTCTATGTAGTTTTACCCAGTTTATTTAGTTCTTGTAATAAACCCCCTTGTGTCTCAGAACTGCAAGTGGCTCATCACCACCTTCCTTTCTTGACCTACACCAAGCCCCTTGTCCATGACAGCCTATTGTTAATTTTTGAGTTCAAATTTGACTTCAAAATAAAAAAGCTTTTTTAATGCTGCCAACTTTAATTTTCTGCTTTTTTTCTCAACTGTACTGATTCAGGCAATGTTTCGGGCACCGCTATCTGTATCAGGGAAAAACGATACCCAACCCTACTGTTGACTGCCTTGGCACTTGCTGTAGTACTGAAGAACGGCCAGCAGAGGGAGCCGTTAAGACAGTCTGGCTGCTGCCTCAAACACGTGCACCTCATAGACACAGAGACAGATGGGACTTCTGGGTTGAACTAAACTCAAGGTCCACAGTAGACTGGTAGTGGTTAAAGCCATGGGTTTTGAGGAGGGAGTGTGCTGTTAGTACTCTCCAGGAGATAGGAACAGGAAAACATGCAGAGAGTCCTTAGTGGTAAAGGGGTTCTACTTCATGATGTCACTGTTCTGCATGTCCCACTACCCATCCGACCATTTTCTGTAACTTATCCTGTTCAGGGTCACAGTGGGTCCGGAGCTTATAGGCACAAGGCACGGAACAACCCAGGATGGGGCACCATCCCATCACAAGGCACACTCACACACCATTCACTACTTGGGAACTTCAATTAACCTCAGCATTTTTGGATTGTGGGGGGGAATCCAGACTACCTAGAGGAAACCCCATGATGACATGTGGAGAACATGCAAACTCCACCCACGGATTCCTGAAGGTGACTTGAACCCAGGTTCCAGAAGGTGTGAGGCAACAGTGCTACCCCCCAGCAGGCTAGTATAACACAAACCTATTCCATTACATGCATAATATTATACTCATAAAGGGGTGAAACAGCTACGTACCTTAACTTTTTTCACGTTTCTCCCCCTCTTCTTACCTTTGGGTACCTGATGGTTTAGACCTTTTTTTACCCATTTGTGTTAATTTGGCACTCGAGTATTAATACATTACCCACCCCAACACTGGCAAACAGAAAAAGAACTAAACAAATTCACCTTGTTGGTTTGCAGACTGGCTTTCTGTTATTCTTAATGCTTTCACACAAACCAGAAAAATATGCAACAATATGTTTGTGGAAGTATATGATCCCAGATTATGAATGAATTGTAGTTTATTTTGTATCATTTCATAGTGTGACTGATTTTACTAATTGCATTAATATTGTGCTAAGTTACAGATGCCCTATTTGACAGATTCCCCCACTCCCCATACATTGGGCTTCCAGTGAGGCGACCTGAGGTCAACCCACTGCCACCCCCCTCCTCCCCGTCTTTTACTTTTTAGTGGTAGCCTGCCTAAATCATGAAATAGAATCAGGGCACCCATTCCAACAAGGTTAACTGACACAACATCGCTGAATCAAGGCGCTCAGTTCGACAATGTTAATTAACGATGATGTAATATTATTGAATAAGGGCACTCAGTCCAACAAGATTAATTGACATGATGACATAATTGAATAATGGTTAAGGGACACAATGTCATGATATTTTTGAATGAAGGTTAATTGACACAATGACATGATGTCATTGAATCAGGGCACCCAGCCTGACAAGATTTATTGACACAATGACACGACGTCATTGAATTAAGGTTAATGAACACGGTGTGATGATATCATTAACTTGATCAGCAAATGTGCAATAAAAGAAGGATTGCACAAATGTCGCCATTGTTTTTGTTTTTGTGCAGGCACCCAGTGCCTCCCCCAGAAAGATGCCACCCCGAGTGGCTTCCAATGGTGCCCACACTGAACCACTATGAAACAATCTCCAAGTGTATAAAGCGTTATGATGAAGCTTTACAGATATCAGCCAGCAGGGGGCTCAGGGATTAAGGATGTGCTGTTGTATCTGAACTAGTGCAATATGACATCCAGCTATGTTAACAGGCTTAAAAATCAGAGCTGATAATCTTCAGTGAGTAAGCATAAAACCAATGTGTTAAAGGGGACATTTCACTGGCTTATTCTCATGGTTACCCTGACAGATAGAGTCACAAGGGAATTGCATAGTACATATACAGAAATAAATAATATCATACAGTGGGTTGTGTATGAATAAATGATTGGAGGGCTATGAGAATGATTTCTGGTCTTAGAGGAATGTCTTATGAGGAGAGGTTGGCTGAGCTGAATCTGTTTTGACTCTAGCAAAAGAGACTAAGGAGGGACATGATCCAGGTATATAGGATTCTAACAGGTCTGGATGCTGTTCAGCCAAATGGCTATTTCAATATTAGTTTAAATACTAGAACTCCTGGCCATAAGTGGAAATTAACAGGTTGACCTTTTTAAAACAGGTTTGAGAAAGCACTCCTTTACACAGCGTGTAGAGTATGGAATAGTCTTCCTGCTAGTGTAGCGGAAGCGAAAACCCTGGGTTCCTTTAAATCAGAGCTAGACAGGATTTTAACAACTCTGAGCTATCAGTTAAGTTCTCCCCAAACAAGCTTGATGGGCCGAATGGCCTCTTCTCGTTTGTAAATTGTAAATGTACTTATGTTCTAATGGTGTGTGAAGGTAAAATTTGTACCTTTCTAAGAAGCCCCAGTAATGATGATCACTCTCAGGATCCATGGAGAACAAAAAGTTGACTGTTTGTCAGTGTAATTCTTAGTAGATTTCAGGTTGTAGGAGGGGCTTGACTGATGATATTAAAATGTGTCATTGAGCTGAGTGGCCCTGGAGTGGGTTACAGCACCCCATCCCTTAGAAGCAGAGGGGCCCCCAGGGCAGCAGCGCCATGGCAACCATCACAGAGGGGTGTTAACTTCCCAGAACACTGTCAAGGCTGATGGGGGCTGTGGGATGAGATCCGTCACGATGATCAAGCATGTCACTGTCAGTGTATACACACACACACACACGCACACACACATTTCACATGCATCTATATGAGAGCAGGATGTAGCTGGCCTCCAGCCAATCACAAGCTTGGCCCAGCCCAGAGAGACATTTACGAGAGCACGGTGTAGATAGGCTCCAGCTAATCACAGGCTTGGCCCAGCCAAGACAGACATTTATGAGAGCACGGTGTAGATAGGCTCCAGCCAATCACAGGCTTGGCCCAGCCAAGACCGACATTTATGAGCTCTTTCATTGAAACACCCCCACGCCCCCAGAGCCACTTTGGCCCACTGGCATTTTCCTGAACTCACCTTAGCCAGTTCATCTCCCAGCCCTTTTTCCTTGATATTTCCATCCAAAAAGTCTGTTGGAGTGATTTGTAACCAAGGGGGTCTTAGACCGGCAACAGCATTAGTCCTGCAGTTTTTAAGAAAACCACCTATTAAGCTGAGGAATTATTTTTTTATCTTTCATATGAGCTATTACTGTAGTTAAATTCTGCTTAAACGAGCTTGATGGGCCGAATGGCCTCCTTTCTTTTGTAAATTTCTTATGTTTGCTGATATTCCCCACATGGATCCTTAGAATGTGTCAGTTATTATTTATTATTATATGTTTAAAATAAACATAACTGATTTAACTTCATTTTAAAATAATTATAAAATAAAATGTACATCTGGTTTAAACTGGCTGCAAGTATGTAACACTTGCTGATTCTTTAATCTATTACGTGCTGTTTTGACATGTTCGAAGCATTCATGCGCCTGTTCATCCCCCCGAGGTGATCGGTTTGGGTCTTAACTGAACTACTTCGCGTGAAAAATCCTGTGGGAAAGTTAAGTATAAGCAACTCTGGGAAAAACAAAATCTTAATATTTGTAAAAGCATCCAGGGAAATCTGCATATCAGAAGGAAACTGCACGCTGGTGGCCAAGTATGTTTTTTTTTTCGGTTCCAAGGAAGCCGTTGGTACTTAATACTGAGCACCCCTTTCAACGACGTACGTGTTGCTGCTTGCGGGACCGAGGAGCGGACGAAGCTTTAGACGCTGCCGCGCTGGGGGCTCTACAATAATAATAAACCTCATCTACAATGATGTTCATAGATGTATGTTTGTTCAACTTAATTGGTACAGAAATGCACAATAATGACAAATGAGATTATGAAAAATGTAATTTTCAAAATTCCGACTACTGCACAGCAAATAGAGCCTCTCTACACCCTGCTCTCATAAATGTCTCTCTGTATCTTAACTCACCAATCACTACTTGTTCAGTGCTACGTACGCATAATATCCTGATTACATGTATGACGTTGTAAAAGGGACTTTGTAATACTAGAGTTATTCCCTGGAAGGAGAGGTGTGTTTTTATTTCCGCTTGTATGTGCGTAATGACATATTGCAATGCGGATGCAGTCTCCGACAGGTCTTCCGTCTTGTCTGGAGAAGGATCGTCATCAGCCACAACAGGCTAGAGAGTGTGCCGCGTTCGTGAGGGTCTCCGGTTCACCACACAATTCTGATCAGGGCGCAGTGGAGAGCATGCACCTACACGCCTGATCTCCGTGAAGCCCGCCAGTTCTCCGTTGCGCTCCTTCGGCCAGGGAAGCATGTAGGCGCTTCACTAATGCTTTTACAGGAATGTTTCACAACAATTTCACCGCTGCGGTACGAGGGTGAGGTGAACCTGGAGTAATAAGATTCACTAAAGATTTGCAAAGTTTCTCATAAGCAGTATCACGTTGACTTTCTTGACTTATGAGAAACCATCAAGGCGCCCAACCTAGTAAAGAACGCAAAACATTGTGCATGGGGTGTCAATATGGAAGGAAATTAGAGGTGTCAAGTAGCCAAGTACAAATACTTCGTTACTGTAGGTTACTTAAGCAGTTTTTCCGGATTTGTACTTTGAGTATTACTTGAGTTGCTGCAACTTTTACTTTCACTTGCTGCATTTTTGAACCAAATAACAACTTTTTACTCCGATATATTTATATGTATATATATATGTATGTATGTATATATATATATATGTATGTATGTATGTATATATATATATATATGTATGTATGTATATATATATGTATGTATGTATGTATGTATATATATATGTATGTATGTATGTATGTAT
>JAABNX020000130.1:32072283-32088843 GCA_015163995.2 Mormyrus lacerda
CTGGGACACAAGACTCACACTGAGCATTTGTTCGCTGTCTTTTATTATTATTATTATTATTATTATTATTATTATTACAATAATTTCATTTTGTGTATAACTATCAAATTATTAAATAAAACATTATTGAATGTTTTGAATCATTGAATTATTATTAATCCAACTGATGATAAAAAATATTTTTTAAAATCTGTAAATCACAGTAAAATATCTTGAGAAAATATTACTGAACGAAAAACGAAATGAACACATTCAAAGTAAATACAGGTCTACAGTTAAGCATTGGATTCTGTAAAAAAATCATTAGAGATATTACACAAAGCAACTGACATAATAGAAATTTTTTTCAAATCGAATACACATAGAATATACATTGAATATATCATGAATAAAAATAGGCCTATAATAAAATACGCATACAGGTTTTCAGCAGACAATTCCATCAATTATGAATTAATTATTTAAATCCATATATCCATATATTTTATCCTCATTATCATGCATGAGAACTAAGAATATGTGACATCTGTATATATTTAACATTTCGGTAATCTTGTGTTTATTTACAAAGGTCCCAAGGCTGTAGACCTGATGTTTAGCGAAGTCGTTACCTGTGTCTGTTGCCAGACTTGCTTCTCGATCACAGCGCGGATAGATCTCCTCTCTTCCGTCGCGCATTGAAGTAGGCAGCAAGGACAGACGCGTTTCACGGTTACGGTTACTATCACACCCGCACGGCGCGTGCTTCACCCCGCAAAGCGCACTCTCCTGTCTGCACGGTGGAGGGCTGCCATTCAGTGGATGCGCATCTGCGTCCAGGTATTCATCATGTGTCATATAAAAACCGCGAAAGGGGGCAGGACAAGAGCAACGGGGGACCACCCCTAATTAAACGGAATCCCCCCCATATATATTATTATTATTATTATTATTATTAATAATAATAATAATATTTTTTATATTGTTACTAGGCAAATAAATTTTTATTTTCATAATGACCCAGCGTGCCACTAGGTACTTGTTGAAAACGCACAAAAGTAACTTCTATAATCCATCTAGCTCAAAAAATGGCTAAATTACATCAGGAAGTTGATATTCCGTATATCTTGCTATGAATTAATGAACGTCGCCTTTCTTTTATATGAAGGCGATCTGTAAATGTGTTGCACAGAATCTACATTTATACGGCTACAGTTTTTTGCTTTTTGTTTTTAATAACAAAAAGAAAGTTCACTTGCAAAATTGGCCCCTGGATATAACTTATATTTGCGTGCCACAAAATTGAAAAATTAAATTCTTTAAGACGTATTAGGTTTTGTTTTTAAAGCACCGCGAATATATGCAGTAAAAAAATCATAAAAGGTTATAAAAATAATCAAATTACTAAATGAAATCAACATTAAACCATTATAAAATCAATGGTTTTTAAATGTTATAAATTTTCTTCACTAGACTGTTTACACTTATTGCAATAATTGTTCTAATATTTTAAACGCATATCGATCCAAGAGTTGTTTGAATTACAATATCTTTATTTAAACGGAATTTTCGCTGTTAGACGACGCATGAACCCCAGCGGGACTGCGGACTACTCTAGGTTCCTGTTAAATACCAGGTACGCAGGCAGCACCGCCAAGTTTTTATTAAAAAGGTGCCAAGACTTGGGCAACGTAGCACAATATATTATTAGGAGTAAGAGACGTGATGCATTCACCCGTATTAGTGTATTTTTTTCTTCGCAAATCGTTCTTTATTGGTTTATTTTGTAGGCATTTTACCCGCTTCCTCGTGAATCTGCGGTGAAAGGGGCACATAACCTAGCTAGGCTACAGTTATTACATGAAAAATCAAAGAAATATTTTTCTCCTATTGCTTGTTTGTTTTCTTGTTTTCCTGAAAGGCATTCCCTTTGCAAATAGACATAGCTGTGCATTCAAATATTTTTCATTCCATGCAACCCAAGGCAGATTTTCAAGGACCGGAACTGTTATCAGTTATTGAACACGAGACATCTACAACAACGCAAGTCAAAGCATGAATTATACTGACATCAGCGTCGTTACCCCACACAAACTTCACAGATTGATTTGACGAACACATTTTTCCAGACTGGCATTCTTCAATGGATGCTGTTAAATAAACATATCGTCAAAAGACGAGGAAATGCTTTCAAGCAGGAAGAAATTAAAGTAAAAAGAGAAAACATACTCCAAGACATAAAAAAAATCTATTATCTAAATTTCCATAATTTCCAACGAACCTATTTCTTCTACCGTAATTTAATAGCAACCATGTTCCAACACAATGGGGATGTTAAGTGGATTATTTTTTAAGGAGGCGTTTTAAATCTAAACATTCATATTAAAGTGAAAAAATCCATATATAATTTTATAAAGGGCGCAAACAGCTTTAGTGACTCAAAGCAGACAGGATTTCTAAAATCAATGTGACTAACAGTTCCTTCAGCAATGGGCAAGTAGAACAAAGCAATTAGGTAACTTAGTAAATCAAGTACAAATTATCACTGCTCTTTTCGACAGCTCTGCTAGAGGTGACTGTAAAGGCCTTGTTGCTTGTTGCTATTGAACCCTTATGCAGAATAATGCTGCATATTTAGTGAAGCAGGTTCGATCTTCGCAACCTACGAAATGCAGGCTCGCTAGAACACAAAGCTGAATGCGCATCCACAGCGACCCCAGCTGGATCGGCGTTTGCTGAAGATCACAGCCTTACGGCAGCGGTATCACATAATACCGCAGGAATTTTGTTTTCTTTCCCAAGAACTGATATATTTCTGCTGGAGCGATTCAAGCAAAATAGTCCACTTGAGGCCACAATGTTAGAGCCACTCCTGATAGAACCTGCAGCCTTCAGAATAAATGTCCCTCACGGCTTTTCCTCTCGCCAGTATGCTCAGGTGTAGCCTTAAGCCTGTGGCCACGCCCTCTGCATTGGTGCAGGACCGTGGCCAGTATGCGTGCTCAGCTATGATGGAACAGCCTGTAAGCTGTCAGCTGGCCTTTTTCCATATTTCTCAGTCCCTCTGACAGGCTGATATCAACTCCAGTCAGTCTGTGCAGGAGCATTTGACTCATGGTTTCTAATTTTACAACTAAAAATCTGAGAAGTATGAAGATCTAAATAAAACCCATAAAGGTCCCTCAGTGTGCTGGGGCCTGAACTATGAAGCGGGGTTACTGGCTTATCAGGGTAACTTGTCAGATTTAAGGTAGGCTGGGCAAAATGTAAGTGAAAGAATATGGAGTTACCCCGATAAGCCAGTGACCCCCCCCCCTTCGTAATACAGGCCACTGGTATTCAGGAAGGACGCTGGATGTTTGTGGGTTCTGGCGTTTTTCTTTCTGTGTCTGGTTCAGTTAGACACAGAGACTGCCATTCAGGCTCAGGTTCAGCGTCATTCAAGAGCATTAATCACGCCAGGATTCTCACTGTTCTGCTGCTAAAAGACGTTTTTAAACCAGTTTTAATTTTGCTAAGAGTCAGTGTGCCGCTCCACCCTGTATTTGGACTTGATTCTCCTACTCGTCATCCTCAGTATGAGAGCTGTTGAGCTATTGGTCCGTTAGCAATTACCTTGTGTTTGCTTTTCGCGTGAAGTACTCTCTGGCCTACTGTCAGGTGCACAATGCTAATTAAGGCCTGATTGGCTGATGGACACGGGGGCCACGGGTCACACAAAGCCGCAGATGCGACCCCAGATGGAGCCGTTCCCACCGGCCTGTGCGGGGTTCCTTCACCTACAGCCCCCCTGGCTCCCCCCACACCACCAAAATGCCTGGGTGTGGGGATGTGAAAGTGAAAGGAAGCTTCTCACACAGAAATCGGCAGTATCTTCACTCCGCCACTCCCCTTAAGCCACGTCTTTGTGAAGTATGTCGCTGTCAGCTCGCTCCTTATGTCTGTAGAGATTCTGGAAGCTTCTGGCAGTAATTGTCACGCTGAAGACAGGAGCAGTAAGACGCAGATGCGCTGAATATGCCAAAATCGCTTCATTAGCACTTTTATTTACCATCCCATAATAATATTGTTGTGAACAGCGGCGCAAACCCCCATAATTAAGGAAGGTCTTAAACAGGGGTAGGGAACTTGACCCATGGCTGGTGTAGGTGTAGGTTTTGGGGATGGCCTCTCATTCAGCCAATTACGTGGGTCCCCAGGACTGGGATTCCAAACCTCTGTTTTATTATTGGCTGTTTGAAAGGTCATGCCAAAAACCTGCACCCACACCGGCCCTCCATTGCCCCCATTTGCGTGGGGAACCCGCTTCCAAAATGTTTAATGGTGCCAGTTCAAGCTGTTGGGTTTAAGATGAGTCACTGGTCATACTGAAAATGCCCATCAGAGATGAGTGAATGTGGACGGCGAGGAGCCGCTGCTCGGAGAGCAGATGTAAGAGGACAAAGAAGCAGGGGCCTACGTGAAGGCAGGAACGTGCTAAGGTCACTGTGATACACACATTTCTGACATTTCACTGTGCTGCTGTTGTGATAAGATGCTTCGCTCATCATCACCATGTGGCAGTAAACTTTCGCTGCAATTGATGGTTTGTTCACCTTATCTGTCAATTTGAGAGCAAATTCAGCAAAGCTTCTGGATTCATGATGTAAAAGCTAGATAGAAAAAAAATATCCAGATGCTAAAACATCCTATACTGTTCAATGTGTGGAGCTGTTGAAGAAGAGGTTTTATAATACAGGCCTCAGATTTCTCTTTCTTGATATTTGATTTGTCAACATCCTTTTCGAAAAGCCCCATGACATGGGTCTGCTGAAGGGTTGGAGTTACCAGCATTATGGGGTAGCAGCATTAGTGGGGCCCTATAGTCAAGGCCTGGCTGCCATTTTTTACTATCCTGCCTTCCATTGGGGGGGGGGGGTTTCCTTCAGGGTTCAGTTTCCCATCCCCCAGCCCCCAAGGACCTTGATTGGGTGCCAGGAAGGAGTCAGAGTGCAGGCAGGAAGGCATCGGAGCACACAGAAATACCCGCTATCTTTCGGCCACTTGACGAGGAAGAGGAAGCAAGGCCTTTGTGTGCAGGGATTCGAGCAAACAGTCCTTCCTCCTCCTCAGCCTCAAACCTCCAAGCCGACTAATATCTCTGGGGACAATAGGCTGACATGGGTGGGGGACACTCCTCAGTGGCAAGTTTAGTTAGTTTTTGGAGTCAAAGGAAAAACAAGACGGAATTAAAAATGAAGAAACACTAACAATATGCTAATCAAAGTGCAGAGTGCCAGTGGTAAAACTCAGGGTGGGGGCAGGAGTGCTGTCGGTAAAATTCACCAATGGGGGGGGGGCGGGGGTATTGGCCAGATTTAAGAAGTTTTTCCTCTCCTTTCCCCCCTTTCCCATGGCCCTAGGCTGTAGTGTAGGATAGCCGGTAGTGTAGGATAGCATGCACCTTACTCTGCCCTTGAGTCTTAATCTTTTGATTTACGTTCATTTAATAGTATTCTCTCAGCGCCTGTTCATAATTTGTCTACGAGTCTATCAAAGACATGGAATATAAAGTTAGGCCTGTATGTATGAGACATTTTCTTCTTCTCCTCTACTTTGTGGAGGAAGCATGGGCACGACCCCCTTTTTTAACAACATCACTCACCGTAGCCCCCCACCCTCCCCAATTATTTTAGGACTTAGATTTGGGGGATGCCATATAGCTACAGTTACTGGCATTGTATCACTAAATAGATTGTTTACACTGACAAGGGGAGACCCCCCCCCCCCCTCACTTTCAAGGTTGTCGGGGTGGGGGGATGAATAACCTCACCGCATAGGATGGTCCTCAGGGACAGCCTTCCTTTGCGTAAACTAAGCTTCTTTCCGAGAAACCGTTCTGAAATATGGGCACATGTGTGTCAGCATGTGCAGGCAGCCTGTGGGGGTGGGGGGGGGGCATTGTAGGGTCACGGCCACAAAAAATCGCCACGGGGGGCACTTGGCAACCTGAAGCCTGGCCGCGAGGACCTGACGCCCGGACACTGAATCTAAATTCAGATTCATCTGATAAAGAGGAGAAAGAACAAGGACACAGTGGGCTATTTTCACCACAGGTCCTGAGTGCTCGCCCTTACCATTCAGATACTGATACTAAGTCAGCAGCAGCAGTGCCAAGACAGCAGAGGGAACTACTCCAGTGCAATATCCATTATCTTACCTGAATATACAGGAACAGCTTTATGAGGTAATCAAACAGCAGCCCCGTATACCCTGAGGAGCTTAGCTGCTACTTGCTGTTCCAAACGCCGACCCGCACAGTGCAGCGTCGCAGCGTCACAGCGTAGCGCATCGCAGTGGGCTGGGTACGCCCACACATGGCTCTCCCCCCTGCTCCAGGTGATCCAGCTGAACAGTTTGGGTAGATTGTCCATCTTTGCATTTTTGGAAGCATGCTGTGTGAACCATAGAGTCCAAGACGTGACAGAAAATCAACAGGCAACATGAAAATGGTTTGATTAACGCTATGTCAAGAGACAGCATGGCAACGGGGTGGGGGTGCTGGGGGAAGGTGGGGTCACCTGTGCACTGATGTCTTTATATGGTGTCATTGTTACCAAGCTGCTGTCAGTGGTGTTACAGTCACATGGTGTTACTGTATGCTGTTGGGCTCTTGCACTTTCCCAGAATGCCACTCTCCTGGAACCAACCGAGCAGAGCAGGCAGTACTGTACCTATTAGGAGGACCAAATGGACCCAGACGACATCTCATTGTCACTATGGGCCTCCCTGGCAGGGTATGAAAGTGGAACCTCCATGAACTCCTGGTCAATCATAATCCACTGGATCTTCTCATCCACAGGGGCGGACCAGGACGTGGTGCGACGTTCCTCTGGGTGACTCTGTCAGTGCTGGGAGAGGGTAGTGATACCCCTCCTCCCCCAGAAAGGGGGAGCGGTTGGAGAGTGCCAAATGGCTGCTGGTGTTGGGAGTGCGGGCTGTTGGGGGTGGGGGGGTGCATCTGAGGCTGAGAGGCCTTTTTAAAAGCTATTAGGCAGATGCCGCTCCAACCTTTCAGAAACGAGGAGCAGACCAGGGGGGGTCTGAGGGGGGGTTGATCACACCGTCACTGCCCTTGAAGGACAGAGGACCATCAGTGACGAGCCATCGTCACTGTCTGCCTTAGCAGACATACTTTATTCATTTCTGTGGGGAAACTGGGCAGGTTTCATGTTCCACACACCCCATTTTGCCCTCCATCAGAGACATAGACACACATGTATATACAGGTATTTGAGATCAGAGCTCCGGGTCAGTCAGCGTGCAGCATCCCTGAAGTAACTGGGGTTAAGGGCACAATGAAATCACTCTGTTGACCATGGGATTTGAACTGATGACCTTCTGATGATGGGAGCTCCAACCCCTAATTATTAGGTGAAGGAGGGATACCTGTCTGTATGAGACTGTAGTAATGGCGACCCCAAGTGGTAAAATTCAGTATTGGTGATATATATCACCTCACTATTGTCAATATATGAAAAGAATAGGTTTTCTTCTTTTTAACTGGGCATATTGTACTATCTGGAGGATGTATGGGTATTAAAAAGCCCTGCACAATGGCTGCAGTAATAGTGCCCCCTTGTGGTAAAATTCAGTATTGGTGACATATAGCACCTCACTATTGTCAGTATATCCACAGAATAGGTTTTCTTTTTTTTAACTGGGCATATTGTACTATCTAGAGGATGTGCCTGCACAATGGCTGTAGTAATAGTGCTCTCAAGTGCTCCTATAGCGGTATAGGTAATGCACATAGGCTGTGTGGGTTTTAAAAATCTGAACTGAGTAAGCAGGGCAGGGTTTTAGAGATAAACATACCAATATTCAATTAAATGCTTAATAGAAAACAAGCCTGTGATTTTAGAGCCTGTTTAAGCTGGAAGGTAGGGCTGATCAGGGGCCACATTCAAGGTGCTGCCAATCTGCTTCCCATTGGAGAGTTTCTCACCTTGAACAGTAGGTGGAGCAATAGCACAAAAAATGTCTGTTCTGTTCATTCAGCTTGACACGCGTGGGATAGGGCTTTTCGTGTCGGGAAACCCGGTCCTGCTGAACATTCACTGGTGTAAACTGGATCTTTAGAGTCCTAAATGGCCCCAGAGCATACTGCTGGCCAGGCCTTAGCTCCAGAATATGCCACTGGCCAGGCCTATGCCCCATAACACACCATTGGCCAGGCCTGAGCCCCAGAACATGCCACTGACCAAGCCTGCACCCTAGAACATGCCACTGACCAAGCCTGTGCCCCAGAACATACCACTGACCAAGCCTGCACATCAGAACATACCACTGACCAAGCCTGTGCCCCAGAACATACCACTGACTAAGCCTGAGCCCTAGAACACGCCATTGACCAGGCCTCATTCTCAGACCATGTCATTGGCCAGGTCTGATCCTCAGTACACGCCATTGGCCAGGTCAGACCCCACACGTGACAGAACACAGGCAGAATCAGGCTGAAAGGGCAGCTGTGGCAGGCCAGAGGAGGCAGCAAGGGGGGGGAGCTAACATGGACACCCTTGCCAGGTTTTGTTTCACCTTTGTCCTTCTCAGACACTCCCACACCTCGCCTGCACATTAAAGCTGGACATTGAGGGAACTGTCCACCTTACAGGCTGTGCCACACATGCCTTTCTCGCAAATCTGGATTTGTTCCTTAGGTTCCTAGTTCCACTTTAATATACTATCTGGGACATGTTTGTTTCTAATTTCAGATGGTTTACCATCTTCTCCGGTCTAACGAACATCCCAGAGACTGGAGAGACAGGAGAATTGCATAAAGTGGATGATCGTGACACGGATAGAAAAACACCAGGAAGTCTATACTTGCTTGACGTTTTGGCAAACAGCTGCCTGCAGGTCCACGGTTCACAGTCAAAGCAAGCAGCTCCCCATGCTCTCCCTACACCTCCCCACCCTGCTCCTCCTGTGCCCACACTACCCTGGGGGGGGAGGATCTCCCACATCGGTGAGCTTTAGCATGCAGTTGAGGGCAGGACAGCCCCACAGCAGAATGGTAACTATGCTGAAAAGGAACTTGCCAATCAGAGTCATTGCTCTACTTGTACAGACCTGTTCACCTGAGGCCGTAATCTGAGGCCACCTGGGTTTGGTGTCTCGCCCAATGGGACGACAGTCTTGGCTGAGAGTCCCATTTAAAAGTTACGCTTGCTGATGCCCTAGAATGCTGCCCTAGGAAGCTCAGCTGAAGAGCCCTGATATCTGGAGAAACTTTCTCTACTGCTTCTGGGCCTTTGTGCCCATTTTCCTGCGGCTAGATGTGAGACCTGTGCTCTGTCGCTCTGCGTTGTATCAAGCTGCCAGGCTCTGCTGCAGAGATCAAGGCCATTTGGGGCCGAAAAGCAATGGACAAGACGGCTGTGAGCTGAACTTCAAAACGCAGACGGGACCGGCTGCTGTTAGAAGGCAGTACAAGGGAAAGAGAGACACCATGGAGCTTTAGACCTTTGGGTCCAGGAGTCTCTGAGCTCAACCCAACACAGCAAAAAACGTTTAAGCAAACTGTCCATGTGACTGGCAGCCAAGCATATACCATCCCCAAGGCTGAACATGTGATATGCAACGCAGCCCACTCGCAAAACAAGGCACACCGAGGTAACATGCAGAGCTCACATGATTAGGTGTCAAAACATCCATGGCTTCCAGACTTGTTGTAAAAGCTCTTGGCTGATATGAGGACCATATGAGTTTCTGTATCTGTCCAGCTCAGGCTCCGAAAGCTGATGGCATACCTGAAGGAGAACACTGTTGGGATCTGAAGGTAGCTTTCAGCCAGACCTTTGATGTCTGTCAATGTTTCTGCAGATTGTTTAGACCATCCAGTGCTGGATTTCATCCCAGTTTAACAGCTGCCAAACCAGGCAGAATTTCCCTAATACTGAATGCTTTCTATGAACAGATTAGAGTGCAGAGTCACAACTCTTCAATGCCTAGATCAGGCACCATCAATAGTAAGTGGCACTGGGACAAGGTCAGTGTTCTGTTTAGATCCTGAACCTTTTCCTCACATCTCTGTAAGACTGTATTAATGCTATGCATGTTGACCCACTGGAGTCAGACTGCGACATATAGTGTCATATAGTTTCGTCATCTATCACCTTTTAACTGTTTGTTCTGGGCTGCAGGGGCCCAGCATCTTATCTCAGACAGCACAGGACACGAGGCTGACGGGCTGCCAGTCCATCCCAGGATGGATACAAACACACTGTGGAAAAAATATAGATGCCAAAAGTGCAACTGAACTGTGTTCACACATCCTGGGCTGGGGCAGGTACGCATGTATGTTATCTGTCCTGCCATGTGAGTGGGCTCAGTGAGAAATTAGCCCCCCTGGTGATCTGCGAATCTCTCAGCTGACTGAACTGAGTTACAGCGATGGGCCTGGCTGCAGCTTATGGCTGCCTGTCAGCTTTAGCGTGAGATTTGATGCCACGTTTACTGGCTCATCGTTGCCATGGCAGCGCTCGTACTGATCAAGCGCCCTTAAAGCTCATCAACCGTGATCCGTCCTAAACATTTCAGTCAACAAGACATCAGTAGTCCTGGGGTCTGTATGAACAGCACCAGGAGTGATGTTCTCTTCTTCTGATGCCCCACAGTGGCATGCGAGTCGGTGAGGACACCAAGCTCGCATGAGATCCTAAAGATGTGTAGCTGCACTCTGTGGGCTACTCTGGAGATACTGATGTCCTGCATGACAAACTGGCATCTCCACGCCACGCTGGTCACACGCGGGATCAGAGCCACTCAGCTTGTCTGCTTCTACTCAGGACTTCGCATTGGCTTCTTTGTGGGGTTTCTGGCAACTTCCATGGGACTTCATCTCCTTCTGTCGTTTCCCGCTTCCTTGAGCTTGTAATTAAGTTCATCTTGTCCAGCTTTACTCTTGTTTATAACAGTATTTCTATTTTCTCCTGTTTGTGCAACCTTTGACTTTCTCTGCAGAGTCTGACTCATTGTGAGGGAGCAGCACATGAACAGGAGGGTCCAGGTGGTTGGACCTCGTCTCCCTGGTGCAGGATGCTTCAATCGGTGCGCAGATGCACTGGTAGCCTTTTCTGCTGCCTTAGTCGTTTTTTTTTAGGGTAGCGTATTTGTATGCCTGTAGTAACCCCAAGCTCTGTGAGCCTATGTGGATGGTCCTGGTTTGTCCTGTCTACCAGACCAACATGCTGCAGGAAGTCACCGTGGGGACAGTGTTTGGCTCAGCAGGTTAGGGTGCTGTGGCTATGACCAGAGAGTCACCGGCTCAAAGCCCTGAGTCCACAGAGTAATGTCACCATCGGACCCTTAACCCCAATCGCACAACAGACAGGCTGATCCTGCTTTTTCAATTGTACATCGCTTTGGATAAAAGTGTCTGTTAAGTAAGTGAAGAGACGAATGCGTTGGCTGTGCTCTACTGGAGTGCAATCCCATAATCAGCCACTAGAGGTTCTACTGCTCCAGCTGTCAGGGTGCCAATGATGATGCTAAATCTGAAGCTGTGGCTTGGGGCGGTTTGGCAATTGGGAGTCACGCGGAGCAGCGACAACCGTCTTTGTCTTCCCAAGAGTGCCGAAGTCCAAGATGCTGGCCCTTCGCTTCCTCTTACGTGCCTGTGATGGTATGTTTAAATACCCTATGTTTAAATTGCACAGTGCTTATGTATTTATTGTCAAAATTGTGCTTATTGTCTTATTGTATTTGTTGTCTTTTTTAGCACATGTTTTGGGTTTAATTTGTGTTTACTGAACGCTGGAAGAACATAAGGGTTTCATTGCACAGTGTAACTGACTGTTTACTGTGTACATAACAACAAACTCTCATTCTTGAATCTGGTAGGCAGGGCTTCACAGTAAGGGGGCTTTTCGCCGAAATGGGGGCAGGATTCTACAGTATTTCATGCTCAGTTTGCCAGGCTACAGGAACAGTGGGGTGGGAGACACTGTAAATTGCTACCTGTCTCTCATCTGCCTTCTGTAATTTGTCAATTGGACAAAAAAATTGCTTGGGTTAGGAAGCTTAGGATGCGGAATCATCTGGAATCTCCGGGAGGGCAGCCAGGCTAACTCTGTATCGGCGTAGGATCTGATGGAACTCCACGGGAGCCCTGAAATCGGAACAGGACGGCTGGGGGGGATCACAGCTGCTGGGACGGATGTTTCTGGCGTTCTTATTGGATCGTAGCATGAAGATTTAAAAAAAAAAAACCTATACCATGTGGACCAGTCGCAGGCTCCTGCTCCTGCCAGTACATAAGCCCCCATGACATACTATTCCACGCCTCTCCCAAGCCATCTGGCCCACACTCCCGTTTTACTGTGTTGCCCAAGTGAAAGGCTCTCTACTGCCCCCTACTGCTGCACAAACTAAGTCTCCCCGGTGTGGCTCTGTGTTTTGCTGGAAAAATCCCATGCGAGTGGATGCTATCTCATGCTGTCTGACATGACAAGGTGTCCCACTCTTCTGCCACCTCATCATAAGGAACATTCTGGAATGCTGAGGGGCCAGTTTGCTAGAAACCTGAGATCCACATCCTTCAATTTGTTCTTCTGAATGTTTTGTGACCCGAACAAAAAAACACTTGCTAACCATTTAGCCATATCATCCTAACTGAAACCAGGCAACTTTAGTGTAAATAGAAAGAACATAAATAAACTTTACCCCAAAATATGATTTACTTTTAACAGGACTCTTTCCAGAAGGCTAAATGTATGCACTGTCATGATGGTCCCTCTCAGAGGCGAGAATGGACATGGTTCTGCTCTGGTTGTGGGCGGCTGACCACAGCCATGCCTTGGACGACCCTCAGGCTCATCTTAAACTTGCACACTTTACCATGTTGGCCTCTGACCCCCCCGTAGCTAGTAATGAGTTCTCACTGGTGCCCTAAAGTCCAGGGCTCACTCCACTGGGGCTGTTTTAAAGGCTGTGGATGGAGGGGGTCTCCATGGAAACACAGGCTGTCTCTGTCCTCCTGACTCCTGGTTTTAAAAAGGTGAGCCAAGCCTTAGGACTGCGACATTGGCCAGGGAACCCACTCAGCAGACCATGGGGACAGTACCTCAGGAAGCAAAAAAGAAGCTTCATTTGCCTTCTGTACAAGCATACTGCAATGTGGTGTCTTTCACATATCCCATCATGCTCTCCTTATGGACGCACACAGGTGTGAGTAAAGTGTGGGGTCTGAGTACAGAGCCAGTTGTTTATCCGGCACTCCTGGGGCATTTCTTTTTTGGGGGGCAGGCATGGGGTGGGGTTAAGGATGCATTGGAGATGTGACTATTCTTCTGAACATGGGATTCAAACTGCTGACCTTCCGATCATCAAAACCACAGAGCCACACCGCTGCGTATCTAAAGGCACCAAAACTCTAGCCACTGCTAGGCACTTATGTGCTTTAATCTTTGTGACAGACAAGGAACCAGAACCAGAACTAGATCTGAGGTGGGTTTGGTTGGCTTGGTTGACACCTGGTCTTGCAGTGGTGACGACTTCTCATTTCATCATGGCCTTCTCCTATGTTCCCCGAACGGGCCCTCTGTGCCACTGCCATCCTCAGTGTCATACTCCTCATCACTGTCATACTCAGCCCCAACACACACTGTGCCACCTCCCGCTAAGATACACAGCACCCCTCACCCGCATTCCCAGCTTCAGCCTGTCAACACAGCTCCTGCTGTCCCACATCCCCATCCTGGTAATACATCCACATGAAAGCACGGAAGGGCTGCTGGCAGACCTCCAGGCCACCGGGGGCACTAAAAACTCATCATGCATTTGTTTAACACATCACAGCTTGTCTTCCCCTTCTGCTTACAGCCTTTATTTGAGTGTTGTTTGGCTCAGCAAGTCAGAAGGTCATAGGTTCAAATTCGAGGGCTGGCAGATTGAGTGCGCCTTTGTCTGACCCTTCTTTTTTAAACGCATGTCACTTTATATATACTGTAAGCATCTGCTCAATAAATATAATGTACTGTGTTGGATGTGACCAGGTGTGAATCCAGGAATATTATCAAGGTGGAGCACAAAAGGTGGAGAGGAGATGGAGGAGCAGCTGGGGGTGAGAACTTTTCCCATCATCCACAGAGTTGGCACATTTCTTCCGACGGCATTTGCCTCCTTCTGCTTTGAATAGCAGAGTCTGACAGCGAACGTGGACCAGCGGGATGTCGGCAAAAGTGACCACATGACAATGAAGTGAATCAAAAAAAAAGCAACATCGCCGTCACACAGACCCCTCCCTTGGGAACGTCTCGGGGTCACTCTGATATTCAGAGCCGCCAAGAGCTCAGCTCACTGTGATCACGAGATGCACAGACATGATGATTTTTGGGTGAAACAGTAACATATGTGAGCCTTCCCTTCTTCATGCTGTCGACCTCTTCAGAGACATAATTAACAAACATCCCGATACCATGGTAAAATGCCATTGAAGCCATTGCAAGGCATGCTGGGAACATAATGAGGAGGAGGGACGGGCACTTCTTTCTTTCTTTGGGATGGGGGAGGTGGGTGTGTGCGGCCATCCTAAAAACAAGGGGAATATCCCACCCCAGGAAGCAGGTGTGCAGCACAGAAGCTGAGAGACTTAGCTGGACGCAGCAGCCCAGGTGACTACAGCAGTACGATGTAAACAGGGTGACCAGCATACAAAGACCTTTCCAGATGACTGTGAGAGTCACACGCACAACCCCGTGCAGAACACCCCGCAAATCCAGCCTGTTTCCATTTTTTTCTGTTCTTCAGACAGAAAAATGAACGTAAATTACAAAATGTTGAACTTACAGTTAAAAACCACATGATCACAGATTTCTGAAGATACCTCCCAGGAAAATGAGCTGATATATTTATGAGTCTCCCATCTGTGATAAACAACTGACATTCCTTTTGGTTTTATTTTCATTTTGCCACTTTGAGCGGGAATCCCAGTTTAACCCAGCAGCCTCCATCAGAGCCTCAGTTTGGAGAGATTTACAGAGTGAGAGCACTTGCCCCCAGGCGTCCACGTCCTGCTGAGATGGAGCCTTTTCCCCACTCGGCTGCGAGGGCTGACACACACTTACCGGGTGAGCTTGGGCTACAGCCAATAACAGAGTGGGTCAGCGGCAAGAAACCAGCAATTCGGGAAATAATAGGGTGACCGAGAGTCAGGACTATGGGACCGCAGTTTGTGGTGACTGCCAGCAGGTGGTGTGGCAGTTCAGCCATTCAGCACAGCGCTGGAGTTCAATTCCTCGGCACAGATTGATTCACAGGCAGATGCAAGTGTCGGTGAGGCATCAACATATGAGCTCGACTAACAGTGCCACATGTGCTCACTGAGAGGTGCATTATGGGAAATGAGTCACATCTGCTGTCCAGAGCAGCCTGGGAAGAGAAGCTAAACACAAAACAAAAACTGAACAGAAAGGACTTCGTTGGGAATGCTAGAATAAAGTATTTTGAGACTGGCTGCAAGTATGATTTAGTTACATGAGAGGCTGCCCTTCTCAGGAGTTTCATATTTATGCAACATTGCACTCAGTCGCTTGAGGTCTTTCATTTTTTGGAAATTTGTGTGGCACGTCTGTGGGTGACAAAGCCATAATCTAACACGAGAATGACGTTTTCCATTCCAGCTAAGTCACCATAAGAACAATATGGTGCAGCCACATGCTGTTATGAATAATATGACTTTCAGGGAAACCAAAGGGGCTGGTATCTGTAAATTATGCTCACAGTACTTTCATCTGTAAATAATTCCCATAGTTCTCCCATAAGTGCACTTATAACTTATAAATTATACCTATATCCTGCACTTGCTGCTTATTGCACTCTTGGTTAGACCTAAACTGCATTTCGTTGCCTTGTACTTGTACATGTGTAATGACAATAAAGTTGAATCTAATCTAATCTAATCAGCTGATGCAGAGTACACTGCAGAGTACACTGCACTCCTGGCCACACACACACATAGACACAGACACATGGACAGATACACACATACAGATTAAGTATCTATATATCTGCGAGGACCATCCATTCATTTCTATGGACAAAACCCTCATCTCAATTATGACAACCTTAACCTCAGCCCTGACCTTAACCATAAGTAACCAAACAAAGTACAAGACTTTTGGCACTTTCGGTTTTTTGATTACATTCACAGATTTTTATAAAATTTCCCTTTATAAAGTTTCCCTTGTGGGGACCGAAAAAGTGTCCTCACTAGGTCATAATCAATAGCAAAACATTATGTTTTTTATCACATTTGATCCCCATAATGTAATATGAGTACATATACATGACTACAGCCACAGGTCCATCATACTGCAGGTGTGAGAAAGTGCCTGCTAATTACTGAGTTTCTGCTTTCTAATATTGGTCATAAACCTTAACATTTTTTTAAAAAATACAAAGATAAACTTAACTTTAAAATACACAAAAGCAACTCTGTTAGCACCCTGGAGGCAGACAGGTGAGCAGGCAGACAGGTGAGCAGGCAGACAGGTGAACAGGCAGATAGGTGAGCAGGCAGACAGGTGAACAGGCAGACAG
>JAABNX020000130.1:32113400-32123611 GCA_015163995.2 Mormyrus lacerda
CACACACACACACACACACACTCAAGCCCCCCACGTGCAGTGCATAGCTCTACATTCTTGCTGTGATATACAAGGCTGGATTTTCTCCTACAGTCTGTTGCGAGGAGCTAGGAATCGTCTTTAGGAATATAGTTGAAAGTAGTGAGCCTCAGATTGCCTTGTGAGCTGTACTCCACATCATCTCAGTAGGAGACAGTCCCCCATCCTCTCCCAATCAAGACCCCCCTCTGCATTTTAATGAGGAACCATAATCCATCCATCGCTCAGTGTCTCAAACGGTTTTGCCGGTGCATACAGAATAGCTATACATGCACTTTCCCCAATTCCCTCAGCTTGCCAGTTTGCACCGACAGTTGTGTACTGATGGTGTTTGTCGCCCCCTGTCTCATGCGTTTTACTACTTTGATCAGTCATTTCCGAGCCTTGCTCTGTCATATTCCTGTCTGGCTATTCAGAGAAGGTCTGCTCTTCACCAGAGCCCTGGAGGCGCCGTTTTAGGGCACCTGTGAATGGTGAAGCTAAGGGTCTGCCAAGCGATGCTGTATTCTGCCTGCCTCTTGATTCTGTTCAAAGCACACCAGAGTGGCACCAAGGCATTGGAGACGACAGCAGCACACGGCAAGGTGCAGGAATGCCGAGTTAGATGGCAGCAGCCGAACGGGGTCACCATTAAAAATGCATGATTGCATGATGCGGCAACCTCAAAAGCAGAGATGGCAGAGAGAAGAGGATTTCACTCTGGGGGATACGCTTTGGAGGAGCACTGTTTACAACGACCATTACAGAAGCTGAACAGAACCTTGTGGAGTCCTGCCTGCTAAAATTATACATAGCCATCCCCCCCCCCTACTGCCAATGAACGATTGTGCGGAAGGTGGGGCAAGGAAACCAATGTGACACAAGCTGTCAGTGTCAAAGAAGCACAATGCATGCAGGTAAGAGGTCGCTACATTTATATTCTGTCACTCTCTAACAGGTCCCACAGGAAAAGCATGACCGCTAGGAAGATAGTCCATGTTAATGAGTCTATCGAGTCACAACCTACTGGATTCCCTTCCCTGTAAAACTAAAGTATCAGCAGGAATCCAGGTAGATCTGGGTCCTCGTCTAACCTGTTAGCATGTGAGTTTCTGGAATTTGTCCCATTCATACCTGTTAACCACAAGTGGTGAACAGCCTTCCAGCTCTACAAGCACCTTTGGGGAACATTCAACGCTGTCGGTGAGTTTGTGCTTCTGATGAAAAACCATCGACCGTTGATTGTGCCCTGAGGGCTGCTGTTTTAATCCCAGCAGAACTTTGAAAACCGAACCCTAAACTTCCCGCTGCATGGACATCAGCTTTACCAGCTAAATCTTAATGGCCGCGATAAACATTCATTGCTGTCGGTGGGTTGTTACTGCTCGCTAACTCACTGACCAGTGAATGCACACTGCGGTGCTAACTCCATCAGAGCCCTTCCAAAAATCTCTATTTCTGTCAATAGTAGCAGGCGGGTCTGGGTTAGAGGATAAACCAGCACCCATGTCCCAGTTCCCCTGTGACCCAGATCTCCCACCCCATCAGATCTAGGTGGAGGGGGGTGGTTCTTCGATCTATCTTTAAAACTGAAAATCTTTACACACCTTGGACTGTACCATGCATATGGACACATAAGATATAGAACCAACAATTGATGAAAACAGAGAACAGAAAGCATGTACTTATAAAATATGTTAAAATACATCATTTGACCAGCAATAGTTCAAAATGCCATTGGGAAGGCTGGAGATTCAGACAGAAGAGGAGACATTTTGGAGTCAACATTATCTGGACAGTTTGCATCAATGCATTAATAATAAGAAGTGGCTTATGCTGAAGTGAGGGGAGGGTTTCATACACAGAGATGGTTTGATCTGGACTCAAAGCAGCCTGTCTTGTGTTTGAGGAGGGGAGGCAGGTCATCACTATGCAAACTCTTAACCCACCATTATGGAGGCACCCCCAGCAGAGAATTAGTTACTTGCTCGATAACGGTCGCTCGTCTCTCTCAGTCATGATTCATCTGAGGGCCCATCCACAGCCAAACACGCTTCAAGGAGCAATCATAAGGGGGTCTGAGAAAGAATGCAGCAATCCCAGTACATTTCACAAGAACAACTGTCAATATCACCACATGACTCCTGCCATGATTAACAAACATGGTTGGTTTTAGACGGCCTCTTGTTTCTGCAGGGGGGAGTTTGCTGGGGGGTCATTTCTATGACTGCTCACTAAAAATAATGAGCCACAGGAGGGTGCCAGACCCCAATACTGGACCTGTCAGGACAATCACTGATGTGTGACCAAGCAATGCATTTTAACACTCCTGGTCATGCTGGGTCCAAACCTGCTTCTTTCAGATACCCCCCCCCTCCCCACCAAATTTTATCTTTATTAATGGAAGCCATTGCGTCACCTGGAATCAATCCTGCTGTAACTGGTCCATTAAAATTGCAGCCATACTGGGAGTTTTTAACATGCTGAAATTTTTCCAGGCAACACACAGATTTTTCTATTTTTTTTACTTTAACTGGGTTACATTTTTTTCTATGGAAATTGCCTCCTGAGCCAATTAAAATCACTTTTAACAAGCCCCGTGGTCTTTAATCTGCTCTGTAAAACACACTCTGGGTTCCTCCGCTTCACAGGATCTTTGATCTTATCCTCATTTTTGGGAAGGAATCTTTGAACAATCCAACTCTAGTTGGACAATCGAGAGAACACGATGCATGCCATTCTCTCCTGACCAGCCTTTAACCTGTCACCATGTTCAAGTTAGTTACCTAAATCACTGCATTTTTAATGATACAGTGAAATTAACAGGATGAGAGACACTATTTCTATGTTTCTTGTGTTCATACACATTTATCTGAGAATGGCCGAGGTTGGTGCATGCATGCAGCAATGATTTTTCACCAGATCAGGAGTAGGCACAACTATTGCAACAAATACAAATACAAGCTGTGCAGTGAAACAAATAAACTTTCACCAACAGTTTTAAAGTTATTAGTCAAGGTATTACGGAAATAATACATACCACGTTATTTAAAGTCTAGGCTACACACACACACCAACCGCAGATGTCCGCAGTCAACCCCTGATGATGAATTTTACGTCACTTACTCTTGTCTGCAACCAAAAGCACAAGCGGTAAAGTATGAATGGATATTAATGTAAGCTTTGAAATCTTAAGTTTCTTTTATAGGAGTGGTGCCAAATGCATTGTCTATACACATCAGTGCGTCCAAGCATGGCCATGTAACCAAGGGAGATGAATGGAAAGACCGCAAGGCCCAGGCTGGCCCCTGGGAGGCTCCCAAGGCCAAGGCCGGCTCCTGGGAGGCCCGAAAGGCCCAGCCCGGATCCTGGGAGGCCCGCAAGGCCCAGCCCGGATCCT
The DNA here is from genome assembly GCA_015163995.2 of Mormyrus lacerda. Lineage (NCBI taxonomy): Eukaryota > Metazoa > Chordata > Actinopteri > Osteoglossiformes > Mormyridae > Mormyrus > Mormyrus lacerda. The sequence goes on from JAABNX020000130.1 coordinate 32,116,819, forward strand.
GGGAGGCCCGCAAGGCCCAGCCCGGCTCCTGGGAAGCCCACAAGTGCCGGCAGAATCAAAACGTACGTGAAATTCAGATTGCAGCCAACAGCAGCTGTTGCTAATGGGAGCTGACAGAAATAACAAGCCAATGGGAACTGATCCCTGAAGCCAAATGGATGCCGTCATTGGCTGTCAACATCCATATCCGCGACAGTGGTCTCCGTACTAGTATTCATGCATAGTAGCATTCAGTGTCCTGCCTTTTACTGGAAAGTTTAAAGAGACAGTTACAAACAGAGAAATACTGTCTGTTAGGTAATTTTAAGAGTTTATATCTTCTTTTGGGAACCACTTAGTACAAGTGAATCTGCTTTTCCCAACAGACATCAGACATAATCCATAGTAAGTTATTCTAAAACAATGTATTAAACAGGAAATTATATACATGATATGTATTTATCTTATAAATGGGAGGGGGGTGTTCTTGTGTCAAAAGAAAGCAAATGACCCACAACCACTGGACAATGGTATAATTTATTATGGTACAGAACAAGAAGCGCACATAGCCTTTCTGGAACTTTCCAGCCGCAGGGGTAGCACGTGCAGAGAGGACATGTCGAGTCTTGTCCAGGACCATGTATCATGACTCACGCTTTCACAGCCGCATTTCCCCTAGGGTGAGTCACAAATCAACAGGGGGCACAGACAGACTGTCTCTGACAGACACAAACACACACGCAAACACACAGAGATACAGCCCTCTCATATCCATGACAAACAATCAACGCTAGAAATATGCATAATGATAAAATGGCGGGTGAATTGTGTCTCAATAATAAGAATCTGAGACTGCTCTACCAGATAGGGAGATTGATCCAGACATCCCCCAGCACCCAATGCGCAAAGAGTGATCAATCTGAAGCTCTGCATGAGCCTTACTGTACCTGCAAGCCAGCTAAATATATGCGTGGGACACAGGAATACAGTCCACAAGCAACCAAACTGTGGTGTGGACACAGCCCCCCTATATCAGGGGTATGCTACTGTAGCGACCCCATTACGCACACTGGCACCGAAGATCTACCACCGGTCACCAGATCCAACTGAGGATCAGCAAGTGCAATGAACCATCCCAAAAAGTGCCAGGAACAAGGATCCCCCCAGCCCATAGTCCTATTGGTCACACCAGGTCTATGTATCCATGGAAACACGAATAATGAAGCTGGAATCAGACAGACGACTGAGATTAGGAGCAGGGTATAACATGCGTATGTACGCATGCATGCTGGGGTGAATCACATACTGTAGTTACTATACTTTCCTTAATTCCACACTCGCGCTTCCTTTGTGTATGTGTGTGTGGAGAGGGCACTGACCCAATCACCAAAACCCACTCCCGGTACTGCTGACTCGGACACCAGCCCAGCAGAATGAAAACACTTCCACTACAAATTATTAAGCAGCCTTGGCAGCGTCGCAGCCTTCATCTGTGCTGAAATTCAGGGTCATTCACAGTAGCATGCATTCCTTGAGAGTATGAGTGAGGGGGCCTCCCGTTCCGGACCCCCAACTCCTGCCCCGATGTGCCCTTGAGTCTCATCCTCATTGATGTCTCTGCTGCTGTCACTGAATACATTTTGACTGTAGCCCTTATTCACGCTGTTTCACCTGTGACCAAATTACCTGAAAAGCTAACATTCTGCCCACACTGGAGATGATGGAGAAAGTTGACCCGGGGGCATTATAATGAGAGAACAGTTCTTGCTTCAGATATGGTTTTGTTTGCTGTTTTTTAGACAAGCTGGCCACCCTGTATAAATTATGTGAACTTACCTTTAGTCTGTTTGTCAGGTTTCTGGTTCCTGTTTTTAATCTATTGGGGTTATGTCTCCTAGTCCCTTTGTTCCACTGGCCAGAGCTGTGTCTCCTGGCCTGTTGCCATGTCCCGTTTCCTTTTTGGATTCCTCTCATCAGTCTTCTGGCTGGTTCCTATCCCTACGCTTGATTTCTGGTTCTGCCCCCCCGTTTTCCTCATCCCTCCACACCTGAATCCTCCCTTCTGTATCTTGCTCCACAGTCACTTGATCCATTAGCAGCCTGAAGTCCTGCTGGTTGCCGGTTTCCGACAGACTCAAGAATCATTGGGCAGATCTGATGGTCAGGTTGGATGCTCATTTTATCTCTCTTCTATGTCATAATCAATAATATGAGTCTTCTGAGTCGAGTTTAACAGACGTTCATGGTGTTATCATTATAAATGCTTGTTACAGTTATGCTTGTTTATGTTGGGTGATGCAACTCTGAACTACGAAGTTCAGTATTAAATCCAGTGACACAACAAACCAGGTTATTATAAGCAGGGCCTCCAGAACTCAGTTAAGACACACAGACTCCACAAAGAACTAAACACAGCACTTGAGTGAGGCCAAGACCAAGGTCTCTGGTTGGTGCTTCCCCAAGCAAAGTAAGCCGATTTAGTCACAGGGCCCATCTGGGGACACCAGACTGCCCCCATCTGGCGATACAGTGGATATGCCATGGTCAGCTCAGGCGAAGTGAAAATTATCTGAAACACATCAACAGAAGAACTGACCGTAGGTAACACAGCCAACACTTAGATAACCTACCCTTAGTCTGGTTCCTTCAACACTACAGTTACTGCTCTAATAGGCACATAGGAACAGCTCCTGTATCATGCCCAACGTATGTCTGAAGGTGGTTCAGTAACCTCCTGGTTGAAGCATCAGACCACACAGACAGATTTGGACCCAACGATCCAGTGAAACAGAAAGTTCCTCCCACAACTTCCTGGCACAGTCTGCATGGGTTAATGCTAATGTAAGCGATCATGAAATTTTACTCGTGAGTTAAAAACTGTATTCCTGCTCACTCAGACGGGTGGGGGCAGACATTTCAGAAACTTCTCAAACAGCCATTGCTATTGGGAATTATTTGCCCTTTAATCCAAGTCATTGGGCAATCACTGAGAATGCTAATTTTGCACTAGGATGGACAACATTTACAAGCTGAAGTCTAGCTGAGAAGAAGACTCAACCATCCGTGTCCCTCTTACTTGCTAACATTCGGCCTATTCTCATGCAAAGATTCCATCCGTGTGAGGAGAAGTGAGAGATTGGGAGAGACCTGTGGAAATGGGGAGTACAGTGGGAAGAGGGGTTGGAGATTGGGAAAGACTCGGCGAAATAGGGAGTACAGCAGAAGGAAGAGTGGGAGACTGGGAGAGACCCAGGGACATCAGGAGTGCTGGCAAGTATAGTCTGATTTCACAAAGCCCACATCTTTCATCCACCTGGTGCCCAGAAGAATTGTGGGAGATGTACGAAGCTGTGGGTAACATAAGGCTAAATACCCTTTACAGGCCCAGTTTATGGCCTATTTTGTTGCCGTCACAAATAATTTATTTCCCCAGACAACAATGCAGGTCATTCTCATACTTTTACGGCCCCCAGTCAAAAAAAACTCTGGCAGCTTTCCATGACTGTAAGCAGGTCCAGCAAAAGCAGGGTGCACTGGGAACAAAAAGGTCTGCGTGGTCCCGGTGTATGTGTGGGGAGGGACAGTCAGGAGTTAGCAAAAACTGAGAAGCCTCAGTGACCTGCTCCTGACCCCTTAGGTTTAACCCCTTACTGCCTGGCAAAAATGAGCTTAGCCTAAACCTGACCCTTGACATTAGCCTCCTCACCCAGTGTCTTCCCATCCATACAGGACAGAGCAGCTGGGCCCAGCCTGCACAGGTCAAAGGTATACAACTAATATACTATAATATACTAATATACAACTGTATATTTTCCCTGATGCAATTCTGGTCAATTTTGGAACAACAGCTACCCTCATACTGCTGTGCCATGACTGGAATCTCTGGTCAGAAATCCAACCTTTTACATGGGTCTGGTTAGACTGAGATTTCTGATTAAATGGGCCCCATATCAAGCAGAACTGGAGTAGCAGAGGACTCCATATCAAAAAGCCACCCTTTCCTTCTGCAAACGGGGGGCGTGTTTTACACACCCCAGGAGACAAGCTCAGCACTAATGTTGGCGATGATCTCTGTGTCCAAACTTAGCAAGTAGCTATGCTAATCCATCCAATGTGTCAGTGGCTCATAGCTTGTAGAATTGCTTCCACCTTGTGGACATAAATGGCACTGCACTGGGCCACACTCCAGCCTTGACAGCTTTCTGTCGATGTCCCTACCAATCCATTAGCACCCCTCACCCCATCCCAAAATGAGGGTGGGGCATCAGGACAACCTCCCACACGTCCCTCACAAGCTCTAGCATCCAGACTAAGGTGTCCAAATCATCATCATAAATGCTTTCACACAGACAGCCATGGCACATCCATCCATTCATTACCACAGAAGAAAAGCCACACACCAGCACAGAGAAGGTCACGACACCTGGCAGGAGGCCATACCAACCACCAGGATGCACCATCCAAAGGGAATTGTGTCCTCAACCGGATCAAATCAGTCTGTACTGCTTGGTGTTTTTATCCCAGGAAGACCATTTATCAAGCAGATGCCAGCAGTCACATGCAAATGCCCGCTAATCAGTGTTACCACACATTCCCCACACATTTAAGCAGCTCCTAAGTCAAATATTGCAATTCCCATAACAATTACTGAGCACTCCATGACCTCCCAACTCTCCATTCCTCGACAGTTGCGAGATCCACTCTCCCTCGTCACCGTCATACATCCCCCGTGTGTTTACCCCCTATACACAGTGTCTCCACAGGACTGATCCCCTTGGACCTATTCACTTCCTCCTCAACTATGACAACTACAGCATGCCAATTCCAGTGCTCGGTTGCCCAATTCTTTAATAAATTTTCCCTATCTCTGCATTTGGGTTTCCATGACTGGTTACTACAGCAGAGCCCATGGTGCACTCAGCGCTTGGACAATTTTGGGCTTCATGGACGGGTCACGGCAGAAACCTGAACACAAAAAAGTGTGACTTAGTGTCAGACGTGTTCCAAACCAACGCTCCGTTGTTTTGATTATATTCAGTACAATGTACAGCACTCAGGGCACTGCTACAGCCTGTGGGTGGCTGGATTATGTGGAAGCTTTAATACTGTTTTGTAAGGAAAGAGCTTTATTAACCTGAGGGATCCAATTCAGGCTCCCCAGTTCTGGTCCTAGAGGGCCAGTCTGTAACAGTTTACAGATTTCCCCGTTCAGACATGCCTTATGCAGCCCACCAGCTTTTTGCCAGGTATCATAGGTGTGTTTGAGCAGGGAAATCTCCAAGCTGTGTTGCAGACTGGCTCTCCAAAACCAAAACTGGGGAACCATGATTTTTGGCATAATTACCCTATCAGTATATAACAGGCCTACCTAGAGTTCACGCAGTTTATCTGCCCTCCAAAGTGGCCTCCTGATCACTCAACTAGATTAAACAACTTTGACTAATGCCTAATATACAAAAATCATGTGATAAAAATTAATGTTATATTTTAGTTATATGGGTATAGTTACTCAATCGGTTTTTAGATGACAATCTCAAAATGTATTACTCAATAAAGATATTTTCAGATATTTATGACCTTGTAAAGCCACAGGCTGCGTGTCAACCAGGACAGCTCCACAGCATCCAGAGCCTTAAGGAACTCCGGGTGAATTTCATCCACCCCTGGGGCCTGGCCACTGAAGAGCTTTTTAACCACCTCAGCGACCTCCGCCCCAGAGATAGGGGAATCCACACCCATGTCCCCATACTCTGCTGTTGGTGGGGTTGACGAGGTCTTTGACGTACTCTCTCCACCGACCCAAAACGTCCCGAGTTGAGGTCAGCAGTACCCCATCCCCACCATAAACAGTGTTGATGTTGCACCGCTTTCCCACCCGGAGCCTCCTGATGGTGGACCAGAATTGCCTCAAAGCCGTCCGGAAGTCATTTTCCATGGCCTCACCAAACTCCTCCCACACCCAAGTTTTTGCCTCATCAACTGCCGAAGCTGCAGCCCGCTTAGCCTGCCGGTAGCCGTCAGCTGCCTCTGGAGTCCCACAGGCTAAAAGTGCCTGATAGGACTCCTTCTTCAGCTTGATGGCATCCCTTGTGACAAGCACCAACCACCTTACGGCCACAGCTCCGGTCAGCCGTCTCCACGATGGAGGCACGGAACATGGCCCATTCGGACTCAATGTCCCCTGCCTCCCCCGGGACATGGGAGAAGTTCTGCCGGAGGTAGGAGTTGAAACTCCTCCTGACAGGGAATTCCGCCAGACGTTCCCAGCAGACCCTCACTATATGCCTGGGCCTACCAGGCGTATGCCGAGTCACGGTAAAAGACCGGCTCAGCCTCTGAGGCACGCATACGCCGAGTTACGGTAAAAGACCAGCTCAGCCTCTGAAGAACGCACACGCTGAGTTACAGCAAAAGACCGGCTCATTCATTTTAATTGAAATTAAAAAGAAAAAGCACCATTTGCTTTATCATTTTCCACTCATGTATATGAGTCAGATGTGAAAAATAAAATTAAAAACCCTTTTTGTCTTTTCAGTTTCCAATTTGACTTTTCATTTCCTACTTTGCCTTTTCGTTTTCAAATTCACAACATGCAAATATATGTTAATCGGAGCGGGGCGGTGGGCGGCTCTACGGATCATTGCTGCGCTTTCTCAGTACGTTTGCCGATTCCGTTGTCCTCGTGTTTCTTGGCCATGGTGTCAATTAAAATTTTTGCAGGATTTTTGCACACAGATTTTGAAAACTAAATGGCAAAGTGGAGATTGTATTTTCTTTTTATCATTTTCATTTTATTTTTTGCAGAAAATACCTC
>JAABNX020000130.1:32137653-32153083 GCA_015163995.2 Mormyrus lacerda
TTTAAGTCAAGGGAGGTGATGCTACATTTATATAATTCCTTGGTAAGACCCCACCTAGAATATTGTGTGCAGGTTTGCTACGAGAATGATTCCTGGTCTTAGAGGAATGTCTTATGAGGAGAGGTTAACTGAGCTGAGTCTGTTTAGCCTTGAGCAAAGAAGACTAAGGGGGGGACATGATCCAGGTATATAAGATTCTAACAGGTCTGGATGCTGTTCCGCCAAATGGCTATTTCAATATTAGTTTAAATACTAGAACTCGTGGCCAAAAGTGGAAATTAGCGGGAGAACATTTTAAAACAAATTTGAGGAAGCACTTTACACAGTGTGTAGTTAGCATATGGAATAGTCTTCCTGCTAGTTTAGCGGAAGCTAAAACCCTGGGTTCCTTTTAAATCAGAGCTAGATAAGATATTAACAACTCTGAGCTATTAAGTTCTCCCCAAACGAGCTTGATGGGCCGAATGGCCTCCTCTCCTTTGTAAATTTATTGTGTTCTTATGTACAAGTGCATTGGGGCAACTGTGTTGTGAAAGGTATCATATAGAACTGAACTGAACTGAATTGAACTAAATTGAAAATCTACCTACAAATCCAGCAACACACTTTACCTAAATCTCCAAGTCAAACAACAGGTCAATTAGTATCTTCATACCTGATCACACTGAAACCAGAACATCGAATTACTGGAGTCCTCAGAGTGGCTGGGCATGTGACGCAGTAATGGACTTACTACTAGTGATGCTAGTTTGTTCAAGTCGTACAGTCGTCCCCACCGGTGCACCTCCACGCGATGCCTCTCATAGAGCTGATGAACATTTCTTTGGTGCCCATGAGCATCCACGTGCCTTGCAAGACCACGCAAAGTTCCAAAAAGCCACCCTTCTCCCCACAGCTCCAGTCCATGGTGGACCTCCTGGAGGGGACACTCTACAGCTTGGACCTCATGACAGTTCACTCGTACATCAACAAGGTTGTCTCCCAGATGAACAACCTGGAGGAGGTGAGTGGGAAGCTTGCCCTGGATTATTTTATAGTGAGCATTTGGTAAGTGACAAAATAAAATAGAAAGTGAAAGAAAAAGTAAAACAGTCAGTGGGAGGACCAGAGTACAAATTAAGAACTAATTCATCTTAAACTGAGCCTCTTCCAGAACAGGGAGAGTGCCCTGTGGTCAGTTGAGGTCTTGGTCTGGCTGTCTCTACTTTAATAATTTATGATGAGTTTGGGCTTATACAAATACCTTCTCATTGCAGGCTGAGAGTGTGTTTGATAATTCTCAAAGTAGAACCAGAGGAAGCTGTAAATTGTCTATGTCTTCTCTGTCCAGCCAGACACCATCACTCTGACCTTTGCACCTTCTGTGTCCCTCAGACCATCAGAATTAACCTGACCCGGGAGAATGACTTTGTCAGACAGAGCATGGTCGCCCTCACTGACCAAATGAGGCGGTATGAGAACTACTCGGACATCATGATCGGCATCAAAAAGGAGATCAGCAGCTTGGGCAACCAATTGCTGCAAAAGGATGCAGCATCACCGGACAGTAAAACCCAGGTATGTTTGCTGAAAATCACTTGAGATTTACCTGATGATGTATATTTGAGATCCTGAAGTGAGTTAGGGCGTCTCCTTGTACTTGATTGATTGACTGAACATTTCTGTGAAAGCAGGATGTCATACACTAGGCAGTGGGTCTCATCTAAATGATCATCATTCCCAGCTCACAGCTCCATACAGAGAGATGGTGGTGAGCAGGACTCCCCCCCCCATGCACCATCTGAGTGCGCTTTTCCACCATACCAGATACCGAACTGTTGGTACTAGGCAGCACCAAAAATACGGCACTTCAAAGTGTTGGTTTTCCACTGGTGTAAAAACTGGTACCAGCATTGAATAACATCAACACGAGGCAGGATATTTTGGACTGAATTCAAAAGATGGATGTACTGTATTGTAGGGCTTCATAACGTGTAATATTAATGACAACATCGCATGTTATGCACATGTAATTTTTACATCACTAGTCATCTAGAAAATAGGCTTTTTCTTACCATCAATACTGTACAGACATTATAGTGCTAAATTCATTTTTATAGTCATAGGAAAAAAGCCTTAGCAAGTTTTGCTATTTAAATAATTATTCATTTTCAAGATATTCTAGTATGAATAAAAAATCTAAAGTTTACCACTGCTGCTTTAGCGTGAGCAATGCATGCTTTCTCCAAGACAATCATAATCATTTTAATCACTCCTAGATGGGTTTGTGAGAAACATTTTTTGCTTTATAAAGATCCCGATATTTTTTTAAAACAGTCACATTGTGATATTTGAAAATTTTCCAGTACTGTACTACTCTAGTATATTATACAAAATACATTTTTTGTCATGCTATTCTGATCCTGTAGTATCTGTCCTTCCTGCCAGATCACAATTTAATACCATTAATATTAGCTTTATTTTTTTAATTCGTTTATTGTTTTCTGAGTTTGCAACTTTTTTCAAGATGGCGTTTGTATTGTGTTTCAGAGGCAGGCTTTTTGCATAACCAGTCCACAAAGAAAGTCCCACCCCAATGTACTGAAGTGCCAAAAAAGTACCCCAGCTGATCTGGTACTTTAGGTACTGGTACTTGATCAAGAGTCAGTAGAAAAGCGAATTGAAAATGTACTGAAAGTACCATACCAAAAGTATGGTGCCTGGTGCGGTGGAAAAGCGTCCTGAAGTCCTCAGTGTTCTTCTTGGTGACAGGAAACCTCTGGAGAAAAAGCCAAGGACGCTTCCAAGTACCCTGGCAAAAAGACACAGGGATCGAAAGTGGCTCAAAAGGAGAAGCCCACGAAAAACAAGAAGGAAAGTGTGAGGCCTATGAAGAGCGCAAAGGCGGCAGATCCCAGCATGAAGGGCAAGGGCGTCGGCCATCAGCCAGGAGTGATCAGGGGCGTCACCTACTACAAGGCAGAGGATGCAGAGAATAGTCTCAACAGCCAAGGTGACATGAAGGGGATGGTGGTGGGGGGGTGCATTTTTCCTCAGAAAAATAGTCACATTTCTGTTGGCCTTTAGCCCCCCAGAAATGCTGCAGAGTTGCCAGATAGATGACTGACCCTGTGCTCAGACCCCAAGCTTCACCTGTTTATGTGTCTCAAAAGGAGGACAAGATGGGATATATAAAAAGTAGAGAATTCTCGAACGTACATGACCCAGAATTTTCTGATCCATTTCTGCCTGGGGGCTGAAGCTTTAGTGCTGTTTTTTTCATTTTTGCATCTTTAAATTCCTGTTTTAAATTAGCTGCAGATTTAAAAATGTTTCAGAAACCGATTGGACCGTGACCATTTCAGCTTACTTTCATTGTTCTCTTCACTTGTGGGTGGGACGCAGCAGTGGGTGTAGAAGGACAGAGTAATAGTGCGAGTCGGAGAGAGTGGACACTAATGAAATCAATGTCCTCCAATCCAGCAACCCTTCAGTAATTAAATAAGCACTTCCAGCAGACGTTGTGTGACACCAGCATCGGGTAAAGGCTCCAGTTCCTAACTGACCTCACGTCTTGGCCTTCCTGAGATTGAGTATGTTGAGCTCTTGTTTTTGAGTGGTGATTTGGAACCACCCCCCATCCCACTCTTATGGGGGGGGAGAGTAGTATTTAGGGTCAAATAAAGCATCATGCTGAGATGGAGGGTGTGTGCTAACAGGAGGGGGTGAAGAGCCTTTGTTGAGGAGGACTTCAGAGGCGAGAATGGGGGAGTCCTGATTGACAGGTTAAAGGGACATCAGGGGAAGCAGAACGGGTTTTCTGACCACTGAGTTGACGTTAGAGCGGAGGGGGGTGAAGGTAGGGGCGCAGATATGAAGGCAGTGACCCCAAACTCCACAGCCAAGAAACAGTTGATAGGATCTTGCGCAGAATGTTGGAGCTGCTCTTGTACAAGTTCACACCTGTTTGTTTCTTGATAAACACGGAATACAGGCATCTTGCTGTAGTGGTGATCAGCTATCATCTGCCAATGAAGAATTCTGCTCACCATGTTCTGTTTACGCTAAGCCCCAGGTGTGGACCTTCCCAGCCAACATCATTCAAAACTAGGTGCACCTCTAAGAAATATCTCTGAGGCATGTAAACGTATTAGTGCTTCCAATCTTCCCGGGAAGGTAACGATTTCTTAATTCTCTGTGAAATGTTTTCCTGGTTTTTATATGAGCAGCTCGGCATATCACAGGAATAAATCGTTGTATGATGAAACAGCTGTTTTTAATGTAAGATAATTAGCAAGACATTAGGATGATTACGTTTGAGGAACTCTTTCAGTTGATCTTCCCATCTGTGAAAAACTAGTCTCTGCAGTGTGTAGCGTGCCTTCTTTGACACACCAGGGCATTACAGGTAAATTGGCTACTTACACCGTGTGGACTGTATGTTCTTGTCATGGCAATCCGCACGGGCCAATTGGCCACAGCAGTGACATCACATGACACTGTTATTCGGCAAACATATGCTTTTATTTTAACAAAGGCATCTTGCACATCTACATGTATGCATATAATAATGATATTGGATTGGTTACAATGCTCCACCTTATGCTGCTAGGGTATAACAGCAGTTCCTGGAAATTCCTGCACCATATTTGGCCCTGTTTACATATTGCTTTGAATAGAAATGCATTTTGACCTGCTGCATGGTAACCTTAACAACTGTACACACACATGCATCTATACGGCGGCCATTTCTATGCTCAGTGCCGGTTTCTCTCATGTTTTGCTCCAGCTGAATGGACTCTGGGACTCCAGGACAGTGATTTTCTTCAGGCCTGACTTGGGGCTCATGCTACTTGTACCCTATCTCTTCCCCATATCTCCTCACCTCACACAGTAAACACCAGCAGAGGTCAGGATGCTGCCTCTATTAAGGAGGAGATGCCAGCGAACAGACCCGGCAGTGGCATCCTAGAGACCGGAGTGGACACACCTGGCAATGATATCCTGAAAACTGGAATGGTCCCAACAGTGATATCCACAACCACAACCCCTGCCACCATGGTGTCGGTAGTGCCCGCCACCAGTACCAGTACAGCCGGGACAGAGAAGCAAGACTTAGCCTTAGTGTTGGCAGTAGAAAACTCTGGAAACAGCAGCCAGTCTTTCACAAACCAAGCAGGTACTAACATCAACTTCCCAACCCTAAAAAAAAACAATTTTAATAATTCGATTAATGTGATACGAAGGTGCATACACCACCTCTCCCTCAATCTTTTCTCTTTTCTGAAAACCGACTTTTGTACTCTGCCCTCCTGCCAGAGAAAGGCCCAGAATGCGAGGGGACCATCGCTGCCATAGAGGCACCAATGGAACACCACAGCTACGGACGAAATGAGGGTGCTTGGATGAGGGACCCGTTTGCTAAAGACTCCAAGATCTATGTAACAAACTATTACTATGGCAACAATCTGGTGGAGTTCCGAAACCTTGACAGTTTCAAGCAAGGTGACCGAGTTTTACTTACTTGTTTCTTATCCATTTACTTGTATCTGATTTCCTGTTTTCGCTTATTGGAAAACTGATTCTGATACGTTACCTTGGATACGTAGCATGAGCCAAATACAAATCACATTTTGTTCATGAAAAGTAATTCTGTGTTTGTGACAGCACATTTTTATGAAACATCACAATAGTTGTTTCATACTGTAAAGCTGGACACGCTTCTGGCAATAGCCTGGAGTCACTAACAGCCCATTAAAAACTCTGCCCTACTTTATTCGAAAGATATCAGTTTAATCACTGAGTCAGTTGGTCTTCTTTGATCATGGACCATTTTAGATGATGTTTATTTACATTTTGTTGATCTTCCTTTGAAGCAAAGCCATGAGTTAATAGGCATTTGAAGTGAAAGATTAAAGGGCTTAATTTCACTGCATCTCGTTTATTTGTGTGAAGCTGGAAATACTGGCTCAGGATCGTCTTGGGGTGAGAGGGTGTGTTTCAGCTCTTGGCTTGTCCGGATTCCTAATGGGGAGTCACACTTTGGGCTGATTTGGTGTTTCAAAATTTTGATAACTTCATATTCCTCTGAGTGACATATTACATTAAAATGAAATGAAAAACATTTTTACATTATTCCTCCCGCCCGCCCCTTCCCAGGACGATGGACTAACCTGTATAAGCTGCCGTACAACTGGATCGGGACGGGCCACGTGGTCTACAATGGAGCTTTCTACTACAACAGGGCCTTCACCAAGAACATCATTAAGTATGATCTGCGGATGCGTTTCGTAGCTGCTTGGACACTGCTGCATGACGCCGCCTATGAGGACACCACGGCTTGGAAATGGCGTGGCCATTCTGACATAGACTTCGCCGTAGACGAGAGCGGCCTCTGGGTGATCTACCCGGCCGCCCCCGATGACTACGGGCAGCAGGAGGTGGTGGTGATTAGCAGGCTGGACCCTGCCGACCTCTCTCTGCACCGAGAGACCACATGGCGCACGGGACTGAAGCGCAGGTCCTACGGTAACTGCTTCATTGCCTGCGGTGTGCTGTACGCTGTCGACACCTACAACCAGCGCGATGCCGAGGTCACCTACGCCTACGACACGCACACCAGCACGGAGGCTTCTCCACGCCTGCCGTTCATCAACAAGTACTCCTTCGCCACACAGATTGACTACAACCCCAAGGAAAGGGTGCTGTACGCTTGGGACAACGGACATCAGCTCACCTACAACATTACCTTTGTGGAGCAATAACTCGAACCTGGGATGGTCCCATCTGGGCCGACCCTTCTGCCGTCAGAACCATTGCATTGCTAAGCACTTTCTTTCCATTGTGTTGTATCTGTGTTGTATCCCAGAAGCAATATGGTTTTTATTAATGGATTTTTAGCATATCAATTAGAAATAAACAAACCAGTTCTCTTTTTGATAGCCTTTTATATTACAGATCTGAGAGGCTAATGTTAAATGTCAAAATCGTGAGACCATAAACACAAAATGGTGCTCAAAGTGAAAATTACAAAAATATTTATACTTAGGGATTTTCAGCCTCATGATTTTGTAAAATACTGCTCTGTAAATATGTTCATGTACCATTATGCCTAATCAAAAATAACATGCCAATTGTTCAATGAATATTCAGGTATTTTTCGCAGACCATTGATTTCATGTTATCAGAGTACGCTGCAGTGGTGTTCCTCCTAAATCTTTCTTACCCCTTAATATAACTAACAGAAAGGTTCCCCTTCCTATGGCTAAATGCATGACAGATCCTCCCCCGCATGGCCCGATGGTATAACTATCAAACTTTGTTTCATGTTTAGTGTGCTTTTACGGTGTTTGTTGTTGTCATTCATGTACTTGTTTTTATTATTATTATTTTTCATTTTATACAACTGACACAATAAAGCTTGAAAAAGTATGTTTCTATTGGGAAACCCATTTGTTAAGACATACAAGATGAAAGGCAATGAAAAATGAACCGTATCAATGCAGTAGAGCATCGGTGAATGGATACTTATAAAATGCGTCATTTTGATGTTGGGCTGGACTTCCTACAGACCCAAACAATGACTGCAGAAACCAGCAGAGAGGTAAAAGAGGGCAGCAGATGGCCAATTTTGTTGGCATGATGGAGGGAATTTGATGTGACGTCATATGTACACTATATGGCCAGAATTATGTGGACACCAGCTGGCAAAGCATTTTATTCTGAAACAAAGGGTATTAAGATGAAGTTGCCCCCTTGTGTTTCTGTAATAGCCTTTGATCTTCTGGGGAGGCTTCCATTAGATGCTGGAACATTGCTGGTGGGATTTGCTGCCATTCAGGGTGGGTGTTGACGCTGGGTGATCCACTGCCTTTCTGGGAGCTTGTGTGCCTGACCACTTCATAGCCGAACTCGCTCTCAGATGTTTCCACTTCACCATCACCATAGGTGTAGCTGATAGGGCAGCTCTGGCAGGGCAGACATGTGCTGAACTGGAAAGATGGTTTCCTATAACGGTGCCAAGTGAAAAATCACTAGCATCTTCTCTACAACCACCTATTCTGCTGCTGTGTGTTACAGGAGATGTGTGTTACCTGTGTAAGTGATGGGTTTGGCTTGCTTAGACAATTAATAGGGGTTCACATACTTTTGGGCATATAACATACCTCTACCATCTTATGGGCTCAGGCTCCTGTGCTACAGACAGCAATGTTCTCTCCAGTAGTCCAAGATGTCAAATCTACTCAAGGAACTGAGGTCCATTAATACAGTTCAGCATGTGTTGTGTTAAAGGACCCCAACAGTTATAAAACGGTGAGTATTGAAACATTGCCATAATGTCAGCACAATGCTGCCCCGACACTTCAGGAAGTATCTGCTTCCAGAAGATCCACCAGTTCCTCGGATATCCATCTGCCAGGAGAGGCGGTAATTAGGCTGCACTGTCTCGCAGTGTGCGGCAAAAGGTGTTTCTGAATCCCGCAAAGCTATATTAGCAGTGGTCCTGGACTAAATATGTATTTTACTACTCATGAGCAGCTGAATTTTACCTAAACTGCCCCAGTAAACACCTATCTTGGTAAAAAGGCAGTGGGGAGTAAATCCATCTGAGAGGCAAAGGTAGTACTATTGTAATATATGTTGTGTTTGTGTCTAGTTTAGTGGGTTAGGGATCAGAGCCTAGAAGATCATGGGTTTGAATCCTAGGGCAAGGTCCCCAACAGCTCCAAGGGCCCTGGAGGCAGGCTGCCCCTGCTCGCTGACCCCACCCTTTCCTCATCAGCATGTCGCTTTGGACAAAAATGTCTGCTGAATAATTGTAATGCTTGCAGGCCACAGATTTTGTCAGTTGTTTTTTTGATACATGAGGTTTTTGCTGCAAGTCCTTGAGGACTTGAGTTTCAAGGGGACGGATGTGGCCTCTTCTCTCTGATATTTGGTCTGCATGCCTGGTGTTGTTCTAAGCTTCAGTGCCAGGAAACCCGCGGGAACAAACTCCACAATGCTGAAAAGTTCTTGCAACTGTGCTTCTAAAAAATTCTACTGTCAAATCAATACTTGTCCACCTCACTAGAGACCCATATAATCATGCCTTATGCAGAAATAAAGAAGACATCTGTCCACATCAAGCCCTCCAAGGGGATGCATTTTTAAGGTTTCAAATATCTAAATAGTCATTTTCACCATGACAAATGACCAAAGAGTTGTAATGCATTTCACATGGACTGTGTCCTGCTTCGGTAACCAGCAAAACATAACCTATACAGTAAGTACAATGGCAGACCCCCCTCTCACCAAACAGATCCTGAACTTTACCTGCCACAGGCCCGTGAAACCTGACTGAGCATCTCCAGTTACAAATGAGGAACACAAATCAATACAAAGTCAACTAAAGTTGTTAGAGCTTAAAGGGAATTATGTGGCAGCTTTTCATCTGTAGTGCGTTTCTAAGTCAGGTTCTTCTGCAGGTGCCCTCAATTGTTCCTGCTACCATAAGAGGAAACACATCCCTCAAAGTCAGGATTCAAAGTCTGGTACAGTGTTTCCCAATCTGGTTCTTGGTTCACATTTTTGCTCTCTCCCAGCTCCCAGTAGCAAAAACTTGAACTGTCTGGGGTCCCCAAGGACCTGGCTGGGAAACACTAGTCTAATACAATAAGATTATCCACCCCAACTTTCAATATGGCAGGAGAGGATCAATGCATAGGCTGTAGCATTGGGCCTTGATAAACATCAGGGCCCCTTTCCACTTCGGGAAAAATGAAATGGTTAGTTTTATATGGTTTGGCACTATTAAAGTGTGCGTGCTGAAATCAGGTTCATTCTACTTCTGCAATAAGCAATGTAATAAGTAAAAAAAAAGAATTTCCACAATATATGACGTAGAATAACACTATAAAAAAGCATGAATAAGTAGAGATCATCCAAGAAGAACAATTTACAGAGTACTGACGTCTATGTGGTGAGCGAGGTTCTAGATAGAGATAGGAGAGTATTGTACATTTGACAGTAATAATCATGTATTAAATAATAAAATAATACAAGAAAAGAACGCTGCTCACAAAGTGTTAATCACTGTATCCTTTTGTGAGACCTTGTGAAGTAAGCATGTTTCGACAGGAACCAGGCTGATGTGATAGAATGTATGCCAAACATTCCCTCATTCACCACGATGGGGGTCGGCGAGGACGGCCGTCACAATGCCAGAATCTGTTCTAGGGTTGCGATCAGAATTCTGACACCATGTGAAATTGTCAGGGATGAGGATCAGGGGAAAGAGTCTGGGGTGGGGGGTTCTGTTCTGCAACGCTGGGCTGTTCTTGACAAGCTCCGCCAGAGACGATGATGTCAGCAGCACCCCCCAGTCCCACTGGGAATACTGTAAAAATTTCATGCACGTCGGCAGTTTTCTGCCACGGGATCGGAATGACCGGCTTGGAAGCCCACTCCCACTGATTGTCCTATCCATGGTACCGTGGAAATCGATAATGGTGCAGGGCACTCACAGTCAAAGTGCCTTCATTGATGGATATAGCCAAGATGGATGTTCTGTTTGTGGGTGTCGACTCGTTAAAAAGAAAAGTCAGGCTCACTCTAGTTTCCCTTGTTTAATTCAATTTGACTTCCTGGGGTCCTCCTTTGTAAAACAGCATCTTAATTATCTGCAGTGACAGACTGATTTTACACACAATTACCCATTAGCTGATTACCTCCCTCGGTTAAATTAGCTTTTCATGGGCGGCATTTCAGCCTGGTGTTGTCAGGCTAGGGGACGTTCAGATTCGAGGGCTGCCAGCTAAATAATGAGGGAACTTTGGTCCGAAATGAGCCATGTTTCATTACTGATTAGCTCTGTGAGAGAGGAGAGAACAAGGAAGGAGAGAAAAAGAACAAATAAAGTGTACAGTGCTTCAAGGTGTTGGTTTTCCACTGGCGTAAAAGCTGGTACCAGCACAGAATGACATCACCACACAAGGCGGGGGACTTTGTACTGAATTTGAAAAATGGTTGTAGTATATTACCGAGCTGGACAATGTGTGATATTAAAACTAGCATTGCATGTTACTGTATGCATATGCAATTCTCACATCTCAAGGACCGCGATAGTCAGCTAGATTGAAATCAGGCTTTTTCATACCATCATACTGTATGGACATTAAAGTGCAGGGGGGAATAAACATTTTCACTCTGTTATAGGAAAAACTTAGCAAGTTTTGCAGTTTTAATGATTATTCCTTTTCAAGATTACCAAGTATATGTTTTTTAAAAATCAGTTTAAAGTTTACCTCCACTGCTTTGTATGACGCTGCATGTTTTCTGAAACAATCCTACTCATTTTCCTTCTTGCTATCGAAATCACTCTTATACAGGTTTGTGAAAATGTATGTTGAATTCTTTTATTTTTATATATATATATATATATATATATATAAAGAACACAATTACATTGCAATGTATGAAAATATTCCAATACCATGCTACCCTAGTATATTAATATACAAAATGCTTTTTTATTTCTTGTCATACCATCCTGATCTTGTATCTGTTCTTCCGACCAGATCTCAATTAAACCTTGGGTCTCTAAATTTGTCCACGCATCAACTATTATTAATTTGTCTTTTTACTTCTTTTATTGTTGTTTTCTGAGTTCATAACTTTTTTCAAGACAGGGGTTGTATTGTGTTTCAGAGGCCGGCTATTTGCCTAAACAATCGACAAAGAAAGCGTTTGCAAGTCCAACCCCAAACTACTGAAGAAGTACCCAAGTTGGTTTGGCATTTTAGGTACTGTAACTTTTGGTACTGGTACTCAACCCTTAGTCAATGGAAAAAGGCATGTACTGAAAGAACTGTATTATAAGTATGGTACCTGGTACAGTGGAAAAGTGCCCAAAGTGACTTACAGTATAACATCTACTTATTTGGCAGACACTTTGTCCAAAGCAAAATAAAAGCAGTGACATGACTCTGCCAATCACTGGAACTGAACCAAAAACCAACAGAGCCACATACCAACCCTGGTACTGAAAAAGCAACTGAGCATAGTACTGGTAGGAACTAAGTTTAGTTCTGGCATATGGATTAAGTGCAGCACCCCTTCCCAGATAGGCAGGGTTTTAATAGCATAAAGAACAGAGGACTATCCATTCAGCCAATGACGTCCCTCTGCCATGGATCAGCCATCTCAACACTCTGGTCAGAGGGCAGCCATTTGTGGAAGGACACAAAGACCTCTTTGGGGATCACCCATGAAAGACTGCAGTGTCCAAGGCAAAGCCGCCACCACAGCCATGGTGAGTATGCCTCCCCCCACTCCCTGATGCTGCCAAGCAGAATTCTGTACCGTTCAAGTCGTGGGGTCACAACCCACACACAGCATCTAAGGGTTACCCACGGACCGCTGGCCACATCGCCGGCGGACTCTGCCCCATCGCTCCTTCCCTTCTGCCACCCCTGATGCTGCTGATGGAGAAAAAGTGTTACATTGAAGTCTGGGGGTTTAGGAACTAACTCTGAGATGGAGCAAGGGAGCTCCCATGCTGTATGCACCTGAACTGCTGTCACCAGTCAAGCTTGGGCGATTTGAGATCAGGGGTCTGCTTTGAACGGCGATTGACCTCAGCTTGGAACATGAAACCACAAATTCACCCACATGAATGTAATTTTTCAGTGGGTTGCTGAAGGCGGTTCAGCCGTGATGAGTATATTCACTATACAGTACTCACTAAGTGGAGCGGTATTCCAATGTTTTGGCTGCCAGCTAGAGGAGCACCCACAGGTTCCCATGGACACAGACTGAAAATACCGCAAACAACACCCCCCCACCCACCCCTAACCATCTTGGTGCCATGCCAACGAGGATGCCCTGGGGAGGCCGAGAGCACCACTGCGGAGAGGCACGCTGTGTGACCTTTTCTGTCATCCCACGCTGGCTGGGTAAAAAAAAAGAAAGAAAATGCTGCATGACACTAACAGTTCCCAGCCTCCTATCGTACTGTATAACAGTGCAAAGGCACAACCCTCTGATCCAGAGTCATGTACCTTCTAATCCTGTACGATTAAATAGTTAGAGACTTTGCAGGAAGGATTCATATAAGCTTAGTTATTTAGAGGTACAAAGAAATTCACTGTCTTAGCATTGAACCAGGTTTTGGTGATTCTTTAACCACTCTGCCCCCTGCTGTTTTTCTTTAAATTTCATCTTTCAAAGCCAATGCAGAGTCCTCAAACCCTAGTGCAGAGCTGCAACAGGAAGCAGCATTGCCTGCATAAACAGGCCACCTACCTAGAGAAGATCATAGTCTAAAACTGAACCAGAGCAGCAGGAGTCCTTCTCTGGGTGGTGAAGCCTTTCGCAGACTAACATTCTCGCTCTGCTCTATTCCTACCTGCAAGCATTTCAGTGCATCGGGTTGATAAACCAGCATTACAGGTGTGACCCAGTTCAGTGTCAATTTTCAGAACCAGCTCAGTAACGGAAGCTATGCAATACAGGAACGAACAAAGTTGTCTGGTGTTAAGATTGGGGTCACCTTCCCATCAGTTTGTATTGCGACTATGTTCAGTCTTGTTCTCTGCACTGAGCAACTGTCTCTAATCTAAACATTCTCAAGCGGCACTTTAGAAAGACCTACATGTCAGATTAAAATTGATTGGCTTCTACTTGATTTATCTGTTGTCAATAGGTTACTTCCTCCACAGAGACCTTTGTGAATCACATGGTATGTCAGTGAAGTGACACGGGGCTGTCTTAAAGCCAGCTTCGGTCCCCTGGGGCATCTCTCAAACCGAATAGCTGAACCATAAATATTAAATTCCATCCGGTCTCTGTTTTCCAGAAGGAGCAGGCGTCTCTTGCCATGGGTTTCTCCCAGGTGACTGCCATTTACCGCAGACTGAAAATAAACATTCACCGATGTCACTCGTCCTCTGGAGAGGTGGCGGTTATGGGTGGGCAGTATGCACTCGCTTCGGTGTTCCAGCGCATCCACTGACCCTCGGCAGCCCTTAGGCAGGGCCACTGTAGCCAGCTCACCTGCATAACATGCGCTGGTCAGGCCACTGGAGCACAATGGAGTGCACTGGACTGCTTCGACACCCCTCAAAGCTGTGGTGCATATGTTCACACACCCAGCTGCTGCTTCAAAAGCCCCAAAAATGTACAAGATTTACTTTCCTTCCAGAGGTTGACAGATGTGTGCTCCATTATACTTGTAAAACAAGAGACTTATTTGGTATGAATAATCCTAGGATTTTCATTCTGATACATTAACAGATACTGGATCCCTATGATAACAGTCTGAAGCTGAGAGATCAGAGACACAGTGGAATTACTCCTAGTGTCTGGACGTGGTATATTTTGTAGCATAAGGAAAAGTGCTTCATTATCCAAACAAGTCAGTCCTTTGCTGAAAGAAAAAAATAACACATTTCTTCATCTAGTTCTTCAAAGCTAAGCACACAAGTGCTCAGGGGGTCCATATTTGCCTATATAATCTAGCCTGTATGGAAGGTGGCTGGAGAAGCAGAAGGTCAATCAACAGGAGACTCTGCTCCCCATTTTGCAGCTAATAAATAACATCAAATCAATGCTGTGGGGGCACCATCAAGGTCTTCAGTTTATTTGCAGCAGGGAGCCACCAAGTTACTTCTTACATAACCATCAAACCAATGCTGCCCCTGGTCCAGCCCTCCACATCTCTTTAGGTGTACTAGTCTGATATCCTTCTGCTGGTAACGGAAACTGAAGAAGGTTCTTTTCTCAGAAGCCACGGACTTCAGGTTTGGTTCCTCTTAAGTATTACATGGGTTGTCCAATCGACATAGGAAGAGATGTGGAGCAGAGGAAATCGGCATCTGATACTGGGTGCTGATGGAGCGATGCTGCTGGCCCAATCAGAACCTCCCTGGTTCCCTTTTGACCCACCTGGAAAAAGTGGTTTAAAAACACCAAGGAGGCCTTTAGTGCTGGGTTAAAAAGCAGACTTACTGGCTAAGTCACTCCAGGGCCACAGGGATTATAGGGACTTACACGGGGTCACAGAGGTCAAAGGGTAACCGCTGCCCTTGACCCCACAACTGAAGC
Source organism: Mormyrus lacerda (assembly GCA_015163995.2). Lineage (NCBI taxonomy): Eukaryota > Metazoa > Chordata > Actinopteri > Osteoglossiformes > Mormyridae > Mormyrus > Mormyrus lacerda. The sequence continues at coordinate 32,152,717 of JAABNX020000130.1, forward strand.
TGCCACAACAAAAGCTCACACTTCATCCACTGGCCAAAGGACAAATAGTGAAAGAAAGAGGAGAGACAAGATTAAGCAATGATCTGAGGCTGAGGATGCAGCAGCTTGGCAGGTAGAGCCAGGAAGGAGGTGAGGAAGCATGGCGCGGGTGTCTTTCCCAGCCACAGGTGGGACATGGTGGTTGCAGTGCTGTCAGAGTGAGGGCACGTCTGTCACTGACAGGAAGTGGCAGGCCAGGGTGGAGAAGCACAGAATGGCTGGAGGAGCAGCAGTAAGTGTGCAAAAGGACACTGAGCTGCTGAAGGAGCACATGACTTTAGCACATGAAAAGTGCTGGGGGCCTCTAGGTGGGGTGATGAAGGTGAGG